>CM053626.1:284452975-284476365 GCA_028646595.1 Phalanger gymnotis | reverse complement strand
GTGTGTATCCCCCTGTTTCAAATGTGTTTCTTGTAAACAGCATATTGTAGGATTATGGTTTTTAATCCATTGTGCTATCTGCTTCCGTTTTATGGGAGAGTTCATCCCATTCACATTCACAGTTATGATTTCTATCTGTGTCTTTTTCTCCATCCTATTTCCGCTCTCCTGTTTATGCTTTTATTTCTCCCTTTCCCCTTCCACTCCTCAACAAAGTTTTGCTTTTGACTGCCCGCCTTCCTCAGTTTGCCCTCCCACTTTATTCCCCTCCCTTGTCTTACCATTTCCCACTTGCTACTTCTCCCTTCTCTTCTGACCACCCCCCTCCCTTTTTTCCCCCTTTCCACTTCTATTTCCTGTAAGACAAGTTAGATTTCTATACTTATCAGAGTGTGTTATTCTCTTCTTGAACCAGATTGGATGACAGTAAAGATCAAATACTCCTCTTCTCCCTCCCTTCTTTCCCTCTACTAAAATGTGTTTTTGTGCCTTTTCATTTGGTGTAATAAGAAGCATACATTCTAATGGGGAAAGACAACACATAAAAGAAAGATGAAAAGGGGAGGGAGGAGATGAAGGCACTCAGCATGGAAGCATGGTGGAAAGAGTCAAGAGTACAACCTGTAGTGGAATGAAGGCATAGCTAACTTGGGCATCTTCTTTAAATGAAGGTCATAGAGGAGACATTTAGTCAGAGGGAGAGGCTATGGGGTGGAGGGTATTTCTAATGTGTGAATTCCAGGGCTGGTGTGAACATCCAAGATGAAAAGGTTTTAGGAGATATGGTAGAGAAAGTCAGGAGTATGACCTAGGTGACTGGTAGGATGGTGGTACCCTTGATAGTAATAGGAAAGTTCAGAAGAAGCGAGGATTTGCGGGGTGGGGGGTGAGGGGAAGATAATGAATTCAGTTTTGGACATGTTGAGTGTAAAATGTCTGTGGAATATCGAGTTAAATATATCTAATAAGCAGTTAGAGATGTGAAACTGGAGGTTGATAGAGGTTAGGGATGGATAAATGGATCTGAGAATCATTTATAAAGAAATAATAATTGAATCCATGGAACCTTATGAGACAATCAAATAAAATAGTATAGAGGAGAAGGTAAGAGGGCTCAGGACAGAACCTTACACCTTAGCTTAGAGGAACAATCCTGGATGAAAATCTAGCAAAGGTGACTGAGGAGTGGTCAGATATGTGTAGTAGTAAAAACAGGAGAGAGTAGTGTCATGAAAACCTAGAAAGAAGAGAGTATCGAGGACAAGAAGGGGATTGACAGTGTTAAAACCTGTACAATGGTCAAGAGGAATGAGGATTGAAAAAAGGTCATTAGATTTGGCAATTAAGTAATGATTGGTAAGTTTGGAGAGATTACTGAAGATCACTGACAGAGCGCGGGTAATAGAAGGAGCAAAATGTTGGAAAAGACAGGCTGGAATGGAATTGTTTATATGTGTAGAGGAATTTGCCTTGACAAAGAGAAGGACTACTTCATCATTTAAGATAGAAGTGAAGGAAGAGATTGTAGCTGAAGGCATCTAGGCGATGTGAGATGAGGAGGAGAAGAGTAGAGGGAGCTCTTGATTATGAATGATCTCAATTTTTTCAGTAAAATATGAGGCAAAGTTCTCAGCTAAGAGAGTGAGGAAAGGGAATATATGGAATATTTGATGAAGGATAATAAGGTTTTTAAAAGCCACTCTAGTAAGTAGGATAATGAATTGATTCAAGAGTTACAAAAGGTTTGCTTTGATGCAGTGAAAAATCCAGTTGGATTAAGTAACATAAATTTTTCATGGGTCCATCAATAGTTTCATTATTTTCTCCAGCTTCATTTGGCAACATATGAATAAGAGCAAATGCATAGGATGATGGGAGTAAAATAAGACTAAGCCTTTAGCATGGCAAGATTTTTGATAGGATAAGAGGGCAAGGGACTCAAGAAACGAGGATAGTGTAGAGTTTAACTGGATCACCAAAGGGTCAAGAAAGAGCATGTAGTCAATGCAGGGGTAATGACCTGGGAAAGAAGCAAGGGTTAGAGGGGTTTAGTTCATGCTGAAGATGAAGAACAAAGTTTGGAGATTGCAAGGAAGAGGGAGAGGCGGAATGAGAACAGACTGCAATCAGATAAAGGTATTTCAGAGTTCATGAACGTGAAGTGGAACACTTGTGGATGGTGCCAAGATCAAGGGTATGACCATCACTGGGTGTAGTTGTAGTAGAGTGGAGGAGTAAGTGGTTCATGGGAAATGAGTAAGTTGAGGAACCGTGAGGTGAAAGTTTGAGAAAGTATCACTATGTATGCTAAAGTCTCCTAATAGGAGGGCAGGAATTGGGGAGGGCAGAAAGACTGCGAGCGAGTCGCCGAACTCAGTTAGGTAATAGGCATCAGAATCTTCATTGGGTAATAAATATGGATTGACTTTGGGACCTCTCCAATAGTCACCATCTTCATTGTAGTAGTAGTAGCAGCTAATATTTATACAGCACCTTGAGGTGGTTCCTCACTAAACCCCTATGAGATAGACACCATTATTATTCTTTCTTTTTTGTAGAGGAAGAAACCAGCCTAGGGTCAAACAGATACTAAGTGTCTGAGGCAGGATTGAAACTCATGTCTTCCTGACTCCAAATCTACCACTCTTTCCCCTATACCATCTAGCTCCCATATCGAAGGTATAAATTGTCAATGGCTAATTTTTAAAATTATATCTTAAAAAGATAGTGTCAGAAAATAGGACTTGGGCTTCTGGACCATGAATATTAGATCCTAGATTTAGAAATGAAAGGGACCTTAGAAGTCATTAAGTCCAATTTCCTCACTTTTCAGATGAGGAAACTGAGGCACACAAAAGTTAAAAGACTTGATTAAAATCACATAGCAAATAAGTGTCTAAGGCAGTGTTTGAATCCAGATCTTCTTGACACTGGGCAGCAAGGTGGATAGAGCTGGATCTGGAGTCAAGAAGCCCAGAGTTCAAACCCAACCTCTGATACTTACTAGCTATATGACACTGGCCAAGTCATTTAACCGTATCTGCCTCAGTTTCCTTAACTGTATAATGGAGATAATAATAGCACCCAGCTCCCAGGGTTGTTGTGAGTATCAAATAAGATAGTATTTGTAAAGTGGTTAGTGCAGTGCATGGCACATAATAGGCACTGTGTAAATGCTTATTCCTTTTCCTTTCAATTACCCCACATTGTCATAAAATATAAAAATTATGGGATCTTGGCAAACAATGACATTCATTGAACTGACTGGTAAAAAACATATTTGCCTTAAGCCTTTTGTTTCTCATCAAGATCACTTTAAATTTAAAACAGAAGAGGAGAGAAGAGAAAAACCAAACCAAACCAAAAAAAAAACAAAACCCTTAGATCTGCCAAACCAGACACCAGAAAAAAGTAGCAGGCACGATAAAGGAAGAAGAATAGAAATAGAGAAGACCAAAATTGACAAAAGAGAATATCTAAGAAGGAAGTCAGCATTAAAATCACTGCTCTCTTACATCTATACATCTATATAGACATTCTCTGAGTACGAACAACAGAAAATAAAATAATAATGTGCTTTCAGGTTGACAAAGCACTTAATATACATGATTTCGTTTGATCCTCACTGCAGCCCTGGAAGTCATTTAATGACTCTGAATGTCATTTTCTCACCTGTAAAATGAAGACAATAAACATTGTTAATTATTACTAAATATTAAATAAATTAATTATTATTAAATATCATTATTATTGTCTTCATTTTACAGGTGAGAAAAAGACATTCAGAGTCATTAAATGACTTGCCTATGGCCATAAAACTAGTAAGAAGCAGAGGTGAGATTTGGATCCACCTGTCTCTTCAATCTAAGCCCTGATCTTTGTCCATTTCACTATGTCGCCTCTGAACTGAGAATCTTATTACCCAGACTCAACTATAACCCCATAGGAATTAATGGTCCTTGGTGGGATGGGACTCATGAATCACTTAATCAATGAACATTTATTAAGCTCCTACAAACTCTGGAAGGAGAATGAATTATTCAAAAGGAACACTGTAGATAAAAGAGATTGTGGAACAATACACACATGCCCACATACCCACATATATATGTATATATATGTTCATCATATATATTGTTATTGAGTCATTTCAGTCATGTCTGACTCTTTGTGACCTCATTTGGGGTTTTCTTGGCAAAGATGCTAGAGTGATTTGTCATTTCTTGTCCAGCTCATTTTACAGATGAGGAAACTGAGGCAAACAGAGTTAAGTGATTTACCCAGGGTCACATGGCTAGTGAGTGTCTGAGGCTGGAATTGAACTCAGATCTTCCTGACTCTAGTCCTGGTATTCTATCTAGCTGTATGTGTATATATGTGTGTTTATATATACACATACCCCTATACATATATGTACATATATATGTAGGTGTATGTTTGTATACAAGTGAAGAAATCTGAGAGGTGAAAAACAAAATAGAGACATCTTGGGTAAGAATCAATGGAGACAGAAAGATAAAATAATATTTTAGTAGGATTATTTGACAGTTCTCTAGAACAGAAGGAGACTTTAGAAGGGTTTAGTTTGGGAAATAAATCATAAACATGGGACTCTAACATCACAATATAGTGAAAGGAAAAATCAGTAACACCAGTATCTGTTGGAGTTCCTTCTTTAGGCCCAGAGTAGTAGAACTGATAAATTATTTTCTTATATAATGATATTTTCTTCCTTCAATAAGTAAAATGCAATCAGATAAAATTATAAAAAAATACATTTTAAAATAACAAAGAACACTTTAGGTTTAAAAATAAACAAGAATAGGGAAGAAATAGAGAAACAACATGTAAAAAAGATCTGGGAGGTTTAGGGGATTGTAGGCTTAATACGAATCAGTAGCATGACATGACAGCCCTCTATACATATATATACGTATGTATATATACATATATGCATATATATATAAAGCCCGAGACATGGTAGAAATAGATGATAGATAGATAGATAGATAGATAGATAGATAGATAGATAGATAGATAGATAGATAGATAGATAGGTTACATTAAGAAAAGCATAGCCTCCTTGAGAGATGGTATTCTGGTGAAGTCAGGAGTACTACATTCAGTTGAGTGCGCACATCTTAAGCAGGGCATGGATAAGCCAGAACACATCCAGAGAAAATGAAGTAGAATGGTGAGAAGACTAGAGTCTGCCATTTGAGGTTCCTTTGAAGGGACTGGGAAATGTCTGGCTTGGAGGAGACAAGATTCAGGAGAGACATATTAACTGTCTTCAAGTCCTGGAAAGAATATCGTGTGAAATAGGAACCCCGCTGAAGACAGAATTAAGGGCAATGGGTGGAAGTTGCAGAACGGGAGATTGAGATTTGATGGAAAGAAAACTTCCCTGAACTTAGCACAATGACTGACAGGCACTTAGTAGGCACTTCATAAATGCTAACAATTGGAGATCTCCAAAAATGGGACGGGAAGGCCTCTTCACGCAAGGGTTAGGTGAGCACTTCTTGCAGAGGTGACTATTGTTCAGCTATGGAGCAGACCAGATGACATCTGAAGCCCCTTCCAACTCTTTGATTGTATGAATTTGTGAATTGTTGAAGTCTGAATAAAGTTGATCAAAAAGAAGAGCTGAAGGGACCCTGAAAAAACAAAAAGAATCTTCTTATGTCTGTCCACATTCAATGTGGCCTGGCTGGCTCCTCCTTCAGAAGTTAGGAGTCCCCGACTTGTAAAAATCTACTTTTCACTTCCCAGAAAGTTTGAGATTCCTAGAGTTGGGGGTAGGAGAAGAAGAAGAGAGATTGGCAGACAGTAATATCCTTTTGGGTGGAGACTTTCCCTCCTGGGAATCCTAGCAAGCCAGAGAAAGAGGTGTAGTGGCAAGAACTGAATTAGAGATTTATCAGTTGCAGCTTCAGCATCCTGATCCCCATATTGGAGATACCCAAGCTAGAAGCTTTGTTCGTTATTTTTGCTTTTTGCAAAAGACCAGCCGATAGCATGGCTTGATATACAAAGGCACTCATTCTGTAAAGTCACAGGCTATATTTACAAGACTCAAATATTTAGCACATTCTTCTCTGTAAGGAATACATAGGGGTTATAAAGTCACTGCAGAAGATAACTGATTGTGTTACATTGCTCATTGGCTATTTCTGATTTATTTCCCCATTCAATGGAGAGTATACTTCTTTGGATCATAGATTTAAAGCTAAAAGGGACCAGGAAGGCCATTGAGTTCCACCTAGCCCCTACTCCCCTCCTCCCTCATTTTACAATAAGAAAATTAAGAGCTTAAGTGACTTTCCCAGGGTCACACTGCTAGTAAGTGTCCAAGAAAGGATTTGAATTCAAGTCTTCCTGTTCTCAAGCTGCTTTATTCTTGTGGCTCATTAATCTCCATTTTCAGTGGAAGGAGACATATTAACGAAAAGTGATTTGGCTTCTTCTATTATAAACTGAAAATCTACTATGTGTGGGAAGTCCAATCTTGCAGCTGATGGAACAGTAGGGAAATTTTTCTTACTGTTTCAAACCCCTTGTTCCTGGGAGGTAGATCTCCTGGGAAAGAATGTTAGCTATAATGAGCATAACATACCTTTAGTTGAACAGATATCCAACCTTTCCCCCAAGCTTTTATTTCCTTCTACAGAATCCCTAGTGAGAAACTTGGTATTTTTCCCTGGCATGTGTTTTCCCATAATTTCTCATCCCAAGCAACCACATTCTTCATTTGTTAGTACAACATTCTTTATCTCATTCTCTTCCTATGAGTCATTAGAAGCCTGAACAATTCAGTGCATAATTAGGCAGACTTCTATATGATTGAACTTTCTCTCTTAAGTAACCATTTATTACACCCTGATTCTCTGCCTAATTGAGATCAGAAGCATCTCATTTTCCCTACTCTTCCTCAAAACTTTGCTTCCATTGGTGGATCATTCTTACTATCACCAGCCACATTAACCACAGCAGACATCTTTGACATACATATTCTTCACATTGAAACCAACATTCTGTCCCCAGGCAGACCCTCACTCAAAGCTTCATGGTGCATTCCAATAAACTTTACTTTAATAGTAACATTGACTGGGACAAAGGTTGTCACATGCCTGGTTTTAAAACACCAGCCTCCATGCAGCCAATGGGCATAGGACCAATATCAATCTTATAGACATCTTAGAGGAGTAGATGCAGGGTCTTGTCATTTGGATGAGCTGTGTAATTCAAAGCTTCAAGCTTCAGGTGTTCTATTAGCATTGCCATCTTTGCAAGTGCCTTTCCATCCCTTGAACCAAGACATATTTGAGTATGGCTCCAGCATGTTGTCACCACCGCAACCTGAAATAGGTACAAAAGCTACTGTGTCTGAGTTGTAGCAGATTTTCTTAATATAAATATTGACTTCCTTGTCCATTTCCTCTTATCTCTTCTGGCTGTGGGGTGGCTCATTGGTACATTTTGTTGACACCAATTATCCGTTGTTTGACACACAGTGTGTAGGCCAGAAGGGGCATGCTGATGGGTCTAACCCAGGGGTGGGAAACTTGCAGCCACACAGCCACATGTAGCCTTCTAGGTCCTTGGGTGCAGCCTTTTTATTGAGTCCAAGTTTTATAGAACAAATCCTTTTATGAAGGGGATTTGTTCTGTGAAGTTCAGATTCAGTCAAGGGGGCTGCACTTGAGGACCAAGAAGGCCAGACGTGGCCTTGAGAGCATGGATTCCCCACCCCTGGTCTAACCATTCTTTGAGATACCAACTTCAAATTCGACAACACCAGAATCAACGATCAGGACAGCAAAGACATGTCTGTAATCATGTTCTTGATAAAGTCTCTGTCTTCTGGAGCCTCAACAATGGTCACATAATACTTGCTGATCTCAAGTTTTCACAGGGAGATATCAGTAGTGATACCCTGCTCATGTTTAGGGAACTAAGGTAACTCAAAATACCATGATATTAGTTCAAGATATCCTGGCCTATCTGTTGGGGAGAGAGTGGTTCTTAGGGTGGAACCTAAGCAGTAGGTACCTCCTCCCAAGTCAGGCAAGTAGGTAGGCAGTCAGAAAGTAAACAAGCATTTATTAAGCACTTACTACATGTCAAACATTGGCAATACAAAGAAAAACAAAAGCCTGGTCCTTGGTCCCAAGAAGCTCATTCCAACATGAAAACTACTATGGGAAGAAATCTCAAAGAAAATGGACTAACTGGAGGGTGGGGAGGACCTGGAAAGGACTTTTGCAAAATGTGGGATTTCAACTACATCTTGAAGGAAGTTAGGAGTTGGAGATAAGGAAGGCATTTCAGGCATGAGAAATAACCAGTGTAAATGTGTGGGGTGAGAAGATCAAATGTCCTGTGTGAGGAATTCCAAGTTGACAGTGTAGCTGTCTCACAGAGTACGCGTAGGTCTTCCCTCCATGGAGACATTCTCAAAATGGTGGCTGATCTGGAATAAATGAGGTAAAGGACTCATCAGGTCTGAAGAGGCCAAGAAGGTTCCCTCTTTACAATAGCTTTTCTCTCCAACTTCTGGATGTTGCATTAGCCCAGAGGTGGCTTTGACATTTATTAATATAGGATCTATTTGAATTGAAACCGCATGTCTTCTCCTCCTCTATTTTACAGCCTTCTTTTGACTCTTTCCCTATCCTCTGTTTTATTGCCTTCTTTTGCTCAATCCACCTAGTTAAATTCTATTGCCCCTAAAGTACTTCCTCTTTCTAGGCCAATGTACAGCAATTGAGTTTTAGTGGGGTTGATTCAGGGCCTGGCCAAAACCTAATATGGTAATCATCTAAAATGTTCCTATATCAGCCCCTTATCTTCATAAATCCTGAACTGAGTGGGAAATTAGTTACATATACATAATATTATGATTTTTATAGTTACAGCAATAACTTTGTTCAATGAACCACTGAGAACTAATATCAAACAGAGAGGTATCTGCTTATTTAAAATATTTTCCAGTGTCATAGATGATGTCCTATGCTGAGGTCAAAGAGAAGAAGGACTTGATTTCGATGGTGAGGATCTCTAAATACTATTTGTGAAAGACATTGTATTGATTGCTGAGTGCTGGAATCCCACAATCCTCTTTAATGAAACCTATAGTGATTTGGTTAAAAAAAATTAGTCTAGATATTGACCCTGGAAAAACAAAGTAGAAGAAAAGTATACATAGCTTAGACTGTGGTTGGAGGAACAGCCAAGTGAGTTATCATATACATACATATATATATATATATATATATATATACACACACACACACACACACATATATGTACATACGTGTACTGGTATACATATATGTATACAACACACATTCCCATGTGATTCTATATTTATATAATGAATATGTACACACATGTGTACACACACACATATGTATATGTATATGAAGACATAAATATGCATATATTATATGACAGGTATTGTAAATGGATTGGCAAAACACTTTACATACATTATCTCATTTGATGAAAAGAGACAGACAAAGATTTCCTTAGAAGAAAACATTGAGAGGCTTCACAGTCTATCCTGGGAAAGAGAGTAGTACCCCCTCACAAGTTATAATTACACATTGAAGAAAATCTCTTTAGTAAGAACTTATTATTTACATATAGATATTCAAACTTGGGAAAGGCTTCTCATACATTAACTCAGTGGAAATAATGTCATAGTAGCACTTGTCCTCCATGTTATGTAAAGCATACAATGGTCTTTTGCTAAAGGTCTGAGAGTGTATGAAATATAGACAGATTTGTTTTTAGCAAGGCAGATAGCATAACATATTAGAGAGTGCACTGAAGTGAGGTTAGAAGATCTGAATTCTAATCCCTCCAAAGGCATCCAATAACTATGTGATATTGGCTGAGTCACTTAAAATCCTTGGATCTCCCTTTTCTCATTTGTCAAGTGAATGGAGTTGAATTCAATAAACTCTAATGTTTATTTCAGTCTTAAAATTCTATGACTCTCAGTCATATTCTTTTGCTACCCAATAAAGTTCTTGGCATCATCAAGATGAATATTAAAATAAAATGAAAAGACTAAAATTAAACTGGCATTCAAATCATAAATTCCTTGTAGCTAGGGAACTGGATATAATTCTGAGAAAGATATAGTAAACCTAGGATCAAGTGAGAGAGGGTGGCATTTGTGTATGCATTTGGATTATTATTTTTAGTGATGGGAAATCATATTAATCTTTACACGACCTTTCCCTTCCACACCCGTTCCTGGGGTCAGGGAAAGGAAGCCAATGTCAAATAAAAGAGGCACCAATGTTTATGCAGGAATGTGTGAGAAAGGTATCGAAGGCTCCTCAAAAAAGAAATTTCCACATCGGCTAAATTTGTGACATGTTATGGAAAGTGTCAGTTAACTAAATCCAGAGTTTCTGCGCACAGATTTGAAATCGAAGAACCTGGATATAAATCCTGCTTCTGTAACTTAATAGTTATGGGTTTCTGGGCATGTTGCTTAACCTTTGGCTGCTCATTTTCCTCATCTACAAAAAGAGGGTCTTGGATAAGATGGAGTCCAAGATCCTTTCCAGATCTAAATCTATGGCACTATGATCTTATAAGCCTACTTGCTCATTCTTTTCACTCCATCTGTCCTAAGTCTCCTTCAACGACACTGCTTTCCTCACCTCCCTTTCTATATCCTGTACTCTCTCGTATATGCCCTACTCATTGACCATGGAGGATTCAGGATAGTTTTTGAAACTACCTTCTACCACCTTCACTAAGCAACCTCTCTTTTTTTGATGTTAATGATACCCAAATTTATCACCCAATCCAGATCCTGGTGAATGGTATCTATTGACTCCCAGGATATTCTCCTTTCCTTAATGAATTCAATGTCCAATTCACAATCTCTCTCTGTCTCTCTTTTTGTCTCTCTCTCTCTTTGCTAACCTTTCTTCAGCCTCTCAGCTGAGGTTCTTCCCTCAGACTTCATGGAAAAATTGAAACTATTTTCTGAGAGCTCCCTCTTCTCCTCATCCGACATCATTCAGACATTTTCTTCCACAATCTTCTCCTTCACTCAATTCTCAGATGAAGAAAAAGTCCTCTCATGTCAAAGTACACATGACCATGAAACTTCCTCAGTAAATGGCCCTCACTATCCTCCTTGCTTTCTAATTTTCCATCTCTCCCTTTCTTCTACCTATAAAGACGTCCATGTCTCCTCATCCTTAAAAACCCCTCATTTGAATCTACTATCTGCACTATCATCCTATATCTTTCCTCCCCTTAGTGACAAAATTCCTTGAGAAAGTCACCAACACTTAGTTTCTCTACTTGTTCTAAACCCTCTACAACCTAGCTTCTGACCCTATCATTCAATTGAAACTGTTCTGTCCAAGGTTGCCAATTATCTTTTAATTAACAAATCTAATGACTCTTTCTTAGTCCTGATGCTTCTTAACCTCATTGCTTTGACACTGTTGATCACCCTGTCTTCCTAGAGACTTTTTCCTTTCTAGGTTTTCATTATGCTGCTTTCTCAAAGTCTATTTTATTGGTTCTTAATTCATGTTATATTCACTCACTGTTGTTCAATTGTTTTGGTCACGTCAGACTCTTCATGACACTATTTGGTGTTTTCCTGGAAAGATCCAAGGTTATGTGTTTGTAAAAGTGCATAGAAGGGGAAGAGGAAGTGTGGTGGGAGGGAGAAATCTTGTCATTACAACAAGAAGGAATGTGTCTTCAAGATTCAGTAAATTATTGTGAAAACTCTGAAGATAACTATTGGTCTAGACCAGAGTCTAGACCAAGTCTCAGAAAGATTTAGGGAGTAGTCAGGTCAGATTCCATTTTATGTGAGCTTATGTCTCACATGTTGCTTTTTCCCATCAATTCATTCTGTTATTTTCCTTGGAAAGAAATATCCTTCCAGAATTCAAGTTAACTCTTCTATGTCAGTTCATCTTTGTAGCCCCAGCACCTAGAATTGTGCTTAAAAGATAGAGAGGGCGCTAGATAAATATTTACTGAGTGAACGAATGAGTGTGAGGAAGGGGTCTGAAGGTCTCACAAAAGAGAAGATAGGTGCTAACAGCAATTAGCATCTGAAGACAATGTCATTCTTCTGAAGAAAGGGCGGCGTTCAGTTTGTTTTTTGGTTTTTTTGTTTTGTTTTGTTTTTTTGGAGGAAGGGGGTGGCACCAGAGAGTGTCAAAATCCTGAGAATTATTTGGTTGGGAAGTCGAGACAAGTTTAAAAGACTAGGAAAGAAATAGCTCTAAGACAGGACTTTCCCCTTCAGGACAGATCTCATCTTGTTCTGTGACAATTAGTAAAGAACTAATGGAATGAATGGTCTCGAGCAAGTTCTCTCATAATCTAGAAAAGTGTCAGAGAGGAACAAATCAAATAATGTAGGTGTTTGAAGGAATTCCCTAAGTCAAGGCCTGAGAGAGAACATAATTAAAATCTATATAGTGCTAAAGTATGCATTTTAGGTTTAGCATTTAAATCTTGAAATACAATCCTGAACTCAATTTTTTACCTCCTCTGAAAAGCTTTTGTAACTACTCCAGGATGGTGACTACTTGTTTCTCAGTTTCCATGTCCCTTATTCTTGGTACCTTTCATTGCACATTAGTGCCTTGTTATATCTCTATTTTTCTTGTCTCAAACTGTGATTGAAATATTTTACTTTTTCCTAATCTGCCAAGGTTATTCTTTAGATTTTGTTTGTATTTTCCAATAAGATTGCAAGCTCTTTCAGGGTAAGAACCTTAGAGTCAGTGAATGGGGCAGTAATTTTTAGTTGATTTTATTAACCATTAAATTTGTTCAATTGTTGCCCCAGTTCATTTACCATGGACAGGATCTGTTCTGGATACATATATTGCTGTAGCAGTTTGCAGGCTTTCTGTTTAATCATAAGTCATATTGTGGGCAATAGATATTTTTATCCATTTGGTTTTATCTGTGTGGATAGTTTTGACTGGTTTGGGGATTTCTGTAATTAGGAGCTTCTGCAAAGTTTCCGAACTGATGTAATCAATAGAATGATATTCTCAAACAGGAGTATCTGGAAGACTCCACCTTTCATTTGGAGGGTCATATGTGTCTCTCTGTTTTATGGCATTTAATACTCACAAAACTGTTAATGTAATTGTTTACGTAATGATGGAAAATTGTTAATACTGGTTGTAATATGGACACCCTAAGTCTTTAGTCATCGCCACAAAGTCAAAATTACAGTAATGTCCTTGCATTCTTACCCTTAAGATAATGAGATCAGATTGAGCTGAACCACACCCTCTGTTTCCCACATTCCCCCACCCGGGGATGTTGCCTTGTGGGAAGCCCAGCTTGTGGGATCTCAGCTTCTAGTGTTCTTGCCCCTTTCTATTAGTATTCATAGCATGAAGAGCAAAATAGCCAGAATAAAGTCACTTTCCTTGGCCAGACTGCCAAAGGGTCACTTGCTTCCTCATACTGTCTCCTCCCCGACTCCTCCAAAACTATAAACACTTTTTCATGGGTCTCTTTGGCTGGGAAATTCCCTGGACATCTTCCAGGGTAGCAGACGTGCTACCCTGTTGTCTCAATTAAAGACCCTTTATTCTTCAACTCATGGTTTTGATCTATTTCAGAACTTAACAATATTCATAATCAGACAATTGTCCAACAAAGTTTGGATGGAAAATGAGGAGAACCATGCCCTGTATTGCATTTGGGAAATTGCACATCAGTTTCAGTGACCTAGCTGTTCCCTGAAATAAAATCCTCCTGGCCATGTTCCCAGTCAACTTACTTGACCCTTGAGTTTTTCATCAGGGTATGACTGCTTGTAGAGTAAAGAGTACTTTGTTCCAAGCTTGAGGGGATGTGCCATTGATTTCAGAACTATTTCTATACAGCCAGCTTTGCTACACTAGCACTCCTCCTTCCCCAAGAACGACCAACCAGGACCTGACTGGGATCTTAAGCAGGCTCTGATTCCCCACTTAATTCCTCCCACCAGATGGGCCTGGGGCTGGAAATAATTGCAGCTGTAGTTCTGTAGCTGCACCACCCCCACTGCCCCTGGGGTGGTGGCTGAATCGAGAACTCTGTCCCCCGCAGATTTTCTCACTAACCTTCTCTGTTGTCTTTGGTGTTTGTGGGTTGAGAAGTCTGGTAACTGCCATAGCTCACTGATTCAGGGTGCTAGGGCTTGTTCTGCTTGGCTCCTGGTCTGGTTGGTCCTGCCCCTGCCCACGCTTAGCTCTGCCCCCCTCCGCTCTGTGCATGATAGACCTCATCCAGAGACTATCCAGGCTGCCCTGGGCTGGATCCCTGCTTCCCTTTGCTATTTTGTGGGTTCTACAGTTCTAGAATTTGTTCAGAGCCATTTTTTATAGGTTTTTGGAGGGACCTGGCAGGGGGCTCACGCAAGTCCCTGCTTTCCAGACGCCATCTTGTATAATGAAGCTTTAACTCTGATAGGATCACAGAGACTTTGAGGGATTTACTTAAATGGAAGAGAATTCATGAACTTTAAACAAACTTTTGTTCAGGAGAGTTGGGTTTGTTCTGGGATTTCCAAGTTTGAAGGCAGCTACCACAAGAAGAGGAGGAAGGGCAAGAGTGAGATGAAAGCTAATGAGCTGGTGAACCAGAAAATAAGACACAAACTCATGACAGAGGGGTGGACTGGACCTGAGACTAAGCAGAACCAGCAATGGTGACAGTGGGTCAGAGTGCAGTACAGCCGGTAAATCTTTGCCCTGCTTTTCAAGAGCTCAGAGATTGCTTCAGCTCTGGGCCTTATCACAGCTTCTATACTTTTTAAAAATGTTCTCTTATATTTCTTCATTGTTACTTGATCATGCTAACAAAATACAAGGCCATTAATGTTGACTTTTTTTTAAGTCTACAAATTGATGCTACAGTTGATATAAATAAGATCAGGAGAACTACGCTGGATGGGATCTCCAAGTTTTATCTTTACTTGTTCCCTGTCTTGTACTTGCTGCACATAGACTCCAAAGCAATGGGAGAAGAAACTCCCCAGTTGACTGAGTTTGGATGGTGGCATTTAGAGAGACAGACTTTATAATTTTGGTAATTTCTGAGGATATTCCAGAGCCTCCCTACCAGACTGAATTGGTGAATTCCTTTATTCTATTTCACCTGTTTTCAAATGAAGATGGGTCTCAGATTGCTATTTCAGACAAGAATCTGTGAGCCAAGCATCATTCCATTCAGCCAGCCAGCTGATTACTTTCCTATTACAAGTGTAACTCCTGAGAACTGCTGAGCTCTGGAGCTGTATTTAGATTGCAGTCCAAGCAATAGGGCTGTGTTCTTCAAATGTGCAGAGAACCAGAAAGCACAATCTCAGATTCTGGTTACAGTCATAGCACGTGAAACATATTACAAAAGACAAAGGGGTAGGTCATTAATAGTTTAAAAACATGTTTCTTAAGGTCCCTGTCAGTCTACCAAACAATTTTGGTGCAATCACAGTCTGGGCAAGATGCCCAAACCCTGAGTCACTTCACTGAAGTAGCTAGATATGCAAAGTAGATTTTTAGTAGGGGCTGAGAACCTATCTTTTGATTATCTTTTACAATCAGGCAATTAAAAAATCCCATCTTCTATGAGATGCCTTTCCTGTTCTTCCTAAATTCTAGCACCTTCCTTCCACTGATTAGCTCCAATTTATCCTGTATATATCTTGTTTACATAAGTTGTTTTAATGTTGTTTCCCTATTAGACCAAGTGTTCCTTGAGAGCAAGCACTGTCTCTTGCCTTGCTTAATATAGTGCCGGGCACATAGTAGGTGCTTAATAAATGCTTATTGTCAGGCAGTAGGCGGTGCAGTGGACAGAGCACTAGGCCTGGAATCAAGAAGACCTAAGTTCAAATCTGGCTCAGAGCTATGTGACTCCAGACAAACATATTAACCTCTGACTCAGTTTCCTCAACTATAAAATGGGAATCATGGTAACACCAACTTCACAAGCTGTTGTGAGGATCAAATGAGATAATATTTGTAAAGCGCTTAGCACAGTGCCTGGCACATAGTAGGCACCATATAAATATTCATTCCCCTCCCCCTCCTTACCATTAATAAACATTTATTAAGTAACTACTATGTACCAAGATTCTATACTAGGTACTGGGAATACAAACAAAAAGGGGAAAGTTCCTACCCTCAAGGAGCATACATTCTACCAGGACCTTTCTTTAAAAAGGAGCCAGATTTCTGTTTGTTTGTTTCACCTAATGGCATAAATATGTTTTGCTGAATTGTGACTGATACATTCCCCATCAACTGCTGGTAGAGTACAACATACTCGGAGTGTAATAAAGCCTATTCTTCTGATTTTTTCTGGTTTATTGGCATTAAGTAGTTGAATTAATAAGAAAATTCATGCAGCACAAGTTAGGACCTTTCAGAGGCTTTACCAGGGGTGGGATGAGGGGTGGAGGATGGGGATGGAGTGATCAGACTTCGCCCTGCATTGGGCCACTTTGGGATCACTGAAAGCTTTCAGGTCCTCAGCCTGAGCTGCCTTTGAGGGGCTTGGGCCCCAGAGAATCAACATGAATGGTTCACACACTCTAATTACTCATTACTCTACCACTGGTCAAGGTCAGTGGTTAGTGAAGGACTGTACAGTAAGGAAGACACCCCTTATAAGTTAGTGTTCTTTCTTCCCTCAGCCCAGCCTCAGCCATTGCCCGCTAAGGATTCTATCCTGTCACCTTCACCCTTCTCTCTTCAGATTTGCCTTCCCCCTCTGGCATGACTGGACTTGTCCAAACAAGACTGCCACCAAGCACTTGCCCTGGATTCCTGTGGTAACCAAGAAACCACAGATTAGCAGTAATGGCATTGTGTCTTATTGTGGCATTGTGTCTCACTGTTTCTGTGTGTCTCTACCAGTATCAATGTACCAAGATAACTGTACCTGTCTGGGGAAGACTGCCTTTGTCACCTGGCTTGGTCTCTATGAGATGCGAAGGAAGATGGAAGGAACAGTTTATTTAATTTATTTAATACCCTCTATGTGCCAGGCACTGTGCTAAGTAGTTTACAAATATTGTCTCATTTTATCCTGACAGCAACCCCAGGAGGTAAGCACTATTATGATCTCCTTTTTACATTTGGAGAAACTGAGTCAAACAGAGGTTTGTTTTTTTGTTTTGTTTTGTTTTGTTTTGTTGTTTTTTAAGTGATTTGTCCAGGGCCACACAGCCAGTAAGTGGCTAAAGTTGGTCTTGAATTCAGGTCTTACTGACTCCTGGACCAGCACTCTACCCATTAATTGTGATGGCAGAATTCCCTGTCCTCAGGGTATCCTTATGTTTCTGCCCCTACCTCTGAATTTTGCCAAGATGCCAAAATGTTCATGGTTCTGATACCTAGTGCTATCTCTCTTGCTGTCAACTTAATCTAGAGACAGGAAGCACCACTGGTATAAGTAAGATCCGTAGAGCTATGCTGGATGGGATCTCCTAGTTTTAGCTTTACTCCAAAGCAATATAAGACACAACCTGAACTGAAGCAAACACCCGTAGACAACACTGGACTCCAGAACAATGCCTTTGTGACAGGAGACTCAAGACAAAGCACTAGACCCCATTTCCCAACTTCTGCCAGTCTTATTTCCAGTGTTCGATTCTCCCAAACACCAAATATGCCACATCACTACTACACTCTCTCAATATGGAGGATGTGTTTATGTATTTCCAAATCACTGCTACACCAGCATTATTCTTATTATATTATATCCTTAAATACTCTAGAGGAGAAGCTGTTGTAACCAATAGCTCTCTGATCCATCTGATCCCACAGTAGGATAATATTCTTTGATGACAGAGATCCCACCCTACATAAACCCCCATGCCCACAGTGGCTCTGTCTCCTTAAAGATGGGAGAATGTGAAAAGTTAAACCATTATCAGCTAATAACCTCAAGACAAATCTAATTTACCTGCTATTTGCCTGTCACCTAGCAGGGTCCTGAAGGAAGGGCACACAGGGCAAGGAAGTTGAATGGATGGGTATTTAGTGTAAGGTATTGTTCAGGTGAAAGAGATCAGATAGAGGCAGGGCAGTAGGAAGCCCTGGAAACTCATAAAAATCCCATGGAGTCATTGTCTATCTAGGGCTCAAGAGAGAGACAAGAGGATGGAGAGTGAGAGAGTAGTGCCAAAGGAATACTTTGCCTTTGGCTGACTCCCTGAGGAACAGGGGAAAGAAGAGTGGGAAATTCATTCATATTTCAAAAATATGTGAACATCTGCTCTAGTATATACAAGGTATATCACAATCTCTCCAGAAACCTGAAAGGAATGATGACAATGTTTTAGATGACAGGTGAGATAATCATATTACATACCCTAGATAAGAATGTTTCAGTCTTGGGAAGTCACCTTTTCTTTTCCTCATCCTTAGTTATCCATTAGTGTGAAGGAGGATAGGGAGAGCCCAGCCTGATATTCTCTGAGTAACACAGTACCTGGAAGAACATTGGAATGTGTGACCTTTAGCTTCTTCCTCAATGGTCAGGAAATGTAGGTTCTGTTTGAACATGATTCCTAAAACAGAGGGCTCCATATAGAACACATCTTGCCAAGATGTGCTGAGCAAGCTACCCTGATCTCTTTGCCAGAATGATGCCTTAAGTCAGAAGGAACTGTTTAAATTACCATCTTTTAAACCACAAAGAGACATCTGGGTTAAATGTATTTTGTAGATAGATCATGAGCTGAAAGGAACAACCTAGTTTACCCTAGCCCAGTCTTCTCATTTGAGGAAACTGGTGTTTAAGGAGTGACTTGTTCTCAAGGGCAAACTGATTGTTAGTCATAGATTTCAGGCCAACTCAACAACAATTTGTTTAATAACCATACATTAAGTGTCTCCTATGTGCAAGGGATACAAAGACAAAAATAAAAGTTCCTGCCCTCAAGGGTCTCATGTTATATGGGGGACTGGGAAAAAATGGAATGGAAAAGGATTGAAGTGCTTCCCACATGCCAAGTACTGTGCTAAGCACTGTAGAGCAAAGAAAAAATCAAGGCAAATCTCTACTCACAGGTACTTACATTCTAATGGAGGAGTTTAAACATAGGGAAGTTTTCAGGTGCAAATAAGATGGAAAGGTCTCAAGTGCACTGCCCTTAGGGGGCAGCAGCAAAGTAGATGGGAATGGCTCTACTTTAATGTCATTTTCATTGATGAAATTATATCAGTTCCTGATAGTGAACCAAATGATGGTGCCAAGGCCTTTGGTGACACAAACTTTCTTTTTATGTTTGTTCTTCGATAGCAGTGGTTCTAACCCTGCAGGAGCAGTGGCCAGACTGTATCTCTAAAGGGGTTATTTCCCAGGATGGTGGCTGAGGGCACTGACCCCTCTCTAATTTATTGTCTTGGGATATAGCCATCAAAATCTAAAGGGAAAATAGTGGTCAAGGTGGAGGTTTGACTTGGAACAAGCTGCCTCCTGTCTATTCCTCAGGGTCACCTGTTACTTCATCTAAGCCAACTTGCCCAACCAGTGAGTGGCAGTTGGTTGGCACTTGTGAGTATGACTGACCCTTTCTCCACAGAAATTGCTTCCCTTGGGTGATGGCCATGAAGGATGAGATGAAAGCAGAGCCAGTGATCTGGAGGACGTTACCACTCTTGGAACTCTTGTTCTTATCTGCCAGTTGGTGGTTTCTGGTCAGTAGTTGGTGCTGGTGGTGAGAAGGAAGGTCATCCTCTTCTTTACAATGATCTCTCTCTCTCTTCAATGATGGCTGTGGTGACTGTGCTAGGAGCAGGCCAGTGAATCTGGGGGATTCTGTAATTCCCAAGACTCTTGGGTTCAGCATCCTGGGCTATGGTGATCAATGTAGTGTTGGTGGTTTGAATTTCCTGGACCATGTGACATCCAGCTTCTCCCTTAGAATACCTTGCTGCTTCAACAAGTTCATGGCAGATGAAACAGCAAGATGGTGCTTAGATTTGAGTAGGAAATTATTAGGGAAGATGGCGCCCAAAGACCCTGGAGAGCAATGGTATGACAGATGATTCTCAACCAAGAGGACAGTAGATGCAAGGGTCAAAGAGGAGTGGGGTTCTGGGATGCCTCTCACAGGTAGAGATGTAGTGGTCAGCAACTAGGCGATAGTGGGCATCCTGATCCTGGTGGGAGTGAGGCATTGGGACAAGGAGGATTAGATTGGAGAAGGAAAAGATCCATATCTAGCCTTGGTGACATCAGATGGTACTGGTCTGTCTTTGACTCACTGTAGTGATTGTAGTAGTTGTAGTGGTGGCCTATGTTAATGACCAGTCCCAGTTACATGCTATGTAATCACTTGTCCAGATAAGGAAACACAAAATAAGAAAACATATGCACAGTAGTACAAAGTAAATTTAAGAGAAAGAATGCCAATAACTCTAGGGATAACAAAAGTTTGAGATAGATGTGGCACTAAACTGTGCTTTGAAAGAATCTAGCAATTCTTGTAGGCAAAGGGGAAGATGAGTGAAATCCAGTCACGAGGAAGGATAGAAATAAACATTGACTAAGCCCAGAATATTGCCAAGAACTTTACTTTTTTCTTTAATATTTTATTATTTCATTTAATTCCCTCAACAACAGGTAAGTTCTATTATTATCCCCATTTTACGGTTAAGGAAATTGAGACAGACAGGGTGACTTACCCAGGGTCACACAGCTAGTAAGTATCTGAGACCTGATTTGAATTCAAGTCTTTCTGACTTCTGGCCCATCAGTCTTTCCACTGCACAACCTAGCTGCCTCAGGAGCCATGTATGCAAAGTCACAGAGTTCATAGATTGAATGTAACACACAGGTAAGAGGAAGAAGACCAATATGATGAGATAGAAAGTACAGAATACATGGAGGAGAATAATATGAAATACAACTGAAAAGATGGGTAGGAATCATATCGTGGAGGGTTTTAAATTCTAGGTTGAGAATTCCACATTTTATCCAGTGAAGAAGCAATAAGGTCAAAGTGACATCAGCTAAGAGCTGAGAGGATTTTAAAGTCTCTCATATTACAATTGTGGAAACTGAGGTTGACAGGTCAAATGATTGCCCCAAATCATACAGATAGTAAGTAGCAGAGCTGAATTTTAAACTGAGCTCCTAGGATTCCAAGTGCACTATTCTTTCCACTGTTCCACACTCCCTCTCCATTACTAGGGAGTCATTGAGGTTCTTTGAGTAGGGGAGTGGCATAATTAGATCTGCTGTGCTTTAGGGATATCAGTTGAACAACTATGTGGGGGATGGATTAGAGAGGAGAGACTAGAAGCACGGAGACCGATCAGGAGGTAGTTGCAACAGTTTAAATGTCGAGGGTCTGAACTCAGGGATCAGTTTTGAAAGGCTATGGATGCAAGAGATCTCATGGAGGTAGAATTGTTAAGATTTGGCAACTAATTGAATACAGACAATGAGATAGAAGAAAGAGAGTCAAAGGTGACACCAAGGTTCAGTCGATCAATAAATAAACGCTTATTAAGCACCTACTTTGTGCCAAGCTCAGTGATGAGTGCCAAGAATATAAAAGGAGGCAAAGGACAATCCCCTCCCTCAAGGAGCTTATAATTTAACGGTTGGGAGTTGTGGCAAGCAAAAGATGAAATGAGCAAGGAAACAAAATTTTTGAGCTTCCAAGCATATTGATTTATTAAGAAATGCATGCCAACTGCATAACAAATCAGGAGCGGGTTTCCTCAGCTTTGGCACTGGACCCTGAATACAGAGGGAGACAGATTTTCATGCATTAAAAAAATTCATCAAATAAGACCAATTAATTTAGAGAAAACAATTAACCAGGAAACAAAATTAGGTAATCTCATTTCTAACTGGAGAAAAAATTAGGGATTTTCCAAGTTGGGAGAGAGAGAGTGAACAGGTACAATTCTCTGAAGTCAAAAAAAAAAGTGTCTGTAAACAATTAAAGGAAAATGGAAATATTAACTGATTGATCAGAATGGAGCCAGTTTTCAGAGAAGACATATGAGTTGCCTGAGATATATAATTCTGAGAAAAATCCTTGCATTAATCTTTGGATCTAACTGAGTTTCTGGTCAGCATAACCTAGGCCCTTAGTTAAGAGTTTCTAAGCAACATGTAGAGATGGTCCAGCTTCCCGGCCATGTAGGCAGGGCTAGATTCAAACAATGCAATAAAGTTTTCTACCAAATCTCACAAGTGAATAAAACTTTCTTGCAAGACAGTCATTGGATTAGACCCATAATTAAATAGAAAAGGAACTGAGCTGGCTCCAGAAGTGAATCACAAGATGGAGTCAGTGTGGTTTACTCAATTCCCACTACCATTTGCTGTTTTGATTCCCACAGAGCCAAAGCGTTAGGAAGAATGGTGGTGCCTTGAATAGAGTCCTCTGACTCCAGACCCAGTTCTCTTTCCATTACACCACAATGCTATATTTGAATAGATCTGAAAGTAAATCCTCCTCTGCAGGCAGGTGTCATTGAGCCCTGGATTACACTTTCTGAAAACTAAAATTTTGGGGGAGGTCTACCAGGAAATTACAGAAGGCAGAGTAATTCACTGTTCACATAGGTCCAAAGAGCTTCTATCTGCATGGCAAATTTATAAATGAAAAGAGGATCCCTGACTTTGCTTCCTTCCTGCATTGGAAGCCTGGGGATTCCCAGGGAGAAGAAAAAGCTTTAATTCTCTGTCATTGCGTGCATTCTAGAGTATAGCAATCTGGCAATAGATTTGGGAATTTGATACTGAAAGGGAATCCTACTGCGTGCCTCCAACATATGAGTCAACATTATGATGCAATTGCCCAGAGAGCCAGGATAAACTTTGGCTACATTGTCCATTTCCAGAGAAGTGATAGTCCCATTCTACTGGGCACAACTGAAACCACCTTTGGATACTGCATCCAGGTCTGGATCCTAGCGATTTTGTAAGATAATGGGTCCACGTGGCACTGGAAGTGTTCCAGCAGAGGTAAATGACCTCATGTCACAGACATTGTAGAGAGGACTCCTGAATGGGGGGTAGGGGGAACATAGAGGTGGACAAACTCTAGGCCAGAGGTGAGGAACCTGTGGCCTCGAGGCCACATGTGGCCCTCTAGGTCCTCAAGTGAGGCCCTTTGATTGAATCCAAATTTCACAAAACAAATCCTATATGTTTTGTTCTGTAAAAAGATTTGTTCTGTAAAACTTGGACTGAAGCAAAATGCTGCACCCAAGAACCTAGAAAGACACATGTGGCCTGGAGGCCAAAGTTCCCCACCCCTGCTTTAGGCTCTCTTCAAGGATAAATTTTGTGATTATGAAGCTCTCGCACCTCTTGGTAATCATTTAAAACAGTGC
>CM053626.1:284428175-284446137 GCA_028646595.1 Phalanger gymnotis | reverse complement strand
AGTTCCCAATTGCACAACTACTTTTAATGGTTAGCCAACCACACTGGTGCCTTCCTGACCCAATCAAAGAAGAGTTTGCACTTCTCAAAAATATCACAGGTTAAAAACTATCAAGTTCATAAATTTAAAACCTCAGCAAGTATAATCACCTAACTTACACTTCGTACCTCATAATTTCATTAATTGGAGGTGGGGTAGAAATCCATCTTCTGCAAATATATCCAAAATATATACAAAATGAGTATTAAAAAGCCATTTGACATTGGCATCTAGGTAGCTTAGGAATGGCCACATATAGAAGAAAGTGCTTGAGCTGAGCTTTGAAAGAATTAAGAGATTTTAAGAAGAATGGTACTTTGGTGTGTCTGTTGAAGAGCAGGGGAAGATAAAAGGGGAAAGAGAAAGAGATATTAGAGACTAACAGAAAGTGATTTAAAGCCCTTGGCATCCTAACTTGACATGTTCCTCTATTTGTTGTAATCGTTCAGAATCAAAGGTCTTTCTAAGGCAACATCTCCCATTTACCACTTATCTAGTTTATCTCCCTGTCATGGAAAATTAAATGAGTTAAACAAATCTTACCTAATATTGAGAAACAGCTACTGAGCCCACTAGGCATTTAACATTCCATTTCACCCAGCACTTTCCAAACAATTCCTGCCTCACTACACTTGTATTATAGACAACCAATGATTTGTGACTTTATGTTAAAAAAAAAAAGGCAAACATGTCAATGTTTGTCTTGCATTTGCAACAGAAAAAAAATCTTTGTTTATGGAAACAAAAGTTTGATCAGGAAATCTGGGGCTCTCAAGTCAAACTACTATAGATTCATTTTAGGAATCTTTTTTTTTTAATCCAGGGTCATTTTGTTGCTGTTGTTTATAAAGTTTGTTTATAAAGGAGAGGTGGTGATTTGGTAGCAAATTATTCTACTAATCTCTACTATCTACTAATTCTACTAATCTCTAATCCCAATACCTCCTAAAAGGGGAAAGGGAAATTCCCCTTTCCCCTTTCAGAAGGTATTAGATTAGAGTTTAACAAAGTAATTACATCATGCTTGTGGTTATGATGAAGTGACAGTTAAAAATAGGCCATATAAATATGAGTTTAGTTTACCAGCTGCCTCTAAGTTTCTTTCACTTGGGCCTGAGTTCAGGAAGCAGCAACTGTCCTAGTTCTCTAAAAAGTTATTTCTAGAGGCAATTTCCCTCCCTCTAAAAGTTCTATAACTAGAGAGTAAAAAGTGGTCCACTGGTGCCATGGTCAGTATAGACTCATCCAATCATGACATTTCGTGAGCTTCTGAGAGTTTTTCAGGGTACGAGAGGATGTCTTGCAGTGCAGGATGCCAACCATGCACGAGTCTAGGATTATGAGAGGTAATCAGCTATGAGAAGGGTAAAACAAAATGTCAGTGTAGTATAGGGAAAAGAGCTCCAGTTTCAGAGGTAGAGGACCTGGGTTCAACTCCCAGCTTTAAGACTGCTTAGCACATTAGTGATGAAGTTGAAAGTCCAAGTGATGCTGGATTTGGAGTCAGTGGGCTGAAACTTAGAGGTGAAACAGCCAATAAGCCAATAGCAAAATCAAGCTGAGCTTAGGAGAGGTGACACTGGACAGGGGGACCAAAAACAATATTCCCTACTAACTACTTGTGTTTCCCTGGTCAAGTCACTCAATGTCTTTCATACTCAGTTTACTCATCTATAAAAAAACAGGCAAACAAAGGGCCAAACATAAGGGAGTAGGATTGGCTAACCTCTCATATCCCTTCCAGCTCTAAGTCTCTGACCCTCTCATCTATAAAGAGCTGGGGGCAAATGCTGGATGAATACCACAAAAAGGAGATCAGTACTGGGTTTTTAACACAGAACAGTAGGAAAAAGCAAACCATTCCAGTACATTTGCTATTAAAACCCATGGGCAGTATTGGTATGCTATGGTCAATGGAGTCACAAAGAGTCGGACATGACTAAACAACGGAACAACAAGAGAAACACCAAAGATACATAATACGTCCCTCCAAAAAGGAAAGGAGTCAAAGAAGAAAACAGTAGAAAGAGAAACAATGGCCAAAGCAACAGTCAATCGATTGTGGGCAGGCCAAAGGGTCTCAGCAGTCCAAACATCCTGCTATTTTTTAAAAAAATGTTATCTAATTTGAATTGGTTTATTAGGCTTACCCACTTGAATTCCCTAAAAGACTTCAGCTATGGAAAGCTCCAGATTACCTCCATATCTTTACCAATGAAAAGCAGAAGCAGACCTGGAAACTAAAGGTATAAAATTTAGGATTCTACCTCCAACTTATCACTCAATTCAAATTCTAAAAACCCTTATCTCTATCTATATATTATCTTCTTCCTCATTGCACTCAGTACCTGACTTGTCCTTTCCTCCCCAATATCTGCCCTCAAACTAAGAGACTTTAATGTACATAACTGATGCTCTCTCAAAAATCTTTCTTCTATATGCTCTATATATACTTCCATATACTCATTTCCCATGACCTACTCTTCCACTCTACCTCAAGCTACACACAAAAAGGTCAATTTTTTGATATTGTCATCACCCACTACTCTTCCACTCCCACTTCCATGTTCAGGGACTCTAATCAAAATCTTTTATCATTCCATCTTTCCTTCTCCGTTATTACCTCCCCTTTGTTGTCCATCCTCGCTGTGACCTCCATCATATTCACTCTTCTGTTCTTTCCCAGGCCATCATTCCTATACTGGCTATACCCTCTTCCCTTCCCTCTTAGTGAAACCGTTCAACTCTACCTTCTCCCAAACTCTCAATTTTTTTACCTCATGTCCCATTGACATGCTTTGCCAAATTCCAAACTGGTATTATTCCCACCATCCATTTATTTTGCTCCTATTCATTACTTCTGAACAGAGCTGGAGAAAATCACAGAACTTTGGCTATTAGATACATTAAAATGTATTCTCTCCAAATTCAACTGGGTCCGGGGCAGCTAGGTGGTGCAGTGAGTAGAGCACTGGCCTTGGAGTCAGGAGGACCTGAGTTCAAATCCAGCCTCAGACACTTGACATATGTACTAGCTGTGTGATCTTGGGCAAGTCACTTAACCCCAATTGCCCTGCCAAAAAGCAAAAAAAAACAAATTCAACTGGGTCCTCCCTGCAATGAGGTAATCATTCTATTCCTCTTTAATAAATTCAGTACTCTCCATAGAGACTCTTCCAAACCTTCTCTTTTTTTCCTCAAAATTTCTATAGCGCCTTCTCCCAACACTTTTTCTTTTGAAGACTTCACCTTGTATTTCACTGGGGAAAAAAAGACCATTTGCTGAGAGCTCCCTGTTCTTTCTTCTTCCTTATCTGGCAAGTCTGAGATATCTTCCTTCACCACCATCTTCATCTCTTATTAGTAGGATGAAGAGGCATCCTTCTTCAAAAATCAACCCCTAGACATGTATCCCTTGATCCAATCTCTCTCTTCTCCAGAACATTGTCTTACTGTCACACATCTCACCCCCCCCCCCCATCTTCAATCTCTTCCCAACTGCTGGCTGTTTATTGCCTATAAATATATTACAAGGATCCACCATCCTTAAGGGGTGGGGGAAAGACATCTTCTTCAAGTAGACAGGGTAAAACTAAATGGCAATGAGGCATCTGGTTTCATGGGAGAAGTACTGGCCATCTGCTCCCCTTCCTTGGGAGAGAACAGTGAAAGAAATTGGGCTTAAGTTTTATTTTTGCTC
The DNA here is from genome assembly GCA_028646595.1 of Phalanger gymnotis. Classification (NCBI taxonomy): domain Eukaryota; kingdom Metazoa; phylum Chordata; class Mammalia; order Diprotodontia; family Phalangeridae; genus Phalanger; species Phalanger gymnotis. Next base: position 284,442,398 of record CM053626.1, on the reverse strand, counting down.
AATCTGTCCATCCCTGCTAGCTATTGTCCTTGATTTCTCCTCTCCATTTTGTGGCTATACCCCTTGACAAAGCTTACCATTCAACTACAATTGCTCTCTCAAAAGCTACCCATGATCTCTTAATTGCCATATCTATTGGTTGTTTCTTAATCCTCATCTGAAGATTTTGACACTACCCCTAGATACTCTCTCCTTTCTAAATTTTTTGTGTTATTGATCTCTCCTGGTTCTCTTGCTTTTCTGATCACTCTTTCTCTACCTCCTTTGATAGATCTTCATGCAGGTCATGCACTAAGCACTATGCATCAACATTCCCCCAGACTCTAATTTGGACCCTCTTCTCTTTTGTCTCTAAACTGCCCCCTTGATGATTTCATCAGATCTCATGGGCACAATTTTAATCTCTGCAGATGATCCCAAGATCTAAAGAACCCACCCTAGTTTCTCTTCTGTACTACTGCCCCACATGCTTTTTTCATCCCTAAAACTAGATATCCCATGGATATCTAAAACTCAATGTGTCCAAAACAAAAGTCATTGTCTTTCTCTCCAAACCTTCCTTTCTTGAAGACTTCCCTGTTACTATCAGGGGAACCACCACCTTTCCATTCACACTGACTTTGGTGTCATCTCACTCACCTCAGTATCCAGTTACCAAATCTTGTCATTCTGACCTTTACAATATCTTTTCTACTTGTTCTCTTTTCTCTACTCATGAAGCCATAACCCTAGTCCAGATTCCTATCACCTCTAATGATAATACCTTTTTAATTGGCCTCCTCACCTCAAGTCTCTCCCCACTCCAATCCATTGTCAACTCAGCTATCAAACTGATTTTCTTACAGTTTAGGTTTTACCCATCCCTCTCCCTCCACTCAATAAATTCAATTGGCTCCCTATTCACTCCAGGATCAAATACAAAGTCTGTTTTGAATTTAAAGTTCTCCACAACCTGGCCTCTTCCTACCTTTCCAACATTCTCACACTTTATACCACCTATCCCTGCTCCACCCCATGCAGTATACAATTATAACTGCTTGGAGTTCCTCAAATATGACACTCCCCTCTCCCATCTCTGTGACTTTGCACTAACATTCTGTCCTTCATGCCTGGAATGCTTTCCTTTCTCATCTCCTTGACTTCCTTCAAGAATTAGCTCAAATTCTGCCTTCTGCAAGAAGCCTTTCCCAACAGCTACTGCTTTCTCCTTAGGTTATCTTCCATCTCTTCTGTATGTATCTTGTATCAAATGAGATAACAAATGCACAGAATTTTGTAAACCATATAGTTCTATATAAATGACCTTTTATTGTTATCATTATATATATCTAGTTATTTTCATGTTTGTCTCCCCATTAGAACATGAATGAGCTCCTGGAGGGCAGGGATTGTGTTTTTCTTTTTCCTTTGTATCCCTAACACTTGCACAGGGCCAGGCACATAGTGTTTGATAATGATTGTCGACTGACTTACCCTGATCATGTTAGAGATGAGGAACCTGAGGCCCTGAGAGGGAAAGCAACTACTCCATGGATCTCTGTTGCCTCATCAATAAAGTGAAAAAGTTGGACTAGATGATATCTACCACTCCTCCATTCTAGTTCTAAATTCTATGATGCTATGACTTTGGTATAGAATTATGCATATTTATTATAAGGTGTTTTTTTTTCTTTTTCTTGTTTTCTTTTTTATTCAATTGGTATAGAGGTGGAAGAAAGAGAAAACAATTGTTAGTTAAAAATAAATCTTTTTTCTTTTTAAAAAAGTGTCAGTGCTTGGATTATAACTGAGCCTTCCTAAGTCCCAATCCTGTGGTCTTTCCCCAGCCTGTGCTATCTCTAAATTCAGGTAGGGCTTTCCTTGAGCCATACTAGACAGAAAGACACCTTTCTTCTTCCCAAAATTGTCTGTTTAGCCTTTAAACAGAACCATTGTCTCATAACTTTTGTATCTAAGCTTCCCCCACCCACTCCCTCTTCTACTATCAGATAAGTCCATTTCCTCTTGCCATTCTTTCCCTCTACAGGGGAGCAGATGACCAGCACTTCTCCCATGAAACCAGATGTTCCATTGCCAGTTAGTTTTACTATACATACTCAAAGAGGACATTAGATCATCTTTCTGTTTTCTCTTCCCCAGAGTTTAGGAACAAATTCTTTTAGCTTGCCCTTTGGGGGAAAGAAGGGCAGAGTTTATTTCTTTTCTGCGAGGAAAGGGAGGAAGTAGAAAAAAGTACAGAGTACTTTTTGAAGGAGAAAAAGGTTAAACTGTAATCATGTCATGGGCTTCCATTCATGCGTCTGGACGTTTAGCCTTCGATCGCACATCATGAGCAAAGAGATGGCCTCTCTGAACTCGTTTCCTCATGTCTTATAAAAAAAAATAGAGGGTTGGCTAGGGTCATCTATGGGTCTCTTCTATTTCTAAGACTAGGTTTCCCTCTACTATTTTTCTTTAGGATTGAGGAATTACTCTGTGCATATCTGAAGGCTCTGCAAGCTATCACCTCTTCCATATGATTAGAAAAGCACTGCTACTTACTAGCTGTAAGATCTTGAACAAGTCACTTCATCCCTCTTGGTCCACTTGTAAAATGGACCAAATGGACCAAAATGGAAAATGGGGCTGTAGGATGGATTAGACAAGATGATATTTAAAATATCTTCCTACCTAAAATATCTTCCTTCTCTTATGTTATATACTCAGATATTTCCTTTCTGGCCTTACCAGGAACTGAAATGACCAGCATTAGACATTCATTTCTTTGAGTTAAAGAAGAACACTCTCTGAGATGCCCTTGTGAATATATACTTGAGAAATGCAGCAATTGACTGAGTCCTTTTAACCATTCTGGGCCTCAGTTTCCTTATTTGTGAAAAGAGAGGGTTGGACTAGAGGACCATTAAGGCTTCTTTTATTTCTAAATCTCTGATCTTTTATTAAACCACAAATAAATACCTTAGCTAGAATTAGTTGTTGTTGCTTCTTGTTGCTGTTGTTGTTGTTGTCGTTGTTTCAGGTTGAGAAGGAACAAAGCGAGGCCTTTAGAAATTAAAGTTTGGGGGCAGCTAGGTGGCGCAGTGAGTAGAGCACCAGCTCTGGAGTCAGGAGGACCTGAGTTCAACGGCCTCAGACACTTGACACATTTACTAGCTGTGTGACCTTGGGCAAGTCACTTAACCCCAATTACCCTGTCAAAGGAAAAAAAAAGAAATTAGTTAAGTTTGAATAGGAGAGGTAGGTGGATGGGAAAGAACATGGGGACTGTGACAGAAGGCAAGCATATTAGATTGCAGGATTTATATGTGACAAGGTTGGTGAGTCCGAGTATGTTACAGAATTTCAGAGTTCCTTAACCAGCTAGTCGAACTTATACCTGAACAGTAAAGTAATAGTGATAATGTCTAGTATTTGCATAGTGCCTATTGTACCAGGCATTTTACAAATGTTATCTCATTTGATCCAACAGCCTTGCAAAATTCGTGCTATTATTACCTCCATTTTATAGTTCAGAAGACAGGTACATAGTGGTTATGTTATATGAATGGAAGGCTTTTCATCTTGGTTTTCCTTCTTTGGACACTCTTCAGCTCATCAGCATTCTTCTGAAAACCAAACCCAATTGGGGCAGGGATGCTGAGGGTAGATAAGAGAATAGCAATTGTGGCTTCAAAGTTTTGTCTCAGGCTAGCGCAATCACTAGGTTCATTACATTTTTTCCCCACGTCTAAAATGTCTGAATCTTTTTGTGATTGATAGGTTGGGGTGGGAGTGAGAGTTGAAATAGGAGATAGGTTGTTGGTAGTGGTTGGCTTTGCCAAATTTTCTATTCAGCTAATTCCACTGTTTACCACTAGAGGGAAATATTAACTTTTTTTCCTCCTAGTCTTGCTAGAGGAAAGATACCTATCAGAAAAATTCCTACCCAATACAACTGGGTTCCCATGTTCATCTTCATATCTTGAATATTCACTTTGAATCTCAGTGTCCTTTCCTAGAGTAACTTTTCCTAGGTTCCCCTTTGCTGAATTTTCTGATCTTCCTATAGGCATGGAGTATGCATAGGTACTATAACTTCTTCACATGGCCACATACCTGCAGATGCATAGAATACAGACACACGTAGCCTAAAATATTTTTACAAGTTGGTAAGAGGGTAAGACATCTTGTTGCCCAGCTTATTTTTAAAAGATATTCATTTTCTTGGACTTATAGATTCCAAAATCCCAAAGAAGTAAACTCAGACTTCCCTAGGCATCCAGTGGTGGAGTTGGCATTTATAGTGGGAAGGTAATTCTTGAAGTGGTTGTAAGTGTGCATTGTTCCCTGAAAAACACCGGGTTGGTTTTAAAAATTACTTGTTTTTATTGCTATCTTTTTTTTTTTTTTACTATCTAAATGTCCCCTTGTATCTCTCCTTTCCAGTCCCAGAGAGCCATTCCATACAGTAGAATATTTTAAGAAAAAGAGGAAGAAGGGGGGAGGGGATCAGTAAAACCAATGAATACATTTTTAGAAGTCTGGAAATATATTAAATGTTCCACACTTGTGGATCCTCCGTTCCCCCCCCCCCACCCACCCACAAACACCTTTGCAAAGTAGTTGGAGGAGATATCTTCTCACTTCTCTTCTTTGGACCCATACTTGTTCAGTTTCAATTGATCTGTGGTTGTCATTCTTTCCACGTACCTTATTATACTCATTGTGTATATTGTTTTCATGGTTCTCATTATTTCACTTTGCATCATTTCATGTGTTTTCCGTGTTCATCTGTATTCATCACAGGTTTCTTTACTTTCCTTGTCCTTTCCCTTCACCTTTCTTTCTTTTTCTTGTCCCTTCCCTTCTCTTCTTCCCCCTCCCTGCCTCCTTCTCTTTCTGTCCTTTCCTGACCAGGTTTCTATAGGTGCCATATCGGTGCCAGGCTTAGTGGAGACCTATTGCAGCTCAAAACTCCCTAGCTCAAGTGATCCAGGAGCCTCAGCCTACTTGGCAGCAGGCACTCCAATCATGAGCCATCGTGCCTTACTATGTTCGCCATTTTTTAAAGAACCATAATTTTCCATCACATTCATGTATAGGCATCTATTTTGTTTATAATTCTTTGCTATCAAAAATATATATATGATGTGTATACACATATATTATATATATATACACACACACATACATACAGTGACATATTTGTATGCATATAAAATATATACACATATGTAAGATAAATAGATAGATAGACTCCTTGGGGTATATACCTAATAGCTGGCATTGAGTTATTTCATATTCAGTGGCAGAGATAACCAAAGCCCTCAGGTAAATTCACTTGAGTAGAGGTAGAGTGGGGGAGGGGGACATATAGTACCTGTGAGGCCCGGAAGATATTGTCCCATAGTGGCTACAGTCAAGCTAAGAAAAAATGGCACAGACTTTTCCTCCCCTGAATTCCTTCATTCTATATTTGTCATCTACAATGGCTAGCCTTTTCCTTCCAATTCTCACAGAGATTCACTCCAGTGAAGAAGTGAGAATGGGGATGCTATTTCCAAACTGCCGTGGGTAGAAAGTATCACCCCACCACAGTCTAACCCCTCCCCTGGGGAAAAAGCGTCCCTCCTCACCACACCCTAACCCCTCCAGTGGGGAGGAAGTATCCCTCCCCATCTGCTCCAGAGTCAAAGACCTGGTCACCTTAGTTGCCACTCTTGAAGCAATAAATCCCCTCTATTCCCCTGCACTCCCCACTGCAATATGGAATGTCATCTTCAGGCCTTAGCTCTGTGCTGGCATGCCCAGGGAAGCAGCAAGACTCGATAAATACTCTTATATAATGATGGGAATTGACTTACTGACCTTTAAGATTCCATGTAATTCTAATAGTTTCTGGCAAATAAATGTAATCATGTTGATCCATTTCTCAAAAATTTTCAATGGCTCCCTAATTACACCTGAAAAAAGTTCTGACTTTTTACCCTGGCATTCAAGGTCCTCACAATCCTTCCTACCTTTCTGAATTTATCTAAATCAATTCCCTGGAATATATCCTGTACTTTATCCAACACATACCGTACTTTTCTTTCTGTCTCTGACTGTACTCTTTGTTTTCCTGACTCTACACCTTTGCTCAGGCATTTCCCTATTCCTACATCCCCCCTTTTATTTCCTTGTTGAAACTCCATTCATTATTTAAAGGCTAACTCAAATTCTACCTCCTCCATGAAACCTACCTGTTCTTCATTTTCAGTAATGAATTTTCCCAAATCTGAACCTCAGATAGCGTTTTGTTTTGCATATCTAGAACTTGGATTCAGGAAGACTTAAATTCAAATATGACTGCAGACACTTACCAGCTATATGACCTCAGGCAAATAACTTAACCACTTTCTGCCTCAGTCTCCTCATCTGTAAAAGGGGGATGATAGTATCTAGCTCCTAAGGTTGTGATGCAGATAAAATGAGATCATCTTTGTAAAGCAATTAGCAAATAGTAAAATGCTATATAAATGCTATTTTTATTGCAATTATCTGAGTATACATCATCTTCCTGCTCAGTAGTAAACTCCAGGAGGGCAGGGACCATGTCTTAAGTAAAGATTTTATTTCTCCTATCACAATATTCTCTACCCAGATGAACCATATTATAGGATATGGAGCAGGAAAGACCTTTGGAAATTCAGTGGTTCACCTCCCTTCATTTTAAAGGCAAGAAAGCTGAGACCCAGAGATGAAAGAGAATTTCAATTTGGTGATGACAGGCAGGGAGGGTGAAAAAAAAACATGGGCAGAGAGGAAAGAAATTCAGTCAGAGAAAGCAATCTTCCTGTGGAAAGAATGTCTATATCCAGCTTAAAAGAGACTGAAACATCTGTTTCCCGGTGGGAAAATATCCTCTGGTCCTATTCTTAAACTGGGAGTCCAAGTTCATTACCAGATTACTGACAGATGTATGTGATTGAACCCCCATCACAAGTCATCAGACCACCTTCATTGTGCATGAGGCTAGGCAAAATGCTCATGAAATCTGGCTATATCATGCAGAGTACCCAGAACGCTATGTCACTGATCCCTTTTCCTTGGAAAAAGTTCAAGTGACCTCCCAGGCTACTAGGCACATACTCATTTGCTTACTGGGTGGGCTTACTTCAGAATTTTTAGTTTACTCATGAACTGGCTATTGTTGGGGGGAAACCTACAAACAATTCCTCAGTTGCATGAGGCATCTAGGTAGTACAGTAGAAAGAGAGCTGGCCACATACCTGCAGATTCATAGAATACAGACACACGTAGCCTAAAATATTTTTACAAGTTGGTAAGAGGGTAAGACATCTTGTTGCCCAGCTTATTTTTAAAAGATGTTCATTTTCTTGGACTTATAGATTCCAAAATCCCAAAGAAGTAAACTCAGACTTCCCTAGGCATCCAGTGGTGGAGTTGGAATTTATAGGGGGAGGATAATTCTAGAGAGCTGGGCCTGGAGTCAGGAAGACCTGAGTTCAAATCCAGCTTCAGATACTTAGTAGCTGTGTGACCCTGAGCAAATTACTTAACTACTGTCTGCCTTAGTTTCCACAACTGTAACATAGGGATCATTACCTACCTCTCAGGGTTGTTGCGAGGATGAAATGAGATGTTATTTGCAAAACCCTTAGCGCAGGCTCTGGTGCATAGTGGACCCTAATATAGACTTATTTCTCTCTTTTCAGTGTCTAACAAAGACAATATCCCACCCACCCCTCAAGGCCAAACTTAAATCTTATCTCATCCACAAAACTCAGCATCCTCATTCCCAAGCCACAGTGATCTTTCTTTCTCTCAACAATCATGATACTTACTACCTGCAGTACATTTTTAAAAATAAGTTTTTATTGATTATTTTGATTTTTACATCACCATAGCCTTTCCTGGTATCTTTCTTCCTGCTTCTCATAGAGAGCTGTCCCATTTAACAAGTAGTTTTAAAAACAAAAGAAGAAGAAGAAGAAGAAGAAGAAGAAGAAGAAGAAATCATCACAACAAATCATACCTTGAAAAAGCCCAAAAACATATGCAATGTGTAACATCTGTGGACTTCCAGGCTCCATGAAGGGGTGGGTTGGGAGTATCCTCTCATATCCCTTCATTCAGTCATGTTCGATCTCTATAAATTTAAAAATTCACTCTTAGTATTTTTGTGTGTGATCGTTCTTTCCATTTACATTGTTGCGGTCATCTTGTCCATCGTTTTCTTGGCTCAGCTTACTTTGTTCTTCACCAGTTCATGTAGATCCTTCCATACTTCTCTGTATTCATTACATTCATCATTTCTTAAAACCCAATAACATTCCACAATATCCATGTGCCACAATTTGTTTAGACATTCTCCAATCAATGGGCATCTACTTTGTTTCCAATTCTTTGCTATCACACACCAAAAAAAAAAAAAAAAAAAAGGTGCTATAACTATTTTGGTGTATATGGAGGTTTTCTTCTTATCAATGGCTTCCTTGGGATATAAGCTCAGAAATGAACTCTCTGGGTTGAGGGGTGTGGATATGCAAGTAATTTTTTTTTGCTTAATTCCAAATTGCTTTCCTAAATGGTTGTACCATTTCACAGGACCATCAGCAATAGGTTAGGGTGCCTATCATCCCACAACTCTTATGGCATTGATTACGGGCATTTTGTCATATTTGCCAATGTGCAGGCTATAAGGTAAAATCTTGGGGGGAGTTTAATTTTTCTTTGTAGTGATTTGGAGCAATCATTTATTGATTGTGAATATTTCATCATTCTTTCTTTGAAAATAGTTTATTCATATCCTCTGACCCTTTATCTACTAGAGAATGACTTAGTTTTAGATATTTGCTAATTGTTTAGATATGTTGGATACCAAATCCTTGTCAGAGAAATTTGATACAAAGATTTTTTTACTGTTCAACCTCTACCTTTCTTATTCTAGTTACGCTAATGTTGTCTATAGAGAAGCTTTTCAATTTCAGTTTCAACTAAAGTTACTTATTTTTTCTATTGTAATTACCTCTATCCCTTATTTGGTTAAGAATATATGCCCTGAGAGCAGAATCAAGATAGCAGTATGGGCAGCCACCCAGGTAAACTCTCCTAACATTCCCCTCCAAATGACTTTAAAATAAAGCCTCAAATAAAATTTTGGAGGAGCAGAGATGACAAATGGTAAGGGTGAGACATTTTTCCAGCCTAAGAAAAATTAAAAGATTAGCCAGAGAAATCTATGGCACCAAAGCGAAGGTCAGTCTGGAGCCTAGATACATTGCTGCCACAGCCGCCGCAGCAGCCGCTTTGGGATCTCTCAGCCCAGAGGTGGTAAGTGGGTCAGAAAACTGGTCTGAAAGAGATTACATAGGACCCTTTGCTGGCATTGGATACCCCTGGCACTGGCTGGCAATCCTATCACCCACATGCAGTCCTGGGTCACAGTTCCGAGACAAAGAGGAGCATTGGTGGTTGGTCACAAGGGAGCAGGGGTCCTGGTGATAGTTCCAAACCAAAGAGGAGCACTGACAATTGTGGCTGGAGGGAACTAAGGACCCTTCCTGGGCAAATACCAGAGTGCACACACCAAGAGAGCAACGACCAGGTTGGAAGCAACAAAAACTTGCAGATCCCCAGAACTAGCTCTGAAAATAGCAGCACAAAAAAGCCTGAAGCTTGAGACAGTGCCTCCCCAACCTTTTCAAGATGAGCAAAGCCCAACTTTAACATAAAGTTCAAAATTTAAAAATACACTGGAAAAATGAGCAAACAACAACAAAGAATTTGACCATAAAAAACTACTATGGTGGCAGAGGAGAACAAGAAACAAACTTAGAAGAAGACAGCAATATAAGAACAGCTACCAAAAAAGCTTCAAAAGAAAATACTAATTAGACCGAAGCCCAACAAGAATTCCAGGAAGACTTAAAGAAAGAAATCAGTGGTAGAAGAAAAATTGGGGAAAGAAATGAGAGTGATGCAACAAAGTTATGAAAACAGAATTGGCAGGTTGGTAGAAGAAACACTGAAGAGAATTTAACTTAAAAAGAAGAATTGACCAAATGGAAAAAGAAATACAAAAGCTCACTGAAAAAAATCAATTCCTTAAAAATTAGACTTGGGCAAGTGGAAGCCAGTGACTCCATGAACACCAAGAAACAATAAAGCAAAGTCAATAGAATGGAAATCAAATGGAAGAAAATATGAAATACTGTATTTTTAAAAACTGACTTGGAAAATAGATTGAGGAGAGATAATTTAATAATTATTAGACAACCTGACAGCTATGATCAAAGAAAAAGCCTAGACATCATAGTTCAAGAAATTATCAAGGAAAACTTCCCTGATATCCTGGATTCAGAAGATAAAATAGAAATTTGAAAGAATCCACTGATCACCTCCTTAAAAAGATCCCAAAATGAATACTCCTAGGACTATTATAGCCGAATTCCTGTGTTCCCAGATGAAAGAGAAAATAATCCAAGCAGACAGAAAAAAGCAATTCAAATGTCACTCAGCCATAGTCAGGATCACAAAAAATTTAATGGCTTCCACATTAAAGGAGCATTAGGCTTAAAATATGATATTCTAGAAGCCAAAGTAGCTAAGATTACAATGCAAAATAACCTACCCAGCAAAACTGAGTGCAATTCTTTGGTGGGAAAATTGATAATTAATGAAATAGAGGACTTCCAAGCATTTCTGATGAAAAGGCCAGAGCTGAATAGAAAATTCAACTTTGAAACACAAGATTCAAGAGAACCATAAAAAGGTAAACATGAAAGTAATCATGTTACTCAGTAAAGTTTAATTGTTTATATTCCTATATGCGAGGATGATACATTTAACTTCTAAAAACTTTATCATAGTGAAAAAGAGTTTACATAGACGAAGGGCATGGATGTGAGTTGATTATGTTAGAATGATCTCAACAAAAATGAAAGAGTGAGAAAGAGGGATACACTGGGAAAAGGGGGGGAGGGAGAGGTAGAATGGAGAAATTTTTCTCACATAAAAGAGGCATGCAAAGAAGAGCTTTTACAATGGAGGGAAAAATGGAGAGGAGAGTTGGTGTGCAATGCTTGCTCCTCACTATCATAAGAATTGGTTTAAAGGGGGAACTATACATATATATATATATATATACATACATATATATTAATATATATGTATGTATATATATATATATATTCAATTGTGTATAAAAATGTAACTTACCCAATAGGGAAATAGGAGGGGAAGGCAATGAGGGAAAGAGGGGGATGATAAAATGGGAGGGCAGATTAAGGGAGTCAGTGGTTAGAAACAAAATGGACTTTTGAGGAAGGATAGGTTAAAAAGAAAGGAAGAGAAGAAGAAACAGAAGAAAATGGGGTGGAGGGAAATACATAATTAGTAATTATAACTGTGAATGAGAACAGGATGACCTCACTCATAAAAAAGAAACAGATAGCAGAATGGATCAGAAACCAAAATCCAATAATATGTAGTGTGCAAGAGACACACTTGAAATAGAAAAACACATAGAGTTAAAGGACTGGAGCAGAAACTCTTATGCTGCGTCTGAAGGAAAAAGGCAGAGATCATGATCATTATCTCAAACAAAGCAAAAGCAAAAACAGACCCAATTAAAAAACCCATGGGAACTACATTATGCTAAAAGGTACCATAAGCAATGAAGTAATATAAAAAACTTTTTACAGTATGTTTCTCTGATAAAGGTCTCATTTCTTAAATATGTACTGAGGGTAGAACTGAGTCAAATTTATAAAAATAAGAATCATTCCCCAAATGATAAGTGGTCAAAAGATATACACAAGCAGTTTTCAGAGGAAAAAATCAAAGCTATCTATAGTCATATGAAAAAATACTCTAAATCACTATTAATTAGAGAAAAGCAAATTAAAACTGAGGTACCACCTTACACCTTCCAGAAATGACAAATGCTGAAGTGGATGAAGGAAAAATACATACACTAATAAAATGCGGGTGGAGTAGTAAACTAGTGGGCATTTTGGAACCATGCCCAAAAGGGCTCTAAAACTGCATATATCCTTTGACTCAGCAATACCACTACTAGGTCTATATCCCAAAGAAATCAGTTAAAAAAGGGAAAAGACATATATTAAAAAAAATCATGGTATCTCTTTTTGTGGTGACAAATAAGTAGAAATCAAGAAGATGCTCATTTAATTGGGGAATGGCTGAGTAAGTTGTGACATTATGTGTGACATTATATGTGTGTGGTGGAGTACTGTTATTTTATAAGAAATGACAAGCAGTATGCCTTCAGAAAAATATGACAAGATTTATATGAACTGATGTAAAGAGAAAGGAGATCATTGTGCAAAGTAACAGCATTGCTATAATGATGATCAACTGTGAAAGACTTGGCTGCTCTGATCATTATAATGGTCCAAGATAACTCTAAAGGACTCAGGGTGAAAAAAAAATGCCGTCCATCTCAAGAGAGAGAAGTGATTAAGTTTGAATATAAATTGAAGTATAATTTTATTACTTTCTTTAAAAAAATAATGCGAGCTCCTTGAGAGGAGAGATTATCTTATTTTTCTATTTGTGTCTCCACTTGTTTACCACAGTGCTTTGCACATGGCAAGTGCTTAATAAAAGCTTTTTTTCATTAAAAAACTAAAAGAATACATGTCCTACCAGTAGCTGTGAGCTATATAGTATCTGTTTCTCTTCTATTTTTTTAATACTAGGGTCTTTAATGTTAAGGTTGTATATGAATTTGGAAGGTACTGCAGAATGTGGTGTAAGGTATTGGTCTAAGCCTAAGCCAAACTGCTTTTCAGTTTTGCCTGAAGTCATTTTCAAATAAGGAAATATTTCCTAGCAAATTTATGTTTCCTACTTTATCAAACACTAGGTTATCTTTTAGTTCCATTGTTCCCAATTCTCCCTTGTCTAGTCTGTTCTATTGGTTTATTTTTAACCAACACGGATGGTTTTGATGATTGCTGCTTTAAATATAGTTTGAGGTATAGAAGTGCTATTCCTCCTCTTTTCATCATTTCCTTTAATATTCTAGATCTTTTCTTTTTCAAGTGAATTTTATTACTTTACCAAGTTTGATAAAGTATCCCCTTAGTAATTTTAAATAACTGTTTTTATATTTGAAAAAAAGGTTCCCCTAAAACCTATTCTTTCCAGAATATTTAGCATAAAAGTGTAATACGTTGTCAAAAGTTTTTTTTCTACATCTATTGAGATAATCAAGAGTTTTTAATGTTTTTGGTTTTTAATTTGATTATGTAGATTTTTCCTAATTACTAATGGTGAAACATCCTTGCATCCATGGTTTATATCCAACTTGGTCATATTGAATTATTTCTGGGATAAATTGCTATAGTCTGACAGGATTTCGTTTTAAAAATGTTAAGCAATAGGGGCAGAGCCAAGATGGCTGCTAGAAAGCAGGGACTAGTGTGAGCTCCCTGCTAAGTCCCTCCAAAAACCTATAAAAATGGCTTTGAACGAATTCTAGAACTGCAGAACCCACAGGGTAGCAGAGGGAAGCAGGGCTCTAGCCCAGGACAGCCTGGATAGTCTCTGGGTAAGGTCTATCCCACAGGGAGCTGGGAGCAGAGGGGAGCAGAGATGAGCGGAGCATAGCCCAGCATGGGCGGCTTGGACCAATGAGACCAGGAGCTGGGCAGAGTGTGCCCTAACACCCTGAATCAGTGAGCTGCAGCAGTAACCAGATTTCTCAACCCACAAACACCAAAGATAACAGAGTAGGTTAGTGGGAAAAGCTGCTGGGGACAGGGAGTTTGTGGTTCAGCCACCGCCCCCAGGGGCAGCAGAGGTGGGGCAGCTACAGAACTACAGCTGCAGTTGCTTCTGGCCCCAGGCCCCCCTGGTGGGAGGAATTAAGTGGCAGATCAGAGCAGGAGTGAAGAGCCTGCTGAAGATCTAAGTCCAGTCCAGGTTGCGGGTTCTTGAGGAAGGAGGAGTGCTGGTGTGGCAGAGCTGGCACACCCCCCAAGCATGGAACATAGAAGTCTTTAGTCTACAAGCAGTCATACCCCGCTGAAAAACTCAAGAGTAAAGTAAGTTGTCTGGGAACATGGCCAGGCAGGGAAAATGCACCCAGATTCAGTCTCAGACTCTGGAATCCTTCTTTGGTGACAAAGAAGACCAAAACGTACAGCCAGAAGAAGTCAACAAAGTCAAAGAGCCTACAACAAAAGCCTCCAAGAAAAACAAGAACTGGTT
>CM053626.1:284403799-284427675 GCA_028646595.1 Phalanger gymnotis | reverse complement strand
AGGGCAACCAGAATACACGCCATCTTGGAGTGGGGGGGGAGGGTAGAAATGGGGAGAAAATCTGTAATTCAAACTCCTGTGAAAATCAATGCTGAAAACTAAATATATTAAATAAAATTTATTAAAAAAAAGGACATTGCTGAAAAAAAACTGTTAAGCAATATCCATTAGTGGTATCAGCCTATGGTTTTTCTTCTCTGTTATATTCTTCCCTGGTTTGAATATTAGGACTGTGTTTGTGTCATAAAAGGATTTTGGTGGGATCGTTTCTCAATTTTTGAGAATAATTTGTGAAGAATGGGTACTAATTGTTCTTTATAAGTTTGATATAATTCTCCTCTGAGTCCATCAAGATAAGGAGGTTTTTTCTTTGGTAGTTCTTTTACAGCTGTCAATATTTCCTTGTTTATAATTGAATTAAGATCTCTAGCTTGTCTTCTGAGAATTTGAATGTTTTGTATTTTTGAAAGATTTCTTGCATTTTTGTGTGTTTTCAGTTCTTTTAGCATAAATCCGTGAACAATAGATTCCAATTACTCTTTTTATTTCTTCTGCTTTTGTTCTGATTATAACCTCACTCACTTGCTATTTTATTGATTTGATTTTCTGCCCTCTTTTTAATCAAATTAGCTATTCACTGAACCTGTTACTAAGTGCTATAAGGCACTGAAGTGTTAAATGACTTGTCTAAGGCAACATAGACATTATGCGAGAGAGGTTGGAGCAACCTAGGTCTTCTTGAATCTGAAGCTAGCTCTCTCTCTCCACAACATCACACTGCCACCCATGCCCTACACAGAGACAATACTTAATAAATGGTTATTGAATGATTTGAAGGGGATTGCTCAGTAAGATTGGCTTAGAGGACTTGTGACCAATTGTTCCCATCTCCAGAAATAATAACTTTAGGGAAAGCTAGTTTCTTTAGTATATGAAAAGAAGTGTTAGGGAAGACATCTGCTTACTTAGTAGCTTAAGGAAGACACAGATTTTAACTGCACATGAACTCTCTTGGTGGCCTCTGGTATGACTATGTGAGAATGGACAAAGCTAGAAAATGGGCCAGTTTCCCAAAACAAGCAGTAACAAAGAGGAAGTCCACATGGGTGGCTCCTTCCAGCTATGATTTACTGTTTACCATTAAAATTTCTCATTTTAAGTTCCCCCTGTCTTACAATTGTTCATTCATTATACAGATGATAGGAACACATTATGGTGTGTGGTTAGATAAATCATTAGATAACATATTTGGAGCTAGAAGAAATGTGAGAAGTCATCCATGGACCTCATATTCCCACATTCCTTTAAGTTTGAGTGTTACATGATTAATGAATATCTAAAGCATTTTGCAAATCATAATGTACTATTTATACAGTTGTTTCAGTGTCTGACTCTTTGTGACCCCTTTGGGGACTTTCTTGGCAAAGACAGTGGAGTAGCTTGACATTTCCTTCTCTAGCTCATTTTGCAGATGAGGAAACTGAGCAAACAGGGTTAAGTGACTTGTCCAGGGTCACACAGTTAATGGCTGAAGCCAGTTTTGAATTCAGGTCTTCTAACTCCAGACCTTGTGTCATATCCACTGTGCCACCTAGCTGCCCTGAATGTGCTATAAAAATGCTATTGTTTTTATTTTTCCTAGAACTAGAGAATGTTAGAACTTGAAACAATTATGGGTAAACTGAGTCCTAGAAATGTGAATAAGTTACAGATTCAAACTCAGGTCCTCTGACTTCAAATTGAGTGTTCTTTCCACTTGAGCCCTTATCTCTGGCTTATACCACTTGGAGTCACACTTCTAGAAATCACTGCTACTGTTTTATACTCCAGGAAGCAGTGACAATGTCTAATTAATCTTCATATCTCCCCCAGCACTTCTCACAGTGGCTTGTGCATAGTGAGCCCTCAATAAATATTTGTTGTATGTATGCATACATGAATTCATAAATAAAAAAGTCATGGAGATAGCTAGTCTGGATTTGCAGTCTTAAAACAACCATGTTTCCCAAACTCCCATTCCAGAAAATATTCAAAAGAATAAAAACTCCTTAGCAGAGTGGGTGTGACCCCATGGACCAACACGCAATCTTAAGTAGGCTGTGTTTGTACACTAGACTACAATTCTGAGCCAGGGAAATTATGTGTATTATATCAACTGAGATAATATAGTGAGAGCTGTGTGCAAACCTTGAAGCACCATATAGATGTTAGCTATTATCATCATCATCATCATCGTCATCATCGTCATCATCATTGTTATTTTGACTTTTTGATTTTCAGACTTCAAAATTGTCACAAAATTTGGCCCCCAGGGCATTACATTATCATAGCCATGTGTGGGAAGAGGAGGGGTGAAAAAGAGAAATTTATATGATGACCATTATATAATTGGAGGGAATAGCAAGTTGTACATGGTAGATTTGCAGTTTCATGTGCAATCATCTTTTTTTTTAATTAGACTGTGTTATGGAAATGTTTATTTTGTTGCATGAATTGAAAATAAAATAAATTTTAAAAAGATAAATAACACTATACTGATAAACAGAGGCATGAGAAGCAGCATGGTGGTAGCAGCAGAGCTTATCCAAGTCAGGAAGTCTTGGGTTCAAATAATTCTGATTCAGAGTGGCTGTGCAACCTTAAACAAATCACTTAGGGCTTGGCCATAATCCTTCAGCTTCCTCTTCCTCTTGACCCTGAGGGCCAACTTTTCCCAATACTGAGTTTCTCCAGTAACTTTCAATAGACCTGCCATCCTTCGTTCTCCAGACTTTACTGCCATAGAGTAGGGAAATAGGGCCATTCTAGTGTCATCAGTTAACTATCTTTACTAAATGCCTGCTTTTCAGCTCCTTTCAGGTATGGTTTTCTCCATTAAGATGCAAGCTCCTCAAAGGCAGGAACTGTCTCTTTTTGCTTGTACAGTTACCTCTTGCACATCGCAATTTTCCCCATTGTGGTTTTGATGTATCATGAGTTGGCATAAGAAATTAGGTGGGAATTTTGGGGGAGTTTTGCCAAAGCTGCAGATGATGCATGAAGGCCAGAAGATGACAGACGAAAAGCTTAGAAACTCAGTAATGTATATAATACATGTATGGTATTGTACAATGTCAACTCAAATTTCACAATAAGGTACTGTGAACACTCCATAAAAGAAAAAGAAAAACTTTAGACTTCTCTGGTATGAGGGGAGGGCCAAAAACTTCTTTGCAGATTTTCCAGATCACAATGCCACCTCCATAATGTGGAAGGGATAACTGTATTTGTATCACCTGCATATAGTACATTGTACACAAGTAACTGCTTGTGGACTCAACTTGGTGTAGCCTATTAGTATCCTGAAGCATCTCCTTAAGATTAGAAATTGCTAAATTGTGGTGAAATTGTGTTTGGAGAGGAAGTTTCTACACTGAAAGTTGCCTATACTTAAGAAAATCATGAGTCCAGCCCTTCCCATCGCAACACAGAGGGAGAGAGACAGACAGGCAGACAGATAGACAGAAGGAGATAGAGACAGAGAAAGTCACATGAATTAAAAAGAAGAGAAAGTCCTTAAGAATGCAAAGTGTAACACCAGTACAGCATTACGTTTCCTAGCAACCTGAAGATTGCTAGTCAAGACTGTTGAACCTTCTCTCCAGCTGGGAGACTTGGACCAGTCACAAGCATCACATCCGGTTTCTTGAGGAGTTTCAAAATCTCCATCTAGTTTTATCAAAGGCTTCTGTGCAGAGAGAATCACCAGGGACAAAGCCTGGGAACAAATCCATTTTATAAACTTTGAACTGCTAAAAGGGTTGAACATGTGTGAAGCATAGATCATTGCAGAAGATTCAAGAGACTGCCGGGCTGTTACCTGAAATGAGATCTTTGTAAAAAAAAAAAACGAAGACAAAAGAGACCTTCTGAAGATTCCTTGAAGCACAATTTGCAGCAATTCAAGATAATTCCATGACTTTTTACTCTGGTCCCCCAAGCCCAGAATGTGCTCCTGCCTCAGCTGTGCCAGTGAATAATAAACAAACAGACAGACAGACAGACAGACAGACAGACAGATAGATAATAATAATAATGATGATGATGATGATGATGATGATGATGATGACAGCAAATATTTACTCTGTGCCAGATACCGTGGTAAGCGTTTTACAATTATTATGTCATCAGATCCTCACAACAATCCTAGGTGCTATTATTACCCTCGTTTTACAGATGAGGAAACTGAAGCAAACATAGGTTAAGTGACTTGCCAAGGGTCCCACAGCTAGTCAGTGTCTGAGGCTGGATTTGAACTCAAGTCTTTCTGACTTCAGATCCAACACTCTAGCCACTGATCCAACCTAACTATTAGAAACCTTTCTTTCTTTCAAAACTCTGCTTAAGTACCACTTCTATATGAAGCCTTTCCTGATCTCTGCAGATGGTAGCATCCCCACCTTGTGCTCTCCCAAAAGTTTATCACCTATTTATATTTTCTATATTAATTTACTTACATGTTGTTGAGTCCAACAGATGTAAGCTCCTTGAGGGCAGGAAGTCTTTTGATTGTCGTCTTTATATTTCCAGCACCTAATCTGATGCCTGACACCATAAATCACTGCTGTGGATTGATGGATTACCAGGCATAATTGGGAGAACCCTCTGTGTCCGTATAGGAGGATATATAATTATAGAGAAGAGACCGGAAGGAAACATAGAATCTCGGTGTTGGAGGAAATCTCAGAGGTCATTACATATAGCTAGTGGTACCATGTATACACACACACACACACACACACACACACACACTCATATACACACACACACACACACACACACACACAAATGATCATCCAGCTTCCATTTGAAAGCTACCAGTGAAGGGGAATCTGCTTCCACGGGAAGAGATCCACTGTACTTCTATTATTGTTCAGTCATTTTTAAGTTGTGTCTGACTTTTTGCAAGCTCATTTGGGGTTTTCTTGGCAAAGATACTGGAGTGGTTTGCTATTTTCTTCTCCAGCTCATTTTACAGATGAGGAACTGAAGCAAACAGGGTTAAGTGTCCAAGGTCACACAGCTAGTAAGTGCCTGAGGATGAAGAGACTCATCTCTAACTAGACCACCCCTGCTAGGGCAATCTAAACAAAAGGGGTCCACCTCCACTGAGACCTGTCTGACTAGTACACAATGGGCTAGAATTCACCTTGGCTAGAATCTTTTTACCTTTTGGTCAGATCTAAGCTTTCCCAGTTGGTTAAGTCTCACCTAAGATTTCATTTCATCCTCAGCCACTTTGAGAGAACTAAACTTTGACCTAATCTCCAAACGAGCAAACAGGGGCAAAAATCCTGGATCTCCTCAATATTAACAACTGGATATTTAATAACCATTTTTCTCACCTGGGAGATAGGTGTTATTATCATCTCCATTTCACAGATGAGGAAACTGAGATAAAACAGAAAGTAAGTTGTTCGTCCAGGCTCACGTAGCTATTAAGTATCTGAGGCAGGATCTAAATTCAATTCTTCTTCGTTCCAAGTCTAGTGTTCTATTCACCATGCCCCCTGGAAGTTCCAAATACACCTGTACCTTTGCCCTTTAACCCAAACAAAGACACCCCAGGTTTTAGCTACCTTGCAGGTGAGAGTCTTCTCCAAACTATATCTCATGAGTCCTGATCAATGTTAATACTTTTACAAGTCAGCTAACTCAGGCACCTTTACCATCCCTTATGGGGACCTGTGAGCAACTTCATAAGACTGTGAATAAGCTCTTTGAGGACAGGGATTGTCTTCTTTCTTTGTATCCCCAGTGCTTAGTACAGTTCCTGGCACACAGTAGGTGTTTAATTAATATTTATTGAATATTGGTTATTTACTAGGGTTATTAAATTTCTCCTCTGTAGGGGACAGCAATAATTCTCTCCAGTTAGTTCTTTCACTCTCCCACTAGTTCTGAGCTATAATACTGGATAATATATTATCTTCAAGGTCACCTGCTAGGAGACACTGGCAAGTAAGGGTCTGCTTGTTAGGGAAAAGGAACAGTTCTTTCATCAAGCTCTGTGGGTCAGTGACTAAGGAACTACTCTTCGACCAGGTGAACAGACTAAGACTGCATCTGCTCTTTGAACATATCTC
This sequence comes from Phalanger gymnotis, assembly GCA_028646595.1. Taxonomy (NCBI): domain Eukaryota; kingdom Metazoa; phylum Chordata; class Mammalia; order Diprotodontia; family Phalangeridae; genus Phalanger; species Phalanger gymnotis. The sequence continues at coordinate 284,421,550 of CM053626.1, read as the reverse complement.
TCCTTTTCTGTTTCCTCTGATTCCTCAGTTCAACTTTCATCAGAAATGATCAGAAATTCTTTAAAATATTTGTTTCTTTTTGTATTCTTCTTCTAGACTTCTCCTTCCTCCAACAGACAGGGAGTTGAGTGAAATTGTAGCGAGGCAGCTACTTTTAACCTTCCCCATGATACTCCTCTGTTCTATGCAAGTGTTAAGGAGTAAGAGAGGAAATGATTGAAAAGACTAGGAAATTTCATAGTACTTCTCCCCAGCCCTGTTTCAACTCAAATAATAAAGTCTAGTCTCTCTACACATATTATTACCTAACCTACATCTTTCTATCTTGTCCACATGAATAGACTATTAAATGCTTTTCTAAAATCTAGGTACACTGTGTCTCTAGGATTGTCTACCAGAATAATATCTTTAAATAAAATCTTTAAATGCATAAATACATGGGATTATAACAGAAGCTAATTTTATTGAAGTATAGTTATTAATATGTATGTATATAAATATATTTTTAAAAATCGACAGACTCCAAATTAAGAACCTCTGCTCTAGAGAAATCATAACTTAATATTACAGCTATCATGTAAAATTTGTAACCTGAGTCTGAGAGATGATTCTGAGTTCTGATAGTCCCTTTGGAAACTGCCACTGGCCCAAGACCACTGGGGATAGGGCTATAAGTAGTAGATTACTTTGCAGAATCTTGAATTATTTGACTAATGCTACTCAGGTGCTCAAGGACATCAAATTTGGAAAACAATCTCAATACCAACTTTGCTTCCAGACAAATCTCTATCTCCAGAAGCCCAACATTTCATGTGAATGTAAATCTCCACCCACAGCCATCTCAATCACAATGTTCTACTGTTTTCTTAACCTCAACGCATCCAAAAGTAAACATGTAATCTTCCCCCCAAAGATTTCCTCCCCCTCACCTAATTTCCCCATTTCCATTGATGGCACCAAGGTTTTTAGTCATCAGTCTTGTAAACTTAGAGTCATCTTTGATTCTTCTTCTCTTTCACCTACTACAACAGTAACATCAATCCTATCTCCATGGTCTTCTTGAATACCAGTCCCCTCTGAATTATTTCTTTTCGGATTAGTCATCTCCCTCTTTTTTCACTTCCACTATCAGTCACTCTATCACCTTTCGTATGCGCTATTAAATTAACTTGTTTCTCTGTTTCCGTTTTCTCTTTCCAATCTGTCCTTCATAGCAAGGGGCAATTCTGTGTATTGGACAAGTAGATTGATATGCATCCCTGAGATAATGTTCCTTTGGATGTATCCTTGATAAACAGAAATTATCCTGCATGTATACGTGTATGTATTTACACACACATGCAAGATATACAAAACATATCATGTACACACACAGAATAATTGTTTGCATGTTGTTTCTCCTGTTAGACTGTGAACACCTTGAAAGCAAGCACCATTTCTTATTTTATTTTTGCCTTTCTTTGTATCCCCAGCACTTAGCACAGTGCCTGACACAAGTAGATGCTTGATAAAAGCTAGTCAACTGACCAAGTCCAAGAAGGAGGAGGGAGAATGGGGGCTTGCTAATCTGGAAGGCAATTAGGGGTTCTGATTATGTAACATTGGTATATTTCAATTTTGGATAACAATAAACTCCACCATATTGAGGCTGTGTCCGTATGACCAACATGGAACAGGAAGGACAGGACTTGTCTACAGCAATGCTTGGACTAAAGAGGAAACTAGGGATAAGTTTGTGCTTGCTGTAACACCTGTATTACTCCTTAACCGTTTATTTCTGGAACCTCAGAAGCCAAGTACAATGTGAGCTCCTTGTGGGCAGAGACTGTATTTATCTCTTTCTTTGCATCACACAGAATGGACTCAGGTACGTAGTAATCCAGGCACATAGTAATAAATGCTTGTTAGCTGACTATCTAATCTGTCTCAATGCCTCCAAACCTGCAGGCTTACAAGGTTTGCCAAAAACTTACTAAGTGAGTCAATTTTCATTCAGTCAGCAAGATTGCAAAGGCATTAGGAGTTATGTCTATTAATCAAGAGAGGAAACGAAAGTGACCGTGTAATGAACCTAATGAAAGAAAAGTTATCTGCCATTTCCAATACTGATGTTGCTGTCTCCAAAAGGAAACTTGTAGAGGAGGGACCTTAGTACAGTATAACTTGTGTAGAAACCAGGTGCTGGGAAAGAATTCAATTTAACTTGGGTCTTGGCTAGGTGGCTATTGAGTAGTCAGTCTTAAGGGAAAAGACTAGGTAATTTGCTGTTAATTCGTTGATTTATTGAGTGATTTCTATGTGCCAGGCATTCTGCTTGGTGCTAAGATACGAAGACAAAAATGGAAAAATTAAATATTGAGGACTGCGAATGTGATTAAGAGCTTGAGGGGAGGGAAAATATTAAGGAGCATTCATTATGGGAAATGAAACAGAGTAAAAAAAGGGATGATTAGAAGGATTGCTAAGCAGCAGTGAGGGGACATGTGAAATTTTGCACTATAAACTTAATGGGTAAAAACAACTTTATTTTGTGACTTCCTCCATTAGCTTGGAGGCAAGAACATGGAAGCAATTGGTAGGGGTATCCTAGGGGTAAAGAGTTGCTAGGTGAGAATAGAGGAAGGTCAGGAAGGCAGAAGCTTGTTGGTTGTTGGAAGAATCATTGAAGAAGCAGACCGCAGGGTTGAGGCTAGGTATGGAGAAAAGTAAAACCAGAGAGAAGAGTGGAGATGAACTAAGTGAAGAGGGAAGAATCTAGGGACTGGAGGTCATGATGTAGATAAAAAGTGGGTTTAGTATGAATTAGGGAGTGGGGAAGGTAGAAGGATTGGAAGTTGTGGTCAGCATGTGGAATTTCCTCATTCAAAATTCTGGTGGTGGTACATTTCCAGGGAATGGTTAGATTTGAAGTATGACCATGCAATTGTGGGATGGGGAAAATTACTGATGCTGAAGAGGGGGAAGAATTATTCAGTCAGGGTGTTTGATGCACTATCAGCATGAATATCAAGGCCCTAAGTATTATTGCTGCTATCACTACACATGTATAACATATCAAATTACTTGCCTTCTCAATGAGAAGAACAGGGAGGGAGAAAGGGAGAAAATTTGGAACTCAAAGTTTTAAAAACAAATGTTAAAAATTGTTTTTTACATGTAACTGGGGAGAAATAAAATAATAAATAAATACTAAAAATAAGATAAAATAAAATTTTTTTAAAGAATTATTGCTGGGGATAGAGTAAAGAGAAAGATAATGAGAGAACTCACTTACAGCCATGGGGGAAGGGTGTTACAAACAAGTTGAATTGGGAATTCACAGGAGAAAATGTTTTTGAAAGATAGCAGTCAGAGCAATGGTTCCCAATCTGTGGACCATAGATACCTGGGAGCCTGAAGAATAATTATAAAGGGTTCATGGACCCCTATGAACAGTGACCTTTATTTAGTGTGTGTATGTTTGTCTAAACTTATGATTTAATTTATACAGTGAACAAGCAGTGAGGAACCCTCCCAACGAGGAACCTCCCTCTACCATTGCAGCTCAGTAATTATTCTTTGCCTTATACCTATTGGGTATGTATGTATTGAAGGATTTGGTCCTGAACTCTGATTTCAACAGCATGGTTAATTCCCAGTAGAGAAGCTCCCTCTATCAATTCAGATTAGAGACCATCAACTCCTTTGTTCTGGACAACACATTCGTCGACACAGCCCAAGATGTAAGTAGCTTTGGGAACCACTAGTTCCCACTATTGAGATTTCAGTCCAATAAAATAACAGCAGCAGCAACAACAAAACCAACAGATCTTTTTCCATATAAACTTTCTAACATCGTGTTTCCGTTCATTTATGACTTAAAATCCTAGCAAGTTGTCTGAGACATTGAAAATTGAGATGACTTGTCCATAGTTACTTAGCTAGTGTGTGTCAAATGCAGACCTTGAATCCAGGTCTTCTTGACCCCAAGGGAAGCTTTCTGTCAAAATAGTATCATATATTTCTTGGCCTTATTTTTGAATGTGTATAGCTACTACTGTAATTAATAGAATAGACATTAATTTTAAAACGTTATGGATTTCATAGTAGTTTTTTGACATCATAATCATACAAGGACAATTAAGTGGAGGTCCATGAAATTTATTTTTAGGGGGTCCTCATGCTCAAAAAATGTGAAGGAAGGATCTTCAAATAGAAATGGGGAACAAGGAATATGCCTACCTATCCTCCTAGACCTATGAGATGGGTGGATCACAAAAATAATCTTCAATGAAGATAGTTGCAAGAGAAAGCCAGTTTATCATGGAAAGGAAGAACTAAAAATGTTGGAGAAAATGCTGAGGATGTAGGTAGGAGAGGACATTATGAATCAAGGAAGAGTCCAAAAGGAAGAGTAATCTAAGTGAGAAAGATTAACAAGGTTGGGGAGGGTCTGGGGAGGAATAACTTTGATATGAATAAGGATGAGGGAAAGGACAAACACCTACTGTGTGACAGGCACATACTGTGCCAAACACTTTACAAATAAGTATCTCATTTGATCCACACAATCCCTGTGCTATTTTTGTCCCCATTTTTGCAGTTGAGGAAATTGAACCTGAGATTGTGACTTAATCAGGGTCACAAAGCTAGTGAGTATTTGAGGCCAAATTTGAACTCAGGTCTTCCTGACTCTAGGCTCAGCATTCTTTCTAAAGTGCCATCTAGTTGCTTGGGGAGAGTACGGAAGGAGCTAGTTGCCTGTTTGGAGGTAAAATTGGATATCAGTATTAATAAGATCACTTCCAGTGACATGTTAGCAGTTGGGTAGGGGGTGTATATTGTCCAGAACAAGAACTGACACTTTTGCATTGTGGTGCTGGAGAAGACTTTTGAGAGTCCCTTGGACAGCAAGGAGGTCTTAAAGAAATTAATTCACACTATTCCCTAGAAGGTCAAATACTAAAGCTGAAGCTTAAATATTTTGGCCACATAATGGGAAGATGGGACTCATTGGAAAAGACCCTGATTTGGGGAAAGATTGAAGGAAAAAGGTAAATGGGGTGGTAGAGGATGAGATGGATAGATAGTGTCACGGAAGCAATGAACATGAGCTTGTATAGACTTTGAGAGATGGCAGAAGATAGAAGGACCTGGCATACTATGGTCAATGGGTTCACAAAGAGTCAGAAATGACCAAATGACTCAATGACAAAAGGGAGTCTTATGGGGGGTATTCCTCAGTTGTTGAAAATTAGACAATGGATAAAGTTAAAGAGCTAACTATCCCCAGAGTCCTAAATGTGAATCATTGGGTTTTTTTTTGTTTTTGAGGTGCCTGTATAGGATCTCACACTTCTTACCCTCCCAGCGTGAGGGGCCATGTCAACAGTTATGAGTCTCCAGAGCTGGGAAGGTAGCAAATAAGAATTCTGCATCAAATGTCTCCAACACATATCCTGCAGTGGGCTCTTGCCAAAAAACTGTGAATGATAATCGAGGGACTTCCCATTGAAGAAAACAGATGATAAAAGGCCTGCATAGATTTTAACTTCTCCCAAAGCTTTTTATGATTAGGGGTATTTCTACAGTTCTTCTTCTGTAAAATGAGCTGGAGAAGGAAATGACAAACCACTCTAGTATCTTGGCCAAGAAAACCATTAATGGGGTCATGAAGAGTCTGAAATGATTGAAAAAAATGACTGAACAACAACATGGTTAGGTAGTGACGAACAGAATAGATCATGTGGAAGGAATTGAAAAAACTTGGAGCTGGGAATAGACCTCTTCTCCCTTCCCCTAGCCCCCAATTTATTGAATGAGTTGAATTTAATGATCTATATTTTACTTTAATAATGGTGTTTCCCCTAATGTAAAAATAACAAACAAATGAACAAAACAAGTAAAAGGGCATCTTAGCCAAAGCTATATTGTTAGCAACTTCCCCACATCCTTGAAGTGGGTGGCTGAGAAAATGAATGGTCTTCTCAGCAAGAGAATGGAGGAAGAGGGGAGAGGACACAGAGCAGGAGATGCTTCCAAGCTGCCTCATTACTTGTCCCACTCTTCTTCTTCCTCCTGGGTTCTCATTAGGTCAGACTTTACCAGATGTCTATGGGCAAGGTGATTGACAGTATTAAAGACTGCAGAGGGGTCAAGAGGGACAAGGATTGAGAAAAGGTGGAAAGGACAATTTCAGTTGAATGTTGAAGTCAGAAACTAGACCACAAAGAATTTAGAAAAGAGTAAGAGGAAAGGGAGTAGAGGTATCAACTGGCCACAGTCTTCTCAAGGATTTTGGCCAGAAAAGGGAGAGAGGATATAGGACAATAGCCAGCAGATATGGATGGAGCAAGTGGCTTTTTTTGAGAATGGGGGAGACATGGCATATTTGTAGGCAATGGAGATTCATCCAGTAGACACAGAGAGACTGAAGATAAGTGAGAGAGTGGTGATGGTAGAGGGAGCAATTTGCTCATGAAGAGAGAATGGATGCAAGGAGAAGGGACACCTCTTCATTTGAAACAAAGGTGAAGGAGAAAGAGGCAACGAGAGACCTGAGATCAGGAGAGAAGAAGAAGCTCTCTATGAATGACCCCAATTTTTCAGTAAAATTGGAGACAAAGTTTTCAACTGAGAGGGTGGGAGAGCCATAGAAGGTTCGTGGAAGAATTAAAGGATGGCTATTGAAAAAGTCATTGTGATAAATGGGGAAATGAGTCAAATATAGAAATATCTTAATGCAGATAGGTCCCAGTTCAGATTATGTAACATAAATTTGGAGTGGATCCAATCAGCATGGTTTTGTGACTTTTCTCCTACTTTGTTCAGCAGCATATGTGTAGGAGAGAAAATAGCATATGGTAGAAGCAATCTAGGGCTGAGGCTTAGTAGGACAAGATCTTAGATAGGATATGGTAACAAAGGACTCAAGAGAGAAGGACAGTAAAGAGCTGGATTGGTTCACCAAGAGATTGAGATGGAGAAAGGAAGAGGTCATAGAAAGTGCAGGGGTGGTGTCCTAGGAAGGAACTAAGGAGCTGAGGGACTGAAAGTCACAGTAGAGATAAAGAACAGGTTTGGGGATTGATTATAAGGCAGAAGAGGTGGGATGGATAACTATGGAAGTAGTGCATTTGTGGGTGATGACAAGATCAAGGGTATGACTCTCTCTGTGTATAGCTGAGGTGTTATAGAGGAGTAAACCATGGGGAATGAGTCAGCTGGAGAACTGAGAGGTTAGGGTGTTTGAGGAAGCATCAGTACATGTGTTGGGGTCTCATAGTATGAAGGCAGGAGTTGAGGAAGAAAGACCATGAGCTAGGCATGGAACGCATTGAGGAAGAAAGGAGTATGTCCTGGAGTAGAATAAACCAAATACTAGAATCTTTATTGTGTGATAAATATGGATTATATGAATATTAAAGAAAGAGGTTACTGAGTAATGATGGTAGAGGGAGAGCCGAAAAGTGGCAATGGGGAGCAAGGGGGTTGCAAACTCCCAAACATGGAACAGTGAATTGTGGTGCATGAATAAAAACACAATTGTTCCTGGAAAGGGTGACTAGTGAAGCTGTGTAACATCAGGAGAGAGCCAGATCTCAGTAAGTGCAAAAAGACGGAAGGATCAAAAGGAAGAGGTTTAAAATGAAAGTTAGTTTATGACCTAAGGAGTAAGCACTCCGGAGGACACAGTAGAAGAGGTGCATGGCTTTAGAGGATTTCATTGGTAGGGTTGGGTTGAGGAAAATGGAAACAAGGGAGTAGTCAATGTGGGGTCAAGAAGGGGTTTGAACAAGGGCCTCAGAATCATTGGGATGGAGAGGAAATGGTGGGATAGGGGTATATTAGTCATTGGGGAATTTGTTCAGGTAGGTTATCACTGTTCATAGACGTTCAGCCTGGGGGTAGAGTTGTCCCAGGGCATCAAGCAGCAGTGAGTAACTAGAAATAGTCTGGGGTTAGGAGGCAGAAAGGTGCAGTAGGTGCGTGGCTAGAGATAGAATCCAATGAAAACTTCAGGGTTTTGTTTTCCTTCTCATGAACCATTAACAGTTTTTTCCAATCTTTGTAACACTGTGTTTTCCTTTTATTTCTTTTTCTTTCCTAATCTTCAAAGACAAACTCAGGTATGACTCCAATGTAATGGATTTGATATCAGCCGTGAGCCCTGTTGATGACCTGCCTTTGCAAGAAATCAGTTTTTGGATATCCGTTCTCTAGCATTTGGTCATTTTCTTAGCCTTTCTTTTTAACCTTCATTTTATACCCACCACACAGTTAAGACCATAAATCTACTTTTCTGGAGTTCTTATTTACAATAAAGAATAATACTTGTGGAAACAAAAGTAAGATTGAGGTCGTCAGGAATGCTTCCAAAAATCCTAGCCAGCACAGACAGCACAGCCTGCAAACTTCCCAAATGATCCTAGCTCATTTACATAATCTTAGTCCTAGTTAGTTTACCATCATTCACTCTATAGACCGTTATTTGTTTCTCAAAGAACGTAATATATGGGCATTTGCTCCACTGTCTAGGACAGCAGTACAATCTGCAATCTCGGTTTTCATCTTTGCCTTTGTATGAGGTCTTATGGGTGCTATGTTGGGGGAAATAAAACCCCATGGGAGAGCTAAGTAGATCATGGTTATTGTTTGTGGGTAGTGGGATGATCACCATCCCTGTCTCAGTCCCTTTTTTCAATTCTGCTCCTGCAGCCTTTCTGTACCAAATGTACATTGCCTTCTGTGATACACGTGGTCTGTATATGGTAATCTCCACAGCTCTAACGAAAGAAATAACTGCCTTCCTGGTTTTCTTCTGATGGTGACACTGCCATATTAGGCCAGCTTACATCCTTTCCCTATTCCTGTTACTTTTGTAGGTGGGATGGATTTGTTCTTGGGTTTATCTTCCCCTATGATATCTGTGATTTTTTTCCAGTTGAGTCAATACCTAAAGGGTTATTCCTCAATCTGTTCCCTGATACCATGAATGGGCAAATGTCCTCAAGGTGATTAAAGTCAAATTGTTTGTCACATGAAATATTTCTTGACTCATCACCTACTCATCTATGTACTCACTGGGGATACAAAATGCATACATAGGTGGCAAATTCAGAATACTTATATAGAAGAGAGAGAGACAGACTTCATCAGGAGACCCCTAATCAATTTATTTCACTTAAGCCCAGGTGATGAAATTACAGAATATAAGAGTTAAGATACAGAGAAAAGAAGATGTAAATGTCTTAAAGAAGTTTTTCCATTTTACCCCTGTTAACAGGATTTTACTGAGCCAGTCTCTAAGCTGGGAATTCTCAGAGCCACAAAAAGCAGCCTTAGAGGGAACCAGTAATCAAGTATTTGTTTAATTAATCCATTTCAGAATGGGGAATGCTCTCTAAGCTGAAGAGAGGGAGGCGGATTACAAAGAATCACTTCCAGGGCCTGAGTAATTTCCTGCAACAAGCCTCAGAGTCCGCAATACAATTCTTTGTTTCAAATTTTGGGAGTCATGACCAATTTCCCGCCCTTCAGGGCACAGAACCAGAGATCTGTGAGACAAGAACAGGTTTTAAAATCTTTGATTCATTCACTTCAGGTATACAGGCACAAGAATGCAGTGATTATGAGAGTGTTGTCAAGGGTTTGATTAATCACTTCAAGCTGTGTTATCTCTGACTCAAACCCGAATCTCCTGAGAAATCTAAATTATTAATATATTCATTACACATAGCATATCAATTAATATGAAAACCATAATTCCCTTCACAACTGTTTTATGAGTTGTGAAGTTCTTTGGTCAAACTTAATGGCATTTATGGGAAGCCAGCCACTGACTGTCCAAAGGCTCGGTCACAAACCTCATGACTCTTTAAAAAGAAAGATAGTCTTTCTAGAGAAATTGTAATAAACAGTAAGACAGTTCTTCTGAGTATGAGCCCTGGCAATAGAGAAGAAAGCCTTCTATGGAAGAAGAACCCAGCTCTTGAGAAGGAATTGCTCCACACCTCTTGTGAGTCGAGAGATTTCTTTATCCTTCTCTTCCTGCTGCCCACATTTACCATGGTGTCTTGCAATAGAATTACTTTACCATTAGAATACTTCGCTTTGCAAAACTTAAAATCTTCTATAAATGTGAATTATTATCTTTCACCTCCTCTTGCTCTATGGGGTTCAGTGAGAAGTGGTCCTTGGATAAGATTTATTCTTTCTTACTCAATATTCTACATACCATTGCAAAGTGGATTAAAAAAAAAACTTTTTTTAGTTGATAGAAGTATTAGAATATTGGCTCAGGCCTCTAGGGGGTACAGTAGATTGAACACTTGGCCTGAAATCTGGAAGACCCGAGTTCAAGTAAAGTTTTAGACATACTACTGTGCAATCTGGAGCAAGTCTCTTGACTGCTCTCTGACTCAGTTTAAATTAAGATCATAATAGCACCTACCTTTTAGGATAGAGAGGATCAAATGATGTAGTATTTGTAAAGTGCTTACCCTGGAGCTTAACATAATAGGAGCTTAATAAATGCTTGCTTCCCTCATCTTTTGAAGCCTCACAAAACACTGAGCTTTGTTAGTTACTTCCTTGACCAGTGGGCATTACAATGCTAATCGGACCCTAGAAATTGAAGCAGATAAACAGATACTCAAGGTATTTATAAAAGCAGACAAAGGTATAACTCTTCTCTAAGTCTTCTTTCTGTAGCATGCATGGAGACATCCTCTTTTTTTGTCCACAAAATGCCCCTGCTCAGCTTCTGTGATAAAGGTCTCATTTCTCAAATACATAGGGAACTAAGCCAAATTTATTTAATAAAAAAAGAGCTATTCCTCCATTGAGAGTCAATGGATATAAACACGTAGTTTTCAGAAGAAGAAATCAAAGCTATCAATGATCATATGAAAAAATGCTCTAAGCCATTAATAATTAGAGAAATGCAAACTAAAAGAACTTTGAGGTACCACCTTGCACCTATCAGATTGGCTAAGATGACACAGAAAAGGAAAATGACAAATGCTGGAGGGGATGTGGAAAAATAGGGACATTAGTGCATTCTTGGTGGAATTATGAACTGATCCAACCAACCATTCTGGAGGAACAATTTGGAACTGTGCCCAAAGGACTATAAAACTGTGATGCCCTTTGACCCAGCAATACCACTACTAGATCTGTATCCCAAAGCGATCAAAGGAAAAGGAAAAGTACATATATGTACAAAATATACGATCTCTTTTTGTAGTGGCAAAGAATTGGAAATTGAAGGGATGTCCATTAATTAGGAAATGTCTGAACATATAATGATCATGTTGATTATGATTATGATGAAATACTATTGTGCTATAAGAAATGAAAAAGGGGCTGGTTTCAGAAAAACTTGGGAAGACATATGAACTAAAAAAACAGTGAGCAGAACCAGAATATTGTACGCAGTAACAGCAACATTGTAATGACGGTTAACTGTGAAAGACTCAGCTACTCTGATCAAAACAATGATCTATGACAATTTCAAAGGAGTCATGATTAAAAATGTTATCCTCTTCCAGAAAAATAACTGATTAACTCTGAGTGCAGATTGAAGTATGTTTTTTTGCTTTTTTTTTGCAGCATGACTAATATGGAAATATGTTATGCATGCCTTCACACAATATGATGGGTATCATATTGCTTGCCTCACTGTTGTTTTTCATCCTTCATTCTCAGAGAAGACCAATGACATCAGGAGAGTGATGTTTTGACTTGCAAATGAATTGGATTTAAGTGAGGCAGGACTGTGCAAAGTCATCAGCCTCACTCTCTCCTCCAGAGTCTTGGGAGTCCAGTGGCAAGACATAAGTCAAGACAACTGGTGATGGCCCCGGATACAGTGGCAGACCATGGCCTTTTAAAGCTAAGGTCTTACTCAGGTCTCAGTTTGTCTGAAGTACTGCTCATTCAATAGGCTTGGTTAGGCTTGGTAAGAATTGAGGCAAAAGATGGCCTAATTTGCCTGCTTGCCTCCTAAATGGGTAAAGGAGGGGCTGAAAAGAGGAGAAAATTTAGACCTCAAAATTTTAAAATGAAAAGAAATGGAAAAACCCCCGCTCACTTTTCTCTACCACAGTGTGGGAATGACCATCCCTATATCACATTGAGTTCCCCATACCTGTAGTGTTATCTCTTCCCACCACTGGCTCCTAGGTTGTCTGACTTCATTCTCAACTTCTACAACAGGCTTTTTATTGATCCTTTTCCAATGCTAGTGACTCTTTACTTTCCACTAAGATATTTGCACTGTATATACCTTGTATGTACATAGTTGTTTGCATGCTGTCTCGTCCATTAGAATGTAAACTCTGTGAGGGCACTATTTGGAGGAATGTCCAAGCCAGTCCCACGTTCATTCCTCCACTCCTTTTTGGCTGTTGCCGACTGATTTGTTTCTCTTCCAGACTTCTATGTTGGAACTTGCCCACCTCTGTTTCCTCTGCTCCCAAGCACTCTTCCCTCTGCTTTTCAGCTCCCTCTTGTGTGTTTTCCTCCCATTAGCACGTGAGCTACTTAAAGGCAGGGATTGTCTTTATTTTTGCTTGTATTTGTGTTCCCAGCACCTAGCATGCTGCCCAGGATATGCATAGTAAGCACTACTTGACTTTAATAAATACATGTTGATTGACTCGCTGATTGACTCATAGTCTCCTGAATGAAAATTGAGTATCAATACCTCCCTGAATATTTTCCTTCCAAAGACAGAGGGTGTTTCTGAACAGAAATGACAACCCTGTGAGACAAGAAGGATTTTTCTGGCCTGAGGCAATCATCCCATTATATCATTGAATACTAATGAAAATATGCTCATGAATGGTATGCACACTAATACTATACAGTGCATAATACCCTGCCTTGTGAGGCACAATGGCAGAATGCGTAGAAATAGAGGTTTTGGCACAGACTCTCAGAAGGGAAGACCGTCCTTTACAAGAGAAGGCCATGCAATGCACACATAGAAACATCCCCAAGTGATTTTCTTTAAGCTCAGAATTAACTATGTCATTTCCCTCCTCAGGAATCTATAGTGGCTCCCTATTACCTCAAGGATACTCTGTTTAATTTTTAAAGCCTTTAATAAACCACCCCAACCTACCTTTCCATACTCATTGGACACTGTTTTCAACACCACCCCTGCATCCGCCACCTTGTGATCCTGCCAAAGGATCTTCTTTCTCTTCCTTAAATACAGTCCTCTGTGCCATTGTACTGGCTGACCCCATTCCTAGGAGGCTCTTCTTCCTTGCCTACTCCTCATTTGGAGTCCCTTTCTTCTTTCAAGACCTAGCTTGAGCTCCATTTTTTTTCATGCACCCTCTCCTGATCTCCTCCTCCACCACCAACTACTAGTGCCTTCCCTACCAAACTACTTTATATTTATTTTTATTTATTCTTTTCATATTTCGTATATACTTATATCTGTATATGTTGTCTATACCCTTAGATTGAAAGACCCTCAAGAATATGGATTGTTGCATCTATTATATTTGTATCCCCAGTACCTCACACAGTGCCTGGGACAGAGGTGCTTAATAAGTGTTTATCGATTGGTTGATTGCTTTAAATAAAGAAAAACACTCGTTATAGGTAGTCCATAGTTATTGAACTACCACAGGAAGATGCATGGTGCTCATAGGGGTGTTTCATGGGTAACATAGAGAAGTAAATGATTTGCTGAACATGTAGAAATTCCTAATCTATGTAGATGGGATTTTTAAAAAGTCTCAATTAGTATTTAGACAGTTGTCTTATGATGACATCTTATGCATTGACATCGTTTCATAGCCTTGATTTCAGGGGAAAAAAATTTGGCAATTCTCATGTCATACTTGTGGGAAAGTTGGAGAGATATGGACTAGATGAGAAGTAGATTTAGAAAGTAGTTCAATGACTAGATGCAAGTTATGGTCACTAATACCTGTATCTCGGCTTGAAGGGTATTCTTTAGTGGAATGTCCCAGGGAACTGCTCTTAATCCTACACAGTTCAATAATTTTATCAATAACTTGGCTGAAGATAAAGATTGCTTAATTATTTTTTGCATAATTGCATAATAATTTTCAGGTAATCTCAATTTGAACAGATGGCTAACATGTTGGATGACAGTCCAGAACCATATAGATTTCAATAGGCTAGAATGATAGGCTGACTCTAATAAGATGGTGTTTAACAGAGCCAAGTGTAAAGTCCAGAATTTAAGGGAAGAACATAAACTACACTGCACAAGTACAGGCTAGGAAAATCACGGCTAGGAAATTATTTCTGTGGAAGTTATCTGGGAGTTTTAGGTAGAATGAAAGATTAATGTAAGTCGGTAGGATGACATAGTATCTGACGAAATGAATATAATCTCAGACTGAGAGAGGAAAGAAGGAAGGAAGGAAGGAAGGAAGGAAGGAAGGAAGGAAGGAAGGAAGGAAGGAAGGAAGGAAGGAAGGAAGGAAGGAAGGAAGGAAGGAAGGAAGGAAGATTTGAATTCAGAGCTTCCTGACTCCAGGCCCAGCTTTCTATCTACTGGGCCACCACCTGCCTCTGTTTAGCAAGGTACGTGAGAGTCTAGCCATACTGTGCTCTGGTCAGATCACTTGTGCTCAGTTTGGCGTGTCACCATTTACATATGACATTGACAAGCTGGAGTGCATCTAAAGGAAGTGATAAGTATGGTGAGAGGCCTGGAAAGCATTCCAGATGAACACTAACGGAAAGCACTGGGTATATTTAGTCTGAAGAAGAGCAAACTTCTATGGTGTCTCACATCCATTTGGGGACATGGCCAAGGAATTTATTGTTTAGTGACATCAGTTGGTGATGCACCACACAGAAATTCACCAAGTTAGTTTGTTGTCAACATTGTACTTCCCCAGTGTAACATAGGAAATACAAAAAACTAAACAGTAAAAAAAAAAATAGAGAGACTTACCTTTGCCTTCTCTAGGAAATCATGTAGTTTCTGCATTAGATAAAATAACCCAAGCTCTGTCATGTAGGAGAACCACAAACTTGTCCTGCCCAACTTAATAGGGGAGAGGGAAGGGAAGTGGGTAGAAACTGCAGAGATAGATTTCAATTTGATCTTAGGAAAAGTTCCTAACAGTTATATCAATATGGAATGGACTGCCTCAGGAAGGAATGCATTTCATTTCAATGGATGACCACTCAGTGAGGATATTATGGAGGGGATTCCAATTTGTCTGTGGGTTGTAAAATATAGACTCTGACGTTCTCTCCAGTTCTGAAATTCTGCTCTTCTGTGGGATTCTGGGACAAAGATTCCCCTTTTCTCACATGTGGATATTTCATCTCTTACCTCCATGTCTTTGTCCCAGCTATCCCCCATGCCCAGAGTCCTCTACCTTCTTATCTTTGGCTCTAGAAATATTTGGCTATTTTCAAGAGTCAGCTCAAATTTCACATACTCTTTGAGGGCTTTTCTGCTCCTGTGCTTATAAATGCACTGTTATTTATCTGTGTTGATTTTCATCTTATTAGATTCTGCCCAATGCTTTAACCTATGAAGATCTATCAGCATCCAGTTTGGTAGCTATCACTCTCAGCTTTTTGTCATCTGCAAAGTTGCTAAGCATGCCATCTATGCTTTCATCCAGGATACTGAAAAAATGTTAAAAAACACAAAGCCTAGCTTGGATCCCTGGGACATCCCCATGGAGAACCTCTGTCAAGTTGACATTGTAGTATTAATGACTGCTTTGCGTGCCTGTTTTAAATCCATGCAACTGGATTACTGCCTAGCACTCGTCTTTTCCACAGGAAAAGCATAGCACATTAGCAAATGATTTGCTAAAAAAAAATCCAGATACTCTCTATCTACCTCCTTAATCCAAACAGATAGGCAAGGCAGTCTGAGAGACAGACAAAACATGAGATGTGCCAGGTGGGTAAAACCACTATCACCAGCTGGATCTGGACCAGTTCCCTTTAGACTCTTTGGGAGACAGCCCAGCCAGGGCCCATATCTCAAGAGCTTTAATAGAAGTTACCTTCAGACTATTGGTTTTGTTCAGGGAGCCACTGCAGGACTAGGTAGGACAGCAGACCCTGTAAAGAAGGCACTCACCATTCTCACTGCTACCATCACCGACTGTGAACCAGCAGGCGCTGAGAGGGGAGGCCAACCTAGCTGAAATAGCAAGGCACCAAGAGGAAGAGAAAAGAGGTAGTACATGCCAACTGTGTCAAACCACCTCCATCACCTCAACTAACCCTCCCCTAAGACCCTTTGTCCTCTGAGGACCTCTGACAGCTCTAACCTCATCTATAAATTGTCTCCTACCTCCTGGAGTATGTGCCCCTCAAGAACAGGAAGTCCCTTGCTCTTTCATTTATATCCCCAGCAATTAGCAAAATGTTTTTCACGTAGTAAATGCTTTTTGTTTCATACCTCATTCAGTGTCACTTTATTAACCCTGATCATAAAAGGAAATAAACTTAGAGTGGCATGCTCCATTCTTGATGAAGTCATATTAATTCTTTGAAATCTATTCTATTTCTATCAAGTAATCAAACAAGAAGAATTCATTAGGTGCATACGCTAGGCAATATTCTAAGCAATGGCAAGACAGAAACAAAAATGAAAAGTTCTAATCCTCTCCTCAAGGATCTTAAATTCTCTAGGGGCAGGAAACATGTACACTTATAAACACATACAAAATAAATACCAGGTAATTGTTTTTAGTAGAGGAGGAACCAGCAACTGGAAGGAATCAGGAAAGGAGCTGGTGTCTGAACTGAGGTTTGAAGTAAATCAGCATTCTAAAAGATGGAGAAGATGTAGGAGTACCTTCCAGGCATGGGAGACTGCCAGTGAGTACAAAGACAGAGAGATGGGAAATACAGCATCATATCTGAGAAGCAAGAGGAAGACATTTAGTTGTATCAGAGAATTAAGGAAGCAATGTAAAATGAGGCTCAAAAGATTGGCATGAGCCAGTTTATGAAAGCTCTACATATCAAATAGAGGAATGGTTCTAGAATCAATTCCAGAGGCTTCCTTTTGCCTCTAGAATAAAGTAGAAACTCTTCTGTTTTATTTTCAAAGCCCTGCACAATCTAACCCCAACCAACCTTTCCATTTTAATGGATGTTACTCCCTTTCTCATACTGTGTGATTCAGATATTCTGGCCTTCTCTCTGTTCCTTTCACATGATACTCCATTTCCCATCTTCACTGGGTCTTCCCATGTGCTTGTAATACATCTCCTCTTTACCTTTGCTTCACAAAATGCCTTTCTTCTTTTAAGAAGCGGCTCAAGCACCACCTTCTACAAGAAACTATTCTTGTCCCTCCCTCCTAACTCTAATGTTCTCTCTCCAAAATTACCTTATATTTAACTATTTTGTATTTATTCACTTAATGTTTGTGCTGTACGTGTACATTTTTGTATGCATTTATTTCCATCATCAAATTGTAAATTCCTTGCAAATTGAAGTGATTTCAATATTTGTACTCAAGTCCCGTAGCATAATATTTAGCAAATAGAAGGCCCCTGATAAATGTTTTCATTTATTTATTGGCTGATGGTCATTAACCATCTTTTTAGTGTTACCTTCTGCGATTGTCCAAGGAATTGGAATTCAAGCTCAATCATCTTTGGCTTGCAGACTATTCTTTTTCCTTTTCTTGAAAACTGGGACATTTGCCCTTCTCCAGGCTTTAAGTACCTTTCCTGCTTGGGTCTCCCTATTCTCTCTGTTCTTGAAAATCACTGACTGGATCTCAAC
>CM053626.1:284342196-284403299 GCA_028646595.1 Phalanger gymnotis | reverse complement strand
GTGCAATTCTGGTAAATATTTAAAGACTCATTCTGAAAATTGAACATTTATATATGTTTATTACAAGTTTTGTTGACATAAAGGATATGTAGTGTACAATTTACAAATAATAATAAAAATACAATACTCTATTATAAATTCCATGCAATCAATTGATTCTCAGATAATGCTTTTTGTTTTGTTTTGTTTTGTGCCAAACTCATATCTATACAACCTATGGTTGCAATTCAATCATGATTCAACAAATGGAGTTGCATCCCAATTCCTTACTTCTTTTTCCCAATAAACTTACTGTTATGCTGTTAATAAATCTAACATGATCCACTGCTAAAATATTTCTTACCTTTGTACAAATTATATTCGTTAAACTGAAACATCTTTCCACTTTAGCACTCACTACTGACTGCAATAATGCTAATTATTTTGTTAGCTTTTATATAGTTGCAGGAATTAGAACATTGATTCTACAGTATTATCTGCAAAATCCCCCAAAATTGTTGAATTAATTTCCTGTTTGAAATTTCACTTAAATGATACTATTTTTTTCACCATATATTCATGGTAAAGTCAATTCAGCCACGTAGATCATTCTTACAAATCGAGACAATTAAAATGCTTCCTTCCTTGTTTCTGTTTGATAAAAAACACAAATTCACATGTTGGATCATATTTTCTAGTAACATTCCAAGAAAGAACATCAAATTTGTTATTCAATGGGATATCTTTAATCTTATCTGACAGTAAAATCTGCAACTTAAGATTCGTGCTTTCCAGTGCCAATTTTTAAATATTCCAAAGCTCTTAGAGTGTTTGATTAATTTTGTGCTATTAATGTTAGTTTATCTCCACTACAATGCAATTGAAAGGAATAAAAATTCTTTATGAATATCATGGTTGTCCACCTTTTGTTTTCAAAGAGGACCAATGACATCGCAGAGTGATGTTTTGACTTGTACATGAACTGGATTTAAGTGAGGCAGAATTGCACAAAGTCCTCAGTCTCAATTTCTCTTCCAGAGTTATTGAGGTACAGTGGAAAGACAAAAGTCGGGATGACTGTCGATGGCCCAGAATGCAGTAGATGACCTTGGTGTCTTCCATGTCTAACCAAGCCATCTTCGTGGCCATTGGAACAAATTGTTCTCATCTAACCATTCCACCAGAGGAAGTCGTCACATAATTGGGGTAGACACTCCGC
The DNA here is from genome assembly GCA_028646595.1 of Phalanger gymnotis. Taxonomy (NCBI): domain Eukaryota; kingdom Metazoa; phylum Chordata; class Mammalia; order Diprotodontia; family Phalangeridae; genus Phalanger; species Phalanger gymnotis. The sequence continues at coordinate 284,402,101 of CM053626.1, read as the reverse complement.
TAACTCACCAAATGGGTTTGAGGCCTATTGATTGCCCTCAAGAATATCAATCATGAAAGCAAGGTTTTAGGAGAAAGGAGAAAAATGCACATTTAATACAGGATATTTGGATACAGCAGAACAGCATGACGCTCTTCTTATCCCCAGAATTTGATTAATTTTAATATTATCAATTTCAAGTTCTTTAGCTGTAGTTTCTATTTCAATTTAATTTTTATTAGATTAGTGAGAAATAGAATAAATGTATCCAGAACTATTTTAAGAGATTAACATGTTTTGTCTCAGATATTGAATCATCATGTGATAATTGCAACTGATTATTTGAACAGTCAAATGATAATTTTAGGAAAATTTTCTAACAACTTCATAGCTACTTCAGAATTTCTTTTTAGCATTGTATTAGCACTATCAGGAAAAAAATGCACTTTCAAATATTCATTTTTAAAGCCACAATCATTCACGGTAGAAATTGTGTATATTAAAAAACACACTCTGCTCCGTTCGACACCCATTATTTTAAATTATTATTTTAAAGCAAAAAATATTGTTGCAGGAGCTGATTGAACTGTGTAGTGACTGTTAAATAATCTGCTTCTGAAATTCTAAAAATTTGATAATTGGCTCTCATAAACTGGTATGATTCAGCTCTAGCATACTACTGGCATACCACAAAGTACCAGCAATGCCTTTGAACTCAAATTTTTTTTTTCCTGGTGTTACTGTTTCTAGCTTGTCTTGTTTGTCTTATCTGACCTTTGGGCAATTGTGAATTGAGATTTGAGATATGGTTTTTACTATTGGCTCCTTTCTCAGACTATGTTTCTTATGAACTTTGGGGTATCTTAAATGTTCTTATTCTTTCTATATTATAATTGTTTTCTGTGTTATCTAGCTTGGTGGATGTAGGCAGTTTTCACCTCTCATCACTTTGATTTTAAAGCCCTTGTTTAGTTTTGCGAGATATCAAGTAATCACATTCTTACTAACATTTTTAAGCGTGCTCTGTCCCTGCCAGAAACTTATATTTTGAGCAATGGTCCACAAGACATAATTTTGAATTCTAACTATTTCTGCAATTGTGTATAAGTCACTTAATACTCTGTGCCTAGTTTCTAGATGGGGATAGAAAGAGCATCTATACTATGGGACTGTCTTTTTTTTGCGACTAGAATAATACTCATAAAGTATTTTGCAAACCTAAAAGCACTCTATACATGTCAGCTATTACTCTAATCCTTTTTGTTTTATTTTTCCACATAGCCATTCTGACTTTATATTTTAGGCCAACTCAAACTTACTTCACAACTATTTACAATTGAATATGTGAATTTCTTTCTTTTCTTTTTTTGACAAGGCAATTGGGGTTAAGTGACTTGTCAAGGGTCACACACCTACTAAGTGTCAAGTATCTGAGTATGGATTTGAATTCAGATAACTCCTGACTCCAGGACCAGTGCTCTATCCACTGTGCCACCTAGCTGTCCCCTGAATACGTGAATTTCAATGCATATGATGTCATAAATTTTTAGTAACTTTCTAAATCTGCGCCAGTACTTTTTTAATTGGCCAGGCCTTTTACATATTTGATATGTATGTCATTTTTCTGGCTCTGCTTTTGTTTCTACTTTAAATTATTACATGTAGGTCTATCAAGTTGTTGGGTTTTTTTAAATTTTCTGTGTGCTTGGCAAATTAATAATGTCATAATATTCCATTACACCAATGTAACAATCTGTTGTTGGACTTTAAGTTGGTTCAAGGGTTTGCTTTGTTTATTTGTTTCTTTATCCATTCATTAATTTTTGTGCTTATCAATAATCTAGCTATGAAAATACTTGACAATTTTGGATAATATTTTAAGGTATATTTCTAACCTTGAAATCTCTGGTTCAAAGGTAATATCTCCTTTAAACTGTCAGATTGTTCCCTAAAAAAAAAAAAAACCTCTCTATTTAAACAATCTGAATTCAAACTAGCCTGAATTCAGATAGGCAATCTCCATTTTGAATACCTCCCAACTTCAGGGAAGGAAGTAATTTTAGGTCATTTTTCTACAATAAGAAGTTTTTAAAGCTTATTTTGCTAAGTAATAGTTGAGCGCATTTACTAGAGAAGCAGCACATGGTAGTAGAGATGATGGGGTTATGAGAAAAAGTTCAAGGGCTGGGATGAGTTCAAAGACCTAGTCTTTTCCTTTTAGGGGTCCAGGTCCCATAACCCCATCAGAGAGATGATCAAACCAAAAATAGGATAATTACAAGAACTTTACCTATATTACATTTCTAGTTTCCATGATTAGAGCTCACTTTACTATTGAATTGTGGAGAAGCACCTTGAATGCCAGAGGGAGAAGTGCCCAGAGGTGGTCATTTTTTATTTCTTCAGTCAAGAGGCTATATTTAAAACCAAAAATACAACTCGAAAGAATGGCATTTTTCTTTGGAATGTCATCCAAAAAAATAGTGTCAAATGACAGTCTCAGGAATTCACCTATGTGATAAGTTTGGGAACCCGGTGTCAAGCTGGAAAATCAGAAGAGTAGTCAGAGAAAATAAGCCAAATAAGTAATAATTACTCACAGCAAAATGCTAGATGAGTCAATTGTCCCCACATTTAGTACATTCAGGGGAAATTACCATCTTTTCCCACAACAAAGGAAGAAGTATTCACAATGATAATATACTTGGAAAGAGCATTAATGGATTTTCAGATCTAATTAAATGTTTTAAGTCTTAATAGGGACAAACTTTTCTCAGCCTTTCATTCTTAACAATACCCAGCTCTTATTGAAAATAAGCATAAAATATTGAAAATGAACCCTTTGAACATAATAAGCATGGAAAAACTTTCAGCCACAATGTAAATTTCAATGAGCATGAGACAGTTCACATCAGAGACAAATGCTTTGACTCTAATGAACAAGACAACAATTCACACCGTACGTACTCTTCAACAGATAATTCCTTCTGGAGAAAAGCTCTTTGAATGGAGTGGATGTGGCACAGCATTTAGCCAGAAACCAAAACTTACTTTACATAAGAGACTTCGTACTAGAGAAAAACCTCTGGTGTATAAAAAATATGTGAAAACCTTCAACCAGAAAGGACAATTTACTAAGTATCAGAGGATTTATGATGAAAAAAAAACCCTTAAATTGCAATGACTCAGAAAACTTCCAGCCAGAGAAGAAATCTTAATAAACATAAAGCAATTCATACTGGACAAAAGCACTTTGGATATAATAAATATGCATGATACAGAAAAACCCTAATGGAATTGGAAAAGAGTTCAGCTTTAGGACAATCATTATTAATTATCAGAAAAGTCATAATTTAGAGACAGCTTATGAAAGTGAGGAATGTAGAAAAACCTTTAACAAGAACTCAAATAGCCAACTGTTAACGTTTCGTGTAATTATATCTTGAAATTAGTAAGTACTTTCATGGTTTTGTTGATTGTTTAAACTTAAAGAAAGTGATGGAGAAAATGCTAACAAAGAAGATTAAGCTTAAGAGGTTGTCATATGTGGTTTTTTTTTTTTTTGAAGACCTGCTAGCTATCCGTTTAACATCACACCCCTGACACATACCTGCGTGGGCTCCTCTGGGAAAAGTTCAAGTGGCCCCTTTATTTCTAGGTCAGTTCTACAGTCTCACCCTTGAATTGTGTGTGTCGTATACTTTTTTAAAAAATTTATTTAATTTTTAATTTATGGAATAAAACAAACATTTCCATAACATAGTATATTTTTTTAAAAAATATTGCAAATGAAGCTGCAAATCTATTATGTACAATTTGCTATTCCATTTAAATATATGATGAAGTTATCATCTAAATTTCTTTTTATCTTTTTCTTTGTCTTCTCTCTACCCCCACTCTCTTGAATTTAATAGTTCCAAAATGTAGATAGCAAAGCTAAAGTAGTCCATAGAGGAAAGGGTCTATTCCTTAACACTGCAACCTGTCAGGAATCCAGAGATCATTACTTTCTTTTCTTCTTCCTCTATGCTTTCTTGGGGAAGGCCAGAGACTTGGAAAGACAAAGATTTCTCCTCAATCATTAGGGCCAAGTTCTCCATAGTCATCCCTTCTTCCATGTTTCCTCGATGTTCTGATTTCACTCAAGTCCTCTATCTCCAGAGAGTACAGTCAGAAATTTCTCGAGAATCAGCAGCTCTGGTATTTGCACATTCATATTAGTCTTTCCCCAGATATTCTGATGGATGGTCTCATGGAAGGTAATCCTTTCTCTTGAATTGAATCTTGCCCCCAAGGGTGTCTTCCTATTCCTATGGAGCTAGAGACACAAAATCAATGTCCCTTGGGATGGGATCTCCATTTTGCCTCCCCAAGTGGGAATTGTAACTCTGATGGCACAAATTGAATCCCTGAGGGTTCTTCCAAAGGGCTGCTAGGGCCAGAGACAAGATGTTGGAGTCATAAGGAAGGACTTAAAACCTCAGTCACACATTCCAACTCAAGGCACTGGGGATGTGACCACAGACTGATCCCCTGTTATCCCTACATATCCCTACCTGAGGCCACTCATTAAGGCAGCAACAATAAGCATCTGGAGCTTTCAAGGGACCGATGCCCCTCATTCCAAAAGTGAGGGAAATGAGAACAGGGTAAATTATTTACCTAAAGTTACATGGCTATTAAGTAGAATAACTGAAACAAAAACTCAGATCTTCTTATTCCTGTGCCACTTATCTCTCTAATCCACCATGATTTTCTAACATCCCAGCTCTAATAATTTGTGCCCATGGATAAATCTTAACTTCCTGAAGAGCAATTTTTGTTAAATTGTTAAAACTACTTGTACTACAAACTTCATCGGTTTGCTGAAAGGGCTTTGTAAACTTAAATTGCTTTATATGTGCAATTTATTTTAAAATATTTTATTCTTTTTTAAATTTATTTTTTTATTTTTAGTTTACAACACTCAGCTCCACAAGTTTTTGAATTCCAAATTTTCTCCCCTGCCTTCTCCTCCTACCGCCTCCCCCACAACGGTATGTAATCTGATATAGGTTCTACATATACCTTCACAGTAAACTTATTTTCACAATAGTCAGGTTGTAAAGAAGAATTATAACCCATGGAATGAACCATGAGAAAGAAGAAACAACAGAGAGAGAGAGAGATCAAATAGTTTGCTTCAGTCTGCATCCAGACTCCATATTTCTTTCTCTGGATGTGGATAGCTTTTTCCATCATGAGTCTTTTGGAGCTGTCTTAGAACCTTGCATTGCTAGGAAGAGCCAAGTCTAGCAAAGTCATCACAGATACTGTATGTCTCTAATCATGTATAATGTTCTCCTGGTTCTGCTCCCCTCACTTAGCATCAGAGTATACAAGTCTTTCCAGGTTATTATGAAGTCCTTCTGTTCCTCATTTCTTATAGAACAGTAATATTCCATTACATTCATATACCACAACTTGTTTAGCCATTCCCCAATTGATGGGTAACCCCTTGATTTCTGCTTCTTTGCCACCACAAAAAGAACTGCTATAAATATTTTTGTACATATGGGGCCTTTTCCAACTTGTATGATTTCTTTGGGATGTAGACCTAGAAGTGGTATTGCTAGGTCAAAGGGTATGCATATTTTTAAAGCCCTTTGGGCGTAGTTCCAAATTGTTCTCCAGAATGGTTGGATCAGTTTACAACTCCACCAACAATGCAATAGTGTACCAATTTTCCCACATCTTCTCCAGCATTTATGATTTTCCTGTTTTGTCATGTTAGCCGATCTAATAGGAGAGATGTGGAACCTGAGAGTTGTTTTGATTCATATTTCTCTAATCAGTAGTGATTTAGAGCATTTTTTCATATGACTATAGATATCTTTAATTTCTTCCTCTGAAAACTGCCTGTTCATATCCTTTGACCATTTATCAATTGTGGAAAATATTTTATTCTTAACCTAAACACCACAAAAATGAGCATTTTAATACATACAGAAGAACTCAAAAAGAGGATTGTATATAAAATCACAAATCCATTTCATACCAATTGCTTTTTTAAAAAATATATAATAAATTACACATGTAAGTTTCAAAACTTCTTGTTTGTCTATGATTCTTTCAGAACTTCCTTCTGTTCTCTACTGTAAATTAAAAAAAAAAGGTTTCAATGATCCTTTCTTTTGCCTTTGCTATTGTTAAATTCCTTCCCTCTCAAGAGCAACTCTCCATTAACAATCTAGAGGGGAAAAAATAAAAGCTTTGTGCTTTGTAGACATAGTTCAGCAAAATGAATCCATCCATACAGTGGCCATGTCCAAAAATGTATGTCTTTTTATGTACCTTGAGTCTGTCCCCTTTCTGTGAAGAAGTAGGTATCTCCAGAGAGATGACTGATCATTGCATTAGTCAAAGTTCTTAAATCTATCAAAGCTGTTCTTCTTTATGATGTGGTTGTCCTCATATAAATTGTTCCCCTGGTTCTGCTCACTTCACTCTGCTCAGTTCATACTACTCATAATTCTTTGAAACCATCCCTTTCATAATTTCTTTCTGTATGACAACATTCTATCATGTTTATATCCACAATGTGTTCAGTCATTCCTCAACTGAAATTTACACTCTTGGATTTTATTTTAGTTCTTTTCTTCTTTCCTTTTAATGTCATGGTTCAAGATATTTTTTTGCTTTGGCTATTCCCTCCCTGGATGTAAGTAGTTTACTTTTTGATGTAATGGTAAGGACACTTTATAGGACTGAAAGAACTTTCTTTAGTCCATTCTCAGACTCTCCAAGTTCATTGTAACAACACTTCACCTACTTGACCAGATTATTACAGGAAAAGTGATTTGTAAACTTTAAAACATTTAAACTGCTAGTTATTATGGAGTGGTCTGGAGAATCAGTTTAGTCATCCCTGGATTCTTTTGATGGTTAGTATAATCTCATCATTTAAAGCTTTGGACTCTTATCCTAGATTCCCACTTTCTTTGGGGCTGTTAAAAGAATTCTTCTAGCTTTTCATACTTTTCAGAGTGGAGATGACTAACGTACTCTGTGCAAAATACTTTGTAAACCATAAAGCACCACGTAAATGTCAGCTAGTATTATCATTATGATGAGGGTACAGTCTGTGGTCAAACTATAACAATCATAGAATGTTACAGCTAGAAGGGATCATAGGTATAGCACGTAGTACAACAGCTTCATTTTATAGATGGGAAAATTGAACCTCAGAGAGTCAGGTGAGATCATACGAGATCACAGAGCTAATAAGGTAAAACTTGAACCTAGGTCTTCTGAGCACAAGAACATGGCTTGTTCTATTGCATTGCCCTTTTTCCCCAAATAGAAATGAAAGATCTGACTTAGTCAGAGCTATGGAGCCTCTCAAGTAAAAAGACTTGGGTTTCTGCTACTTATAGTCAAGTTAGTAAGCACTTAGTAAGTACTTACCACAGTGCTAAGCATTGGGAATATAAAGAAAAGCAACTCTCTGCCCTCAGGGAGTTTACATTGTAATGGAGGAGATAATATACAAACAACTATGTACAAACAAGATATGTTCAGGGTAAGCTGGAGAGGAAAGGCTTTATTATTGTTGTAGTTTATCCTTTATTCTATTATTTATTGACAAGGACATCAGGAACTTGATGCCATGATTTGCAAGTGAATTAGATTTAAGTGGAGGGCTGTGCAAAATCACTAGCCTCACTTTCTCTTCTGGAGCCATTCCAATCCAGTGGCAAGATATATCTTGCCAATCAGGATGACTGGAGAGAGCCCTGGATGCAGTGGGAAGATCTTGGCCTTTTTAAACTAAAGTCTTTCCCAGGTCTCAATTTGACTGAGACAATACCCATTCAGTGATTAAGGCTAGGTAAGAAAGGAGACAAAAAATGGCCTTTTGCCTAGTCAAAAAAAAAATCAATCTGGGAGGGGAAGACTCTCAGGGTTTCTGGCCCAAATAGAAACAATTGCTATTTACGTTTACTCTGAGCTACAGTTGGCCAATCAATGAGAGTCAGAGTGATTTAGGTTTAAGACATGGTCCTTAAGAAAGAAATCTAGCCCATAAACTCCAAGATATGTTTCAAGGTTTCAGGGATCAAAATTTACATGCCTTTGGACAGAACACTCACAGATAAGGGTATGATATACTATATGGACAAAGGAAGAGAAAGGAGGAAAGGAAAGGTAAGGATCCAGGGCCATCTCCATTTGTCCTGATCTATACCTTGCCACTGGACTCAGATGGCTCCAGAGGAGAAAGTGAGGTTGGTGATTTTGTACAGCCCTCCCTCACTTAAATCTAAATCACTTGCAAATCATGGCATCACCTTCCTGATATCCTAGTCCTCTTTTGGAATGAAAGACAAACAACAACCTGTTAGTAGCACAAATTGCCCCACTGGAGACCCAACTGACCAGTTCTAGTTGAGCAATCAGCTCCTTTCCTTCTGTCCTTCCTTCTTTCCCTTTCCCTTTCCCTTTCCTTTCCTCCTTCCTCTCCCTCTATCCACCAGCATTAAAGAGAATCTTCTTGTATACCTTCAGACTTTTTACTGGACTTGAAGGACCAGGGGAGTCAGGAAATAGAGAATAAGGTCAGAAAGTATTTCAACAATGGGGAACAGGCAATCAGAATGCCAGAAATCTAGAGATGGAGTATCTTCTTTGAGGAACTGCAGAGAAACCAATGTCATTGGATTGCAGAGTACATGGTAGAGAGATGAGAGAAGGGGAGGAAATAAGGCATAAGAAAACTGAAAAAGTAGGAAGGGTCAAGTTGTAAAGGTTCTGAATACCAAACAGAATTTTATATTTGACCCCAGAAGTGATAGGGTTCCACTGGGGGTTTATTGTTTGGAGTTGGGGGAGTGACAAGGTAAAACCTGTGCTTTAGGGAGACCAATTTGACAAAGGAGTGGAGGATAGACTAGTATCAGGAGGGACTTGAGGCAGGAAGAACAACCAGAAGGCTATTCCAGGCTATTCCTATAGTCCAATAGTTTGAAGTTAATGAGGTTCTGTACTAGAAGAGTAACAGTGTCAGAGAAGAAAAGGAGGCATACACAAGAGATATTACAAAGGTAACATCGATAGGCCTTGGCAACAGGTGTGAGAGTAAAGAGTCAAGGATGACATGTAGATCATGAGCCTGGGCAACTGAAAGGATGGTAGTACCTTTGAGAGTAATAGGGAAAATAGAAGAGAAACGGGTTTTGGGGAAAACATCATGAGCTTCATTTCAGATATATTGAGTTTAAGATGTCTACGAGATATCCAGTTTGAGACGTCCAGTGGGCATCTCTGATATGACTATGTGGATGGGAGAACTTAATCTTTCTGTCAGTTTCTTCACTCACCCATATTTCTCTGATCCCGTATGTGGCAGGAATAATACAGTGTATTGGAGCAAGCAATGACCATGTCACAAGACCTTGGCTGTGCCACCACCTAACGGTCACAAGTTTCTCCATATATAAAATGAGGAGGCTGAAATAGATGATCTTGCAGGGCCATTCCACATGTTAAGTCTTTGATTTTTATAACAATAGCTGGCATTTATTTGAATCATAAATTTAAATTCAAATCCTCTTACTTTCTAGGGAGGTTGTAACTTGCCCCATGACATATAGGTAGAAGATGGCAGGATTTAGATCCAGTCCTCTGACCCTAGAACCACCACTCTTTCAAGATTTGTAAAGCATTTTACAACCATGATCTCATCTGAACCACATAATGATCCAGTATGGCAGGTAGGGTATTATGATCTCCATTTAGCAGATGAGAAAAAACAAAGCTTAGAAAAGCAAAATGAAAGTTCATGTTCAAGGTAGAATTTAAAGTTAGGTATTCCTGACTGTCATGATTGGAATGCTCACCCTCCTCATCATTATCTCCTTGTTTCCTTTGTTTCTTTCAAATTTCAGATTGTCTCATCCTCTATAGAATGTCTTTCTCAGTCCTTCTTAATCTTAGTGCCTTTCCTCCAACATCATCACAATTTATCCTGTCTTTATCGTCTTCATACATGGTCGTTTGCATGTTGCCATCCCCATTAATCTCTGAGTTCCTTGAGATCAGGGACTATTTTTTTGCCTTTCTTTGTATCTCCGGTACTTAACACAGTGTCAGGTACATAGTAAGCACCAGATAAATTCATTTTGCCTTGACTTAACATCAAGTCTAACACATTTCCCACTAACATTGCATATCAAAGCACAATCTATGATATTATGAATGGGATAACAGCTCCTTGAGCAAACCAGGTGTTGCCACCACTGAATGACAAACATGAAGGAATCTCCAGTTACCAAACATATGATTATGGAAAAAAGTGAGGAACAGGTGAGCTGTCAAAGAGATTTGATCTTTAGAGGAGGGTAAATCTCAAAGTTTTACTTAGCCATTTTTTTCTTTTATGTCTAGTCATATATTATTTTGGTTTTATTTTTCCTGAGTAAATCACTTTATTTTTATTTTATTTTATCTTTAATTTATGGAATAAAACAATCACTTTCATAACATTGTATAATAAAATAGATCATTGCATATGAAACTGCAGATCTATTATGTACAATTTGCTATTCCTTTTTTAATATATAATAAAGTTATAGTGTAAATTTCTTTTTTCTTTTCCTTTTTTTCTTTCCTCCCCCTAAGAGAACTGATAAATAGAAGTACATATAGAATAATTTTACATATATATATACATATATACACATACATATATACACACACACCTATTTATGTCTAATAGTAAATCATTTTAATACAAAGAGTTGACACCAGTATTCTTAATGATGATTTTTAATGATACATTTTGTTTTAAAACAACTGACATATTCCCACAAATATGCTAACATTGCCACCTATTATATTCCCTAAAAATAGTTCCCAAAACCTACCTAAAAATGCAAGCAAACCCAGTGGCCACTTTTGGTATCTGCTAATAGAAAGGAAGGATAGGCGTTAAAGCATGTTCTTAACTAGGAATAAAAATTCCAAGCAATTGGAGTTGTCCGAAAGTGGAATAGACTGCTTTGCAAGGTAAGTAATATGTTATCTATTACTAGAGACAATTAAAATGGAAGCTTATGTAATTGGTCTTAGGCACATAGGTGGAGGCACTCATAAGGGAAAAGCCAGGGACATGCTTCTGGGAGGAATGACAAATGCATGGACATTCTGCATTGATCTACCACATGGTTGGGAATGGCCTCTTTCCATTTACTGTGTAGCCCAAACTGGCTGTGTCTTTAATACTATGAAACTGGGATAGACTCTCTCTAGTCCAGAGGGTGAAGGTCTCATTTACCAACATGGACCCCATGTAGTAATTAGAGAAGGGCTTGAGGCTATCTTCACCTCCCCTTAGGTTCTGTGATGCTGAGAATTCATTTTCCTTTTCAGTTCTAGGTACACGGAATGGAGTACCAGACCTGGAAGCTCAAACCATGGGGATCTTGAAGCCAGAATTCCAGGATGGATGTTATAACCAGTCTAGCAGAGAACTCCTGAAAATTCAGGACAGGTTAAACTAGCTTTGGATGGGCATGGGAGGGTTGGATATGGAACTTAGTGGAACTGATACTGCTTAGGAAATGAGCTAAACTGTGAACTTAATCTTCCTTCTTTCCTCAGAGAGAGAGAAGACATAGGAAGGATCATGCTCTCAGGTATGAAAAATATTTATATTTTTATTTTTGCTATGCCTTTGAAGTTAATATTTATTTTTAAGGGCTAATTGGACTATTAAATAGTTAAATGGAACTGGGGTACTTGGAGCCACTAACATCGAGGGAACACAATTGATGGAGACTTAGTCCAATGGCAGAGATGAGAGAATCCCTCTTAAGGATGTTGGAGAACAGTGGGCAATGGATAAAACATAACACACCTGGTCCTCAGGCAATAGGACTCAGAGTGGTCACTGTTACACTTAGTAATCACTCATAAATTACTGTAGTGAGAGTCCAGTTCAAGACGGGCTAGATCTAATGATATCTGAAATCCCTTCCACTGCCAAGATTCCATAATTCTGTGATATTATGATTTGTGGGCAATGTGTGAAGAGAGACACTGCATTTAATTGAAGTCAACTGAATCAACAGCACTGAGATGACGCATATTGGTGAATAACCACTTTGCTCATTTACCTTCCTTATGTGACACAATAGAGAGGGAGAGCCAGCCTTGAAGCCAAGAAGACCCACATTTGAGTGAGTCCTTCCTTTGATAAATATTGTCTTCAGTAGTATCCCACTCAAACAGAATTGGATCCCTGTGGCCACTGGCCACCACATGTGGCCTGCTGGCTTTGAAGTCTACACCTCTGGTCTACAAGACCATATGCAAATCACTTAACCTCTCAGTGCTATAGGAAATAGTCTTATTATAAGTTATAGAGGAGGTACCAGCTTTCACTGGTGGGGATTGGGGGGTGGAGAGAAACATTGATTAAGTTACTACTATGTGTCAAGCATAATGCTAATCACTATACAGATTATTTCATTTGATCCTCACAACAGCCATGGGTGGTAGATGCTATTATGATCCCATTTTACCACTGAGGAACCTGAGGCAGATACAAGTTAAGTGGCTTGTTCAGAATCACCATGTCTGAGGCTGGATTTTCTAACTCTAGACATAGTACTCTATTTACTGTATCACCTAGCTGCACCTAGAAGGGCTTTCCTTACCCATGAACATCTTTTAACAATGAAATCACTGGTCCAGTTGCTATCCTTATTCATTTGTTCCAAATAGAAAAGCAGTGATAGTGGCTAGAGTGTTGGCCCTATGGTCAGGAATATCTGGGCTCAAATCTGGCCTCTGACACTTATTAGCTATCTGACCAAGGGCAAATCCTCTTATTTCTCTGAGCCTCAACCAGCTCTTTAAGATTCAGATGTGAAGTTATAGATTGGTTGCGACCTGCCTTGATGGAGAGAATTCCCAAGTAAGTAAAATCATAGATCCTTAATATATGTTCTACATATTAGCATTTTACTTATAAATGGATTTTCTCAGTATGGAAAAGAAACCAAATATTACAAGTTGATCTGTGAGTAGAATAAGAAAATAAAGGCAGATCTTTGAGGAGGGGAAAATTGTTTGCTGGCTTAACTGGATGCAACTTCATTTCCTTGAAGAATTGGAAATTTTTTTCAGTCCTTTCAAGGTTACCTCCATGTCCAAAAGCCACTTTAATGGTGTATTCTGATAAAAAGTTTTGAATACTGTGTCTGACCAGCGAATAAAAGTTCAATGTTTATCCCTTTCTCCACTTAGGTCATATTCAGTCACCACTGAAGTCAACAGGAGCCGGAGGCAGGCTGGGGAAAGACTGGGGAGACAGAAATCTCAGGGGAGACATTTACCAGCAAAGAGTAAACCTCTTTAAAAGCCACCAAATAAACATTAATCTAGTTAAGTTGGGGGAGGGGGAGGCAAAGTCAGTATAGAATTCAATAAGAAGCCTTAGAATTTAGTGAGTTTTCAGTCTAAGCTCATTGTATTATAGATCTTGAGTTAGAAGGAATCTCAGCGGCCATTCATTTTATAGTCAAGGAAACAGAGACCTAAGGACATTGAATGATGTGACCAAGATCACACTAAGAGGAAGCATTAGAGGGGGAACTTGAATCCATGTTCCCTGCCCCCATAGCCAAAATTCATTCTAATGTACCACTTAAGAGATTAAAAAAATGCCAGTTTTTCCTACATGTTGAACAAGTCAATCATAGAACAGAATTTAAGAGGAAGACATCAGAACCATCCAATCCAACCTCCCACCTTTGATAGGATCAACAACTAGTCCTTTCTTATTCCTTGCATGGGATTCTCCTGTATAAGAATCCCCTCTAAATCATGGGAGATTATCCAGCTTTCCATGAAACATTTCTAGTAATGGGAAACTCATTATCCTATAATACGGCTATATACTTTTGGCTGTATTATATATGTAGCCAAAACTGGCTGTGTCTTTAAAACTACCAAACTGGGATAGAGTCTCTCTATTCCAGATGATGAAGGTCTCAATCTCCAACATTAACACCATGCAGTAAATGGAGGAGGGCTGGAGGGTATCTTCCCCTCCCATTAGGGGATGTCAAGAATTCATTTTCCCTTTTCAGTTCTAGGTCCAAGGCCTAGTTCTGACACAGCCAGTTTTGGCAATTTAATTTTTTAGCATCTGTATTTATTATATTGTTATGACAAAAAGAGTCAGTTAATAAAAATACTATGTTAAGTGTCATTAGCCAATAATTATTTATTAAAGACTTACTTATGTTCCAGGTACTATGCAAGGCAAGGGAAATTCAAAGATAAACAAACCAAACAATAGTCCCTGCCTCAAAGAATTGATATCAAATTCCATTAATTTGCCAGTGTCCTACGAGCGCTCCTCAGGATAAGTAAGAGCTATTACTATACCAGGTATGAGATGGGGAAGTGGGGTCGAGTTCATACAACACATGGCAATAGGATCTAAACTCCTCTGCATAATTCCACTTGGACCATTGTCCAATGGTCAACTGTCAGATTCTTCTAGGGTGACTGATAGGCCTCAAACCTGTTGGTGAGATAGGGGGGTGTCTACTCCCAGTATGTGAAGATTTCTGCTGGCAGAATGGGCAGATGAGAACACTTTATTCTATCTGCCATTAAGGCAGCTGAGGCATGCCCTGCGGAGCACTCAGAGCTTGGTCAGACATCAAAGATGCCAAAGTCATCCACTGCACCTGAGGTGGGGGTGGGGAGCATTGCCACTGGATTTAATGACTCTAGAAGAGAGAGTGAGGCTGAGGACTGCGGGCAGCTCTGCCTCATTTAAATCCAGTTCATGTGCAAGTCAAGATATCCCTTATCATGTCATTGGTCCTCTTCAAAATGAAAGAAGAAAAACAACAACATTCTAAGGCCCTAGGTAAGGCCTTACACAGAGTGTTTCACAGAATCTTGGCATCAGAAGAGAGGCTGCCTAGTTTAACCCATGTCTACATGACACTTTCTTTTACTGAATACCTTCCTTAAAAGTGTGGCTATTTAGCCTCTGCTGGGAGGCCTTTAGTGATGAGAAGTCCATGACTTGTTGAGATAGGCCGCTCTGCTTCTGGACAATTGAAATTGGTAGGAAGTTGTATCAGATAGGTACCACTACCAGTTAGTAATATATTGACAAGTATCACATGTGTTCTACTACTGCTAGGCTTATGACACTAAGACCAACCAATGGGAAAGGACTGTTGGAAACCATATGACCCTCTCCCCAAATTTGATGAGCTAGTGTATGTAGGACCTAGGAAAGGATTAATAGTCTCAACAAGGAAATAATTGAAAATATGAGCAGAATGATAAAAATTGTCACAACAAGATTAGCTACCTCTGGGTGGGACCTCCAGGGGGGTCTGTCCCACCTGACCTCCAGGCTATCTCTGGGTGGGATCCGACCTCCAGGTGGGGTCTGTTCTTACAGATAAGAAGAAGGTAAACATGGGGCTCAGGATGTCTGGACCCTCCCCAGGAACTGATAATGTCTGGACCCCAGGAACTGATAATATCTGGACCCCAGGAACTGATAGGAACGGAATGTTGACTATGCATTAATTGCCTCTTCGTTTCTGTACCCTAATTACTTCTTTGTTTCTGTACCCTATAAATTCTGCCTTAAACTTGGAGTCGAGGTCTCTCATCTTTAGGATGGAGTCCCTGGATGTATCCAGTAATAAAGATTGCCTACTCCTGTAGTCCTTGGACTCTTTCCATTCACAAGTAAACGGACTCTAACAGTATATCATTGAGAATTCCTCTAGCTAATGGACTGGATATTGTCCCATCGAGGATATTTCACTTACATGTTTGCTGTAGATTAATGCGGGTCAGTCTCAAAATGTTTGGGCAGCTAGAATTTGAATAAGGATTCTTGCTCTATATCTAATTAATTCAGTCTACAAATGAATAAATTCACTGAAAAAAAACATCAAGTAAGCTGTTGTTTGGCTATCTTTTTTCCCATTCACCAGTATTGTAGTCAAGGAAGCCAATACATGAGCTGAATTTTCCACTCATCTACTCCCTATGTGGATACGAACCATTTTGTTACATAATCCTGAAATCCTTATAATTTATATGTAAAGAATCATATATTTTCCACCCTATTTTACTTTCATGTCATGGAATCTGTGGAATAAGTCATGTTGATGAGTTCCTGTTTCTACAAGGTACTTTCTTGCAAAAGGAAAGAACAGGCAAAGGAGGGGGAAAGAATGATGCAAAATTTGTGAGGGAAGAAAAGGAAAGGAATCAAGAGCCTGGAGGGTGTATTTATTGTAATAAGTTTATATTTGTATCTGAGTTTCACAAGAAACTATTTTTAGAAGCTAGAGTTTTCTCAGTTCAAAGGAACACAACGAGGGTTGGATGATTTCATCATGTCATCGAGCTGCCTAAAGCAATTGGAGGATAAAATAATCTCTCTTAAAGTAGGCAGGGACAACCTTTCAAGAGTCTCACCTCCTCAGGTACTGACGTCTTGATCTTTTGGTATGTGGGCAGTTCAGAGGTGGAGCAATGGTGGAGTCAACTCATAACTGGGAAGACAATGATTAAGCTGATTCTACTAAAGAGAAGGGTGATAATGATCCAATTTTCATTAGCTGGAGTAGGGAAGAATGGAAATGTGATCACTGGCTGACTCTCATGGTAGAGGGACAATGGTGGACAGAGACTTTTGGTGACAGAGCATTTGTGGATACTGAAAATCACCCAATACACTCTTAGGTTAAGAGAGTTCTTTGTCTTGAATAATTTAGAAAATGGACTGTCCACCAAAGCAGTGGTATCAAACTCAAACAGAAATGGAGGCCACTAAACTTCATGTACTTAAGAATCTCTAAAGGCTACAAATCGACCCACAAAAACCACATATTAAAATTATCCATGTTCTGCCATATTTTTAATTTTGTTAAAAATTTCCCAATTACATTTTAATCTGGTTCCCAGACTGATGCCTCTGGTCTAAAGACAGGAAATTGAATCAAATCATTTTATTTCTTCTCCAAGATTCTTTTTCATTTTGTTCTGCCAAATTGCATTGTACACAGCATATTGACCAATGCTTTTGGTTTCTTTCAAATACTCTAGGCATTAGAATGAACATTAGCAAGTATTGTAGTCACTGAATGAATCCATTAACAGTTTAAGTTGCATAAACTGAGGTTTAAAGACACCCTCGACGTGAGAAATTTTGCCTCCTTCACTTAAAAAAAAATCTTAGTTTATATTGGTGGCTTCTTTAAGACAAATATGCACCTGGGATATAGATGAGAAAAGAATGAGCCAAATGCATGTTATACTTGACTGAATGGGACACGAACAGTGAAGGTTGCTGCAATAAGCCTGGGACTTGGCTGAGACATAATTCAAAGCCCTCTTGTGACAGTCATGCTTCCCCCAAGGAGAGGGATATGAGGAGTCAAGAGAAAGCTGAGGGAGTGAGCCAGCAGAGGGGAAAATGAGCAAACAAATGAAATGCATTTTGTCTTCCTTGTTCTCGATCCATACATAATTGTCATTGATCTTAATAGTTTCATGTCCTCAGCAATGTTCATTATTTTATTCATTCTAAATCTATCCCCATCCTCTCTACCCTCTTTTAAGTCCCTCCACTTTTTCCTCTACACTGGGTCCTGACTCCGTCCCTCCGAAAGCTAATTCTTCCAGCTTCAAAACTTGTTTGTTATACATGCATACACATATATGTACACACATATGTGTATGAATAATACTTTTTGTGAGTGATTTTAATAAAAGCTATTAGGGCTAGCAATGATCTTAGAGAACATCCATTCCAGAGACACCAAATTAGGGGTACTAGACCCCTAAGCGATGTGTGGATAGATTTTAGGGGATCCATGAACTTGGATGGAAATTTCCATCTTTATTTTGACTAACCTCTAACTGACATTTGGGTAGCTAGATGATTCAGTGGACAGAGTGCCAGGCCTGAAGTCAGGACAACTCCTCTTCCTGAGCTCAAATCACACCTCAGACACTTTCTAGCTGTGTAACCCTGGGCATGTCACTTGACCATGTTTGTCTCGGTTTTCTCAGCCGATACTGGCAAACCACACCAGTATCTTTGTCAAGAAAACCCTAAGTGGGGTCACACAGAGTCAGATACAACTGAAAAATGACTAAACAACAACATTGGATCTCACAATTGATTCTAAAGTTCTTCAAAGAGACCTTGAGATTGTCCTTGTATTGCATTTGCTGATCTCCATGTGAGCATTTGCCTTGTATGAGTTCTCTGTAAAACAGTCTTTTGAGGAAAACACACATTTGGCATTTGGGCTACGTAGCCAGCCCATTGGAGTTGCATTCTCTACAGCAGAGTTTGAATGCTCAGCAGGTCAGCTCAAGAAAGGACCTGAGTGTCTGTACCTTATCGTGCCAGGTGATCTTCAGAATCTTCCTAATTCAAATGGAAGTGACTCAGTTTCCTGGCATGGCGCTGGTATACTGTCCAGGTTTCACAGGCATACAACAATGAGGTCAGTACAATGGCTCTGTAGACCTTCAGTCTGATAGGCAGTCATGATCAGATCTGCTTTTTAGAAAGACCACTTCAACAGTTGCGTGAAAGATGGACTGGAGTTAGGAGAGACATAAGGCAAGGAACCCAAGTGTAGTAATCTAGGCATGAGGTGATGAGGTGGTTATAGTGTCAGAAGAGAGAAAGATGCATGTATGAGAGATATTACAGAGATAAAATAAATACAACTTGGCAACTGATAGGATATGAGAGGTGGTAGAGAATGAGGAATCATAAATGACACCTAAATCTCAAGCCCAGGTATTTGGCAGGACAGTGATACCCTTAATAGTAATAGGGAAATCAGGAAGAAGGAAAGATTTGAGGAGAAAGAAAAATGAGTCCAGTTTTGGACATGTTGAGGTTAAGATGTCTATGGGACATCTAGTTTGAGTTGCCTAATAGACAATTAGAAGTGTAAGACAAGTTCGAAAGAGAGGTAAGAGCTAAATAAGTAGATTTCAACATCATCAGCATAGAAATGAAAATTGAATCCATAGGAATGGATGAAATCAAGTGAAATTGTGTAAAGAGAAAAGACAAGAGAGCCTGAGAAAGAGCTCTGTGGGATGCCTACAATTAGCAGGTATGACATGAATGGAACTCCAGTAGCAGAAATGGAGAAGAAGCACTCTGACAGGTAGGAGAAGAACCAGTAGAGAATAGTGTCATGAAAACCTAAAGGGAAGAGAGAGGAGAAAGTTATTGACAGTGTCAAAGGCTGAAGAGAGGTCAACAAGGATAAAGAATTGGAAAGGGCCATTAAATTTGGCAATTAAGAGATCATGCCCTGCAAATGACTGAGAAGTGAGGATTCTGAATGCCCATTCAGAATCAGCCTGCAAAGTTCTGGGTATTGATGGGACTGTCTTATGTGCTGGGGCATCCATCAGAATGAGAACCAGTACTAAGATCCAGCTGGAGTCTTTCTTTTCTTGCAAAGAATTTAAATTATGTTAGATGAAAGAACTTGGTAGAGGAAAGCATTCCACAAATAAATAGCTAAAAGTTAGAAGGAATAGCTGGGACTGGAGAGAGTTCTTGAAGTAATTATAATAAATGAATTATAATTATGAAGGGAATGAGGATAGAGTAGAATAATAGGAAAAAGAGAGAAGATAGAGGATACTTTGCTTAGGCAAAACTAATTGCAGGAAACGTGCTTATTTAAACAGAAAAGAAAGGGAAGGAAAGAGGAGGTAATCAATATTAAAAATAATAAATGGAAGGAAAAAATAAACCTAACATTATAACTGTAAATGTGAATGCATTAAAGTGCTCAATAAAATGAAAGAGAATTGCAAAATGCATTAAGAAAGCACAACCCAACAATTTGCTTCATTCAAAAAACATATTTAAATATTATTGACATATCCAGAGTGAAAATAAGAGGTTAGAAAGAAAACTATGTGTCAGCCAATTCTTTAAAAAAGGAGTTGCACTCATGGTTTATGACAAAGCAACAATAGAGATTCACAACTGTCAACTTAGTTAAACTAAGAAATTTCTGTATACTTAAAGGCATTGCAGACAATGAAAAATATCATTAGTAAATATAAATGTGTCAAATTATATAACGTCTAAGTCCATGAAGTAAACTAATCAAACATCAAAAAGTTGAAGGGTGATGGGAATAGAAGGAGATACTTTTCAGATTCTGGGTTAGTGAGAAAATTTATAACTAAGCAAAGGATAGCTATGGTCACAAAATATAGAATGAACAATTTCAATGACATAAAATTAGAAGCTTTTGCACAAATGAAATCAATGCAGCTAAACAAAAAGAGAAGCTTTCCAAAAGAGACAAAAGCATTTGTATGAAATATCTTTGATAAAGTTCTTACATGCAAAATACATAGGAATCAACACAAATACAGGAGACTAAAAGCCAATTCCAAATAGACAAGTAGTCAACAGTGATAAATAGTTTGCAAAAGAAAAAAATATGAACTATCAATACCCCAATGAAAAATGCTCCAAATCACTTTTAATAAGACAAATGAAAATTAAAACAACTCTGAAAATCACTAGTTTTCTTCAAAGCACTTGTGATCTTCCACTCATAAAATTGGCAAAGATGATAAATGAAAGAAGTGACCAAAGTTGGAGGAACTGTAGAAATATGCTCACACTAATGTGCTGTTACTGGAGCTTTGAAATACTACAGCCATTGTGGAAAACAGTTTGGAATTATAAGAGAAAAACAATGAAACAATTCAAACCCTTTGGCTCAGTTATCTCTTTTTTTTTCTTTTCTTTTTAAGGATGGAGGATAGCTGGCATGTTTGAAGCAGCATGGAAAAAGTCAGTAGATTGAGAGAAACTGAAGATTAGAAAGAGAGATGGGATGACTGAGGGTTTGCTGGAGAAGATGAGAGGGAATGTAATCAAGAGCACATGAAAAGTGGTTTTCCTTGGAAAGGAGAAGGGCCACCTACATGTCAGAAACTGGAGGAAAGAAGAAAAGGGTGGGAGATGATGTCAAAGGGTCTATCTTCTTCACATGAGGCAGTTAGAAGGCACGTGAGTAGAGCCCTGGGCCTGGAGTCAGAAAGACCTAGGTTCAAATATGGCCTCAGACACTTTTTAGCTATGTGACCTTGGGCAAGTCAAATAATGTCTGTCTGCCTTGGTTTCCTCAGCTGTAAAATGGGGATACTGATAGCACCTATCTCTCAGGGTATTGTGAAGATCAAGTAAGATAATATTTGTAAAGCATTTAGCACAGTGCCCATATTCCTTTCCTCCCTCCTCTCCCTATGAAAGGGTTGCTTATTGTGAGCACAAAGAAAGATGAAAGTATAGGGTTCTTTTGAACTACAAAAAGTCGCGTTCAAAGTGTGAAAGGGGGGCAGCTAGGTGGTGCAGTGAGTAGAGCACAGGCCCTGGAGTCAGGAGAACCTGAGTTCAAATCTGCCCTCAGACACTTGACGCACTTACTAGCTGTGTGACCTTAGGCAAGTCACTTAACCCCAATTGCCCTGCCTTCCCCCCTCCAAAAAAAAAAACTAAAAAAAAAGTGAGAAAGGGATGGGGTAAGAAGAAACTGGAATGGTTTGGGTAAGCTATTTATCTTTTCTTGTGGCAATTACCCTACTTATACATCCTAGCGAACCATCCTGGACAATGACCAAGAGAAAAGAGAGAATGTGAGTTATATAAAAGGAGTGATTTTTGTCCTTTGACAATATCTAATATAAGTCCTCAACAAAAATGGTGGTTCAGCCAATGACACCATTCATTCCCCAATGTCTGAATCCCAGCCAGTAAAGGACAATGAAAATATCTGAGGATGCCAGTTACCAATGCTAGATGTCATAGTTTGCACCACACCTCAGAATATTTTTTTTTAATGGGAAGCCAGCCTTAGGGTAAAAATCCGATATGAACACACCTCTTCCTGTGGGTGGGGAGAGCTGTGTACGTGCAGCTGAACCTCATACCTCACTGAAGAGAGATGTGTAGGTATCACCAAGGACTTCCTAAGCTTCCCAGAGTCCTGTCTTAGCACGCACTGGATCTCAGGCTCTTTGCATTAATTCTATGCATTCCTTCACACTGTGGACCATGAGTAATCAGGAGCTCAACAGATATCACTGATAAATCAAGTTATAGAAAAGACTAGTATAGATAGCTTCCTGGATCTATTATGGTGATTCTCAAAACTTAACTGGGATCATCTGAGGTTGTCAGATGATGGGGTCTTTCTATTCTGACAAAATGAATTGGAATCAGGAAAGATTTATTGGATAAGGGACACCTAGTTCAACTCTTTGTTTAACAATTGAGGAAACTGAGGCTCACAGAAGTGATTTGCCCAGGGTCACAAAGATAGTAAGCCTCAGATGTAGAATGTGAGCCCAGACCCTCTGGGCTCATCTTCTTTTCACTATTCCACATTGTTTTCTTTATATACGGCCTTTAAACAATTTGGATGTCTCCAGCTATGCCAATTTGACCTAATAGTAATTACATCTTCCAGTAGGTGGAAGATCCAGTCAGTCAGGCAAGTAATATACCTTTCTTAAGTACCTACTATGCAAACTGGGGAACAGTAAAAGACAGTCCCTACCCTCCAGGAGCTCACAATCTAATGGGGGAGACAACAAACAATTATGTACAAACACAACTACAGATAAGAAAAACTGGAGATAATAACCAAGAAAAGGCACTGGAATGGAAAGGTATCAGGAAAAGCTTCCTGTGAAAGATGAGATTGTAGCCACCATCTACAGGAACCAACAAGTAAAATATCTATGTTTAGATCCAATTCTCACCAACAGTACAGAATTGGTTGCTGCAGTGGTATTGACGAGGATCATAATTAAAATCTGTACTCTTTCTGGGATTTTTGATAGTATGGAAAAGGAAATCTCAGAGTTCTTTGATATGCATCCTATATTTTGGAAGGACAGATTTCAAAGAGTGCTTAAAAAGCTAGGTAGGCTTCCATAGACCAAAATTCTGCTGGGGAAACCAGCCTGGAAGGAATGATAAGCTCTTTAAGGTAAAATACTTTAATATGATCCCTCCCTCCTCAGAATTAAGCATTTTAGTTTAACCCCAATCTGGTACTAACCCACTTGCCCTTAGGTACAAACTCTTTAGAGGTAGGTCCAGAAACCTCTACTAAGCTCACTAATATAAGTGAATAGCTTCTACTCACCTCTTACCTTCTTTTCACAACCTCCTTTCCAACTATGAAATTACTAACAATGAGAGCCAGTAGCATGTTGATAAATGTTTAACAGTTGGCTCTCAAGGGGGGAAAAAAAAATGTGGTCATGTTAATTTGCATTATTAAGTCTAGATTAGACTAGATTAAGTCTAGATAACAAATCAATAAATTAAACCTCAATTTGTAGAGTTTGTTGATTTCCTAGGTGTAAATGCTCACACTGAAAATTTATCCATCAGCTCTTGGGAGTGCTATGGCTTATCCCTAGATAGAACTATCTGAAAGTGGAATGGGTTACCTTTAGTAGAAGTGGTCTCTTTTCCTATTGGCCTTGAAGAAGTTGAATGATCCCATGTCAGGTATGCTATAGAGAAGATTGTTGTCCAGCCACGGAATAGACTAGATAGCTTGTGAAGTCCTGTCTAACTCGAGTCAATAAAAATTGCAATCCCTTACATTTAAAAAAAAAGTTTTATTGATATCTTTTGTTATTACATTGTCACCTTTTCAGGGGTGGAGGTGAATTGTCCCATCTTTCTCAAGGTTGAAGCCTCCCTTGTAACAAAGAAAAGCAATTAAGCAAAGACATCTTTCAGATATATATGTATGTACATATACATAATACACATATATAGAGAGACAGCTATACAGAAATAGATATCTGTATCTACATAACTATTTCTATATACATCTACATATGGATATGTCCATTTCTATATGTAGCTCTATCTATTACCATATCAGTATCTATAAGATGGCCCACAAGTCTTAGTGTAATTTTAAGCTTTAATAGTTTATACACACACAATAGTCTATGCCAGTAGCCCTGCCTCTCTGTGGTAAGGAGGATAGAATGTTTCATTATCTCTTCTCTAGAACCTTCATTGGTTCTTTCATGACTTGTAGCTGGACTCCATTTAAGTAACATTTTAATTTACATTACTGTAGCCATTGTCTATGTTGCTGTTGTTTTTTTTCTTGGGGGGGGGGGAGCTCCACTTATTTTACTCAGTACTATTTCATGCTAATATTTCCATATTTCTCCAAAATTCCTTGTTTTCATCATTTCTTAATATGCAATAGTACCCCATTACAATCATATACCATGGGTTTTTATTGTCAGAATGCCTCAATCAATAGGTACCCACATTATTTTTATCTTTTTTTTTTGCTACCACAAAAAGAGTTGCTATGAGTATTTTGATTTATATTAGTCCTTTGTTTCTGTCTTTGACTTTCTTAGCCTATATGCCCAGAGTAGGATTGCTGGGTCCAAATATAGGGTATCCTCAGTCTCAGTGCAGTTAAAACTGTATTACACCTTTGGGGACATCCTATATATGGACATTTTAATGATTATTTTTTGCATATTTCCAAATTGATATTCAGAATTGTGGGACCATTTTGAAGCTTCATCAGTACTATATTTGAATGCCTGACTTCCTATAGTTCCTCCAAAATTGACTATTTCCATTTTTTGGAATCTTTGCAAATTTGCATGGTATAAGGTAAATTCTAAGAGTTCCTTAATTTTGTATTTCTTTCTTTATTAGTGACTTTGATCATTCTTTTTATACTTTGCAGTTGTTCTTTTGAAAAGTATTTGTTCATATTTTATTAACAGAATTTGCAGAATGGCTCTTATTGCTAAATATTTGTGTCAGCTCCCTATATATCTTGGATATCAAACTTTTACTGGTGATATTTGATACAAATATTTTCCTACTCTATAACCTTACTTATCCTGCAGCCATTGCTTTTGTTCATGTGGGAAACTTTTAAACAAATTTTGTATAGTCAAAATGGTCTATTTTGTCTTCTCTGATCTCTATCCCTTGTTTGGGCCATAAGGAAGTCAAAGCAACAGGATAGTTAGGACCTCTGACCTAGGAAGTAGGGAAGAGTCCTTAAAAGACACCATCAATAAGTTAGCTCCCAAGAACTGTACCTAAAACTGAAGCTGCCATGAGGGACCGACAATTCAAGGCTTTAGTTTATTGAAGCATTCTCTTCCTAGTCATACTCATATCCATCTTGAGCTTATTTTGGCATATGACATAAAACATTTATCTAACCCAATTTCTGCCAAGTTATTTCCCAGTTTTCCCAGCATACCTTATCAAAAAGAGGTCATAACCCACAGTAATTTATATTCTTAGGTTTATCAAACACTGAATTACACTTTCAGATACCTGCTGATTCTTGTTTATTTGCTTTATTCCAAATTAGCTAAACTTGCTGATTTCTTCCTTAAACATCCTTATTTCTTTTTTTTTTTTCATTTAATTCTTTGATCACTCTTGGGAACTGCTGTGACAATTAGAGTTGCTCCATTGCCATTTCAGGGGTGAATGAAGAATTTGCTGTAATCCTATTTATTACCTTCCTTGTGGGATTTTTCCTCAGTTTTCTTGTTGCAAGGTATTTGTCATTGAGATGGTTCTTTTCTTCCCAAGCTCATTTAATTCTCCTCAATCAGTTTTTATCAATCTATGTCAATCACTCTTGGTTTTTCTAGGGTATCCCTGATATAAAAGTATTTCTGGCTACTAATCCTTTCCTTTCTGAAGGCCCAAAGTTGATGTGGCCCCTATCTTAGCCTCTGATACTTGTTCTCTGTTCTTGTAGATTATAAAGATCCAATAAGGCTTTAATCTCCCAAGGCATGAGAGTGACCAGTTGAGGCCATGCTAGACCCCTTTAGTTATTTTTCTTATCCCTCTTTAACAATCTTTCTCTATTGGGTTACAGATAACTTTCTGAAACTAACTTTCTTCACTCCCTAGCTCGACCCTGGGGACTTGGTCAAGAAGTGATTTACAGATAGTCTCCATGGACGTTATTGTGTGTATATGTTGGACCATGGCTGGGGGGAGGGGTGTCAGGGGAGAGGGGAAGAGACACTGAGAATTCTTTGAAATTAGATGTCTTCTCCATTTTTCATCCTTTCTCCTAGTTGTGTTTCCCCCTGTGTTATATTAAGTATTTGTAACCAGCACTACTGCATACTCCTCTCTCCTTTTTCCTCCTCCTCAGTTTTGTCCCCTGCCTCCTTACCTTCTTCCAAGGCCTTAGGTATAGTTCTAACCTTGCTCTGGCTGTGTGGGTCTTCAGATGACCCTGCAAAGGGCTTTACTCTGAAAATCTATGAGAAAAAAAACTATAGAGGCAAGGAGAGTTGCAGGATTGTCCTGGGCTGGGTATCATGCTGGGCTGGCACGAAAAGGGAGCTACATGGGAGGTAGGGAGGTCAAAGCTACAGGATTGTGGGAACTTCTGCCTTGGAAAGTAGAGAAAGGTGGGGAAGAGTCCTGCCAGGGCACTGCCAAGGATACAAATTGAAGAGGACCCTCCTATAGATGATAGGTTCTCTAGATCTTACTAATGACATAGTCCTGATTTTCATCAAGATCTGAAATGCTGCAAAACCTCCTAAATGGGATGCATAATAATTAAAAAAGATTTGGTCTACCTAATCCACATAGGAAAAAACAAGTGGGTAAATAATGACTCTTGTCCAAACTATGATGTGCAATTGGTTGAACAACCCATAAGGCCAATTCATCAGTACATATTTGCTTGGACAGATACCACAGGAGGACAACAAACTGAGTCCAGTATCGAACAAGAGGAGAATAGAAGGCTAGACTGACATTAAATAACTGAGCAGTGCTTTTGATAGAGAGTGATGTGACACAGGGGATGAGGTACCAATTTTAAAGTCAGGAAGTTGTGAGTTTACATCACCTCAGACAAGTCGCCTCATTTTCCTCATCTGTAAAAGGCAGGGGTTGGATTCAATGATCTCTGAGGTCCTTTCTAGCTCTAAATCTCTAGTCCCATAAATTCCTTCCTGACCTGAAGACCTCTCTGTTTAATATCAATGTTTTCAGTTATGCTACATGGCTACAAGTCATAGAATTGCCTGGCTTCTGAAGAATTAGAGTGTCACTAAAAGGATGATGAAGAAGTTTATAAAAAGTCAAAGAATAGTTATATTATGCGAAAATCAGTATAAAATTTGTCATCAAGACAATTATCTAAGAAATATATGATTGCAAATGGAGTTGGGTTGGCCATATAGCCAGAGTGAGGGCTAATTGATGGGATGTCTATGGGATAAACTGTTGAGAAATCTAGAGCAAGGCCCACCAGCCTATTAGTTGGAGTGTCTACAGAGGATTTATGTGAGGATGAGAAGGCAAGAATGGGTTGCTATCTGTAGCCTGAAGCAATGAAGGGAATACCACCAGTTTCTGCTGTTAGTAATCTTAAATTACCTGAGCTTCCTGGTTCTGGAACCCATGGAGAAAATAACAAAGGCTAGCTCTATACGTATGTCTAATCTCTACACTATTAATAGTCCTATTTGGTTGTAAGTTAAGGTTCAGAGATGAAAAACATGAGTAAGTGTTGTAACCTGTGTGCTGATGAAATCTCACTTTGGTACAATCAGCAGGGCAGGGCTTCCCTCCTTGTCCTCAGCTCTCCTTGCCAAGTCTCTCTTGCCCACATATCAAACAGCTCCACCTTCCCACTCCTACACAATAAACTACCTGATGCCCTACCTCTTTTTCTTCCTAAGAGATTGTGGGAAGAAGGGCTCTTCTTCCTTTACTGATACCCTTAGTATTAGCCAAATACGTCCTTTTTTAGTTGCCAGTATTAGAGGACCAGGTCTCCCTTTGCCACACACCATTCCCTCAACTCCCGCATCTTTTCTACCCCATTAATGAGGACCAGAAAGGTCATCCTGCTTCTACGTAGGGCTGCTATCACCCAACCATACCTTCAAGGCAAGAGAGTGTAAAGTGGCCAAGGCTTGGAACAGTGGAAAAAGAAGATGTGGCTACGAAAATCTGATTCAAGGGAGAAAGAAGGATTGTCTTGTGACATCAGGCCATTTCCAAACTAGCTTAGGAGGAAAGGCCTCCACACTAGGAGGAGGCTACAGTCTCCAAGAGCATTAGCCATTGGCCTGCACTCTCTGACACATACATGCAGCCAGAAACAGCAAGGCATCCTGCAAGAACACTGATAGGCAATTTAGATACTGATAAGCATTTCCTTATCTCCAGGAAGATGTGCTAGGCTAGTGGTTCAAAGCATAGTGCTGCACTACTAAATAGTATATAGCCCCTCAGCAATATTCTCATGAATGAATACAGTAGACAATTTATACCAGGTTTCCCAAGAAAGCATCTCAAAATACTTTCCCTAAGTAATCCATTTTACAGAAGGAGAAACAGAAGCAGTAGAAACATGGACTCTGCCTTAGAGGGGACTCTACACTGTCTTGGTCCAACCTGAGCTCTGGCTTTGCTTGTTCAAACTTAATAATGATGATCTTTTCCATTTAATCTAACTTTTTCTTTTTGTCTTTGCCTTTATGATGGTAAGGTATTCCTTGTGTCTAGTTTTAGTACTTCTTGGTACAAGTTAGTCCCCCTTATTTTTTTAGAGAAGTCAATATAACAGTATAATAATGGATGACCCAGTAAAAAGAATGCTGGATTTGAAGTCATAGATCCCGGGTTCAAATTTCAAGTCTTCGACATATACCTTTGTGAACACTGGCAAATGATTTAATATCTTTGAGCATTAGGTTTTTTATCTGTATCACAAAGTCTTTGTTCTAGATAACCATCGTGTTCTCTCTAGTTCTACATCTAGAGTCCTATGATGTTTGTTGATTTTTAGACTGGGAATCAGGATGACCTAGCTTTGAATTCTGCTTCTACCCTATATTAGATGTCTGATAGAGGCAATTAATTTAACTTTTCTGGGCCTCATTTTCTTTGTCTGCAAAATTGAATTAATGATATTAGTAATACTTATCTCAGAAGGTTATTGTGAGGCAAAAAAAGAGATAAGGGTTTTGAACGTTTTTGAAATGCGCTATTAATGTCACCTTATTGGGGAGGGGGCTGGTATGAGATTTTTTTTCTGTTGTATAGAACTCCCAGTGTAGAAAAGCCCTACATTGGTGCATATCAGAAACTCTTCTATAATCTATAGGTTTAGAGAGTTACCTAGGGTACTGAGAAGTCAATCGATTTGTCCATGATACAGCTACAATATGTTAGAGGAAGGCCTTGAATCCAGGTCTAACTGATTCCAATTTGGTCCCTCTATCTGCCACTCAGTAGTGCTCCTAAAACTTTGTTCCCAGCTTCTTGGTATAGCCCAATGTTCCCACAAGGTGTAAATGGTACTATTCTGTATAATATCAAACTTCATAGACTGTGTCTTGGTTAGTGGAAATGGGGTGATGGTGGGGGATGATGGTAGTGGTAGATAGAGATGAGGAAGAATAAAGTAAATAGGAGAGAGAAGGGACAACATTAGAATGTTAACACTAGCAAGAATCTTAGACATCAACCAGCCAACCCACTCATTTTACGGATCATTTATTACATAAATATTAAGCAACTCCTACCATGTGCTCAGCACCCTAGTGTTGGATCCTAGCCCTGGGTTTCCTGTGGTTTGCATCACTGAGAGTTTTTTTCCAAATGAAAGTGCCTGTAAATTTACAGTTAGAACAAAGTGGGTGGGGAGGTACAAAACCCTGTGGATGAAACCTGGCTTCACTTCTGTGGAGGAGTCAAAATCACTCATGGTAGGGGGAGGGGAAGGGAAGGACACCTGAAATGATTGTCCAATTAGTTAACTTTGAAAGATGAGGGATTTTGTTTGGCTAGGGCTAACAAAAGCTACCCAATAGAAAGAGCAGAGAAGCCCCCAGAATCTGTAATGTAGCTATCAACCGAGGTGATGCTATCAGGAGATCTAATTTAAATCCTGCCAAGTAGCATTTAGATCAGAAAGATAGAGAAAAGTAATGGACCAGTTCCAAAAGCACATTCCCAAGGTAAAATGCCAATCTGAAAACCACCATGAAGAGACAGAGGAAATGGTCTGGAGCAGAGGTGTCAAGTGGAGGGCAACACTCCCAGTGCTGAGGAAACCAAGATAAAATGTAATTGGGAAATATTTAACAAAATAAATAAAATTACAATAGACCATATGTAAATCTGTGGTTTACTACGTCAATATGCAGCCCATTGGAGTATGACAATACTGGAAAATTCAATACCAATTCTTCAGTGAAACATTTAAAGCTCTTCATATTGTGACTGAAACAAACTTTTTGAAATATTTCATATCATGTTTTACTCCCTGGACACACCTAGACTATTATTTTCCTATATATAGAATCCTCAGCAGCCTTCAAGTCTTCCTTAGCTTGAATGTCATTAAGCCATTTTTGATTTTGTCAGTTTTTACTGCTTTCTCCTTCCACAAATTATTGAAGCATCATAGATGTCAAGCTGGAAAAGACCCCAGAAGTCAATTATTCCAATGTGGTCATTTTACAGATAAGGAAGCTTAGACACAGAGATGTTTAATGATAGACCCTAGGGTATATGGCTAGTGTAAGTGGCAGCATCAGGAGTTGAATCCAAGTTGTATACCCTACAAAACTGTAAGCTTCTTGAGGGCAATTTTTGTTTCTTCTTCCTTTTTTTGTCTTTGTATCACCAGCCCCTAGCATAATGCTTTCTTATTATTATATTATTAAATAGGCACTTAATAAATGCGAAATTGATTGAAATGGCTTTTGAAAGAAAAAAAATGCCAGTGGCAATAAGACTTACAATCTCTACCTAAACCAGAATCCTAGGACAGGATCCAAGACAGCCTGAAAGAGTCTAGGCAGTTGTGATGGTGGGAGAGACCCAGGCAGCATGCCAATCAGTAAACTGGGAATTGGACATGAAGAATACAGCATAGCTTTTAATGTTTATTAATTTTATGTTCTGTCTTCCTGAGTCAGAATCCGGGGCAGGACCTTAGACCTGGAGAAAGTAAGCGAAGGTCCTTGTGACAGCTGAAGTAGTAATCTAAAAGCCCACTAAACTTCTGCAAAAACAGACTTATAACATTTCATGAATGTCTTAAGTCTAATAAGCCTGGGCCCCAACATGAAATGAGTTGGGATATAAACCTAGGGAAATAGAGTGGAGCAGGAATATGCCATTGAGATGAGTTATCAGTGGCAGCAGCTCCCCTCTGTGATTTTCCCCTTCCTCAAAAAATACAGAAAGATAGGCTGACCCACAGACCTCTAGCACAGAATATCATTAAACTAATCCATCAAACAACAAGCATTTGTTTTATCTACTGTGTTCCAGGCATTATTCTAGGCCCTGAAGATACAATGACAAAAATTAAATACTCCTTACTCCCAAGAAAGATACATTATTTTGAGGGAAAACACGATGTATATAGATAAATATATACAAAATATAAACAAATAGAGACAGTAATTTGAAGAAAAGGGAAGACATGAGTAGAATCAAGTATGGATTCATATAGACTTCTGAGATGAATTTTGAAAGAAAATAAAGATGCTAAAAGGTATAGATAAAGGATACAGTCTAGGCTTGGGAAATAATTTGTGCAAAGGCCCTGACTCAAGGGATAGAATAGATGCAGAGAAAAGATTTTTTAAATTTTAATTTAATTTTTACTTTTAGTTCCATATTTTTTCCCTACCTCCACCCCTTCCCTCATCTATTGAGAAGACGAGAAATCCAATATCTATTATATATATATATGTACATATATATATACATTATACATACATGGATGTATATACACCTACATATATATGTACGTACACATACGTACATATATACGTGTGTCTATATCTACATCTATATCTATATTTATATATAAAGTGCAGGCCTTAACATGTTACATCCTAGTCAATAAATTCCAGTGTCTCCCTATCACTTCCAGGATCACATATAAAATCCTCTGTCTGGCTTTTAAAGCCATTCATAACCTGTTCTCCCCACACCCTACACACACCTTTCTAGTCTTCTTACACTTCATTTGCCCCCATATATCAGCAAACCAGTGACACTGGCCTCCTTGTTATTCCTCAAACAGAATACTCTTTCTCCCAATTCTGGGAATTTTCAATGGTTTTCCCCTATAACTGGAACTCTCCTTCTCTCCAACCCCTGGCTTCCCTGGCTTCTTCATGTTCCAGCTAAAGAGGCTTGTTTAAATCAAATGCAAATCATTTGGGAATAAGCAAAATTTTGGTTTAGGAGAGTGGTCTACTTGACCATTGTGGTCTTTTGTGAATGATTTAGCAAATTTAATTTCCTAGGTAAATTAGAAGCAAAATGGCGCAAGTCAGTTCTGGAGTCTGAAATGGCTGAGTTCAAATTCCACTTTAAACCCTTCCTAGCTATATGAGCCCAGACAAGTCACTTAATTTCTGACTGCCTTATTCTCCTCTGCTATAAAATGGAGATGATAACAGCTCCTACCTCACAGAGTTGTGAGAATCCAAAGAGGTGATATTTGTAAAAAGCTCTTAGCAAAGCATCTGACACTATAGAAATGCTTCTTCCTTTTCCCTTCCCTTTCCCTTAAAAGGAATTAAAATAGAACATGCATTTGCAAGCTCTTAAGAAATTAAATTGAAAGTGTTTTACTTGGCAAAATGAGAACGTGTCCAAATCTTAAAGTTTCAATTCTGACCCGGGAAAGTCAAGTTTCTCAATGAAAGAAGCACTAATTTGGCAAGGAGAGATCATTTTGATCAAGAGGAAACTGTTTCTGAAGATGGTTTGAGTCATGCTTTGGAAGCAGAAAGATAACAGAATTGAAAAGAAAGAATGTGTAATCCTGGATCATCATGTAGAAAAAAAGTGTGATTTCAGGATTTTCAAGGCTCAGTTGGAGGTTAATCAGAATGATATAGACAAGCAAAGGAAATGGGATTTCCTTTACCCTGGCTTGAAACTCAACTAAAAGACAATGAGATGTTTATAAAGGTGCTCATAAGAGTTCTTATCGGTCAGTTGTGTGCAACTCTTCATGACCATATTTGGGGTTTTCTTGGCAAAGACACTGGAGTGGTTTGTCATTTCCTTCTCCAGCTCATTGTACAGATGAGGAAATCGAGGCAAACAGGGTTAAGTGACTTGCCCAGAGTGACACGGGTAGTAAGTATCTAAGGACACGTTTGAACTCAGGTCTTCTTGATTCTAGAAATATTCTTCTATCCACTGAACCACCTAGCTGCCTCCATTATTATAGCATAGACATTATTTACTTGATGAAATATGTGTCCAATCTATAAAAATTACCGGGGAAATTATACTTCAATTAGCATATTATAAAAAGTTATCTCTTTGATTCAACTTTGGATCAAGGGATCCCAGTTTAAAAGATTTCCTTTTTGTCTCTCCTTGGAGTTGATGTGCTGTACATTAAATTGCAGGCTAATTAACTAATCCCTTTCTAGGTTTCGAGTGAACTATCATGCATTCACTTTATATGTAAAATCTCACAACATAGTTACTTTCTTAGTTTCTAATAAGTGATTTTTACATCAGGATGTATTAAACTAGGTAATAAAAAACTGGAAGTTTTTGGAAAGTTTGTATATGTACTTAATAAGTGTGAAATATAAATGTTTTTTACTAATTGTAAATTGTGAATTTATTGACATTGCTCTTAACCTGAGAAACAACTGTACCCAACTCAAAGCTATAAGCAGCGAGACTTGCTTTGAGAAGTAGAACTTAATGGGACTGTAATTTGATTTCCTCTAAGTACTGATGATAGGTATAATTCTTCCAACTATTGTTAAGCCAGTACTCCACCATTCCAGGACTATCTTCTCTAAATGCTAAGTCATGGCAAAGAGCACAGATTTTTCTGGGAAGATTGACAAGACAGCCTTACGCTGTTAATGGCAGGATTCTCTTGACTCACTTTTCTCACTATGCTCTTTGCACCCCCTGTTTACCTTATTGACATAGCCAGAGGCAACTTTCTTTCAGAGTATTTCATGCATGTCTCTGGGGCCCCACCAGGATACTATACCAAAGGCTACCTCGGAAGTCTGTGAAAACCTCTTGAATCACCCACTTCAACCCAAGGTTGCCAACCTTTGCTTCCTGCTAAATTAGAGTGATTTGATTCCATTCATTTTCCCTCCTGCCCAGTCAAAGTCATCTCAATGAAATCACTATCTCTCATTAAGTCTTTAGGAGGCTGGGCAAATAACCCCATAACCCTTTCTATCCTTCCAGTGGCTAGGATCAGGTCATACAAATTACCCTGCTACTGGACAAAACCTAAAGAAGCAAGTACCCCAGTACCAGAAGGGGAAAGGGCCAAGGCTGGTGATCACTCCCAGTGACTTTGACACGAAGCGATGGCTCATGTTCTCATTCCACTACCCTCAGGACATTCTGAAATCCACCTATGTTTCAGTATGGCACAATCAGGTTTTCTCCTTTCCACCACTAGAACAACTAGACCAAACTGGTTTGCCCACACTTCCTGTTTGCAGAGCTAGAGGTGGAACCCCTCATGACCTTAGAATATTTGTTAAAATCCCATGGAGTCTTTTATTCCACACAGGATTAGTATAAACTACAAACTTCTACCATTAAGAAATGTAATCAATTTATAAATGGACCCACAACTATTTGTGTGGGAGGTACCACAAGAAGTTCTATGAAATATCCTCACTGTCCCAGGCAATCACAATGTGTCCATTTGAAAACTTGTATTGGCCAATCATTTTGAGTAATATTGGCAGACTACCTCCTAAGTCCAATTTAAGGCATATCTCAGTACTCTCCTAAGTATAACAACCTGGCCCCAAATCTAGCTTTCTAGTCTCATTATATGTCACTGCTCTTCCTGTACTCTACAATCCAGTGGAACTGGCCTTCTCTCTTTTCCTCACACATGGTGCTTCACTTCTCACCTTCATGCCTTTGCAGGGTTGTTTCCCATGCCTAGATAGTACTCTTTCAATATCTTTGCCAGAGAGAATCTCCCACTTCCTTCAAGATACAGGGAAGGGAGGGAGGGAAGGAAGGAAGGAGGAAGGAAGGAAGGGAGGAAGGAAGGGAGGAAGGAAGGGAGGAAGGAAGGGAGGAAGGAAGGGAGGAAGGGAGAGAGAGAAGGAGGGAGGAAGGAAGGGAGGGAGGAAGGAAGGAAGGAAGGAAGGACGGAAGGAGAGGAAGAAGCAGGCATTTATTAAATGTCTACTATATTCCACATACAGTAATAAATGTACAAATATTATCTCATTTGATCCTCTCAGCAACCGTGAGAGTTAGGTGCTATTACTATCACCAT
The DNA here is from genome assembly GCA_028646595.1 of Phalanger gymnotis. Lineage (NCBI taxonomy): Eukaryota > Metazoa > Chordata > Mammalia > Diprotodontia > Phalangeridae > Phalanger > Phalanger gymnotis. The sequence goes on along the minus strand of CM053626.1, from coordinate 284,366,657 downwards.
TTTCCAGTTGCACAAACTGAGGCCAGAGTCACGCAATTAGTGTCTGACGCCAGGTTTCAATTCCGGTCTTCCAGACTCCAGACCCTTCAGCTCTCTATCTTGCTACAGCTTTCTATATAAAACCTTTCTTTTCCCCTAAACAATTTCTTATATTCTAAATTAACATGTATTTGACCACCTTTTACCCATTTTATGTTTATTCTAAATAGACATATTCTTCATATATTTATATATGTAAATGATGTTTCCCCCAATAGAATATATGCCCCTTAACAGCAGTGATTGTTTCGTCTTGGGAGGTTTTTATCCCCAGCCCTAGAATAGTGACTGCCATAGAGTGGTATGTTAGATAATGTTTGTTGATTGATTATCATTAACTCACATTTTCTGTAGACTTTTACAAGGTGCTTTCCTCCCAACACCTTTGTAAAATACTTAATATAACTCATTTTATTTTCATTAATACCCTTTCTTATTACCTCCATTTTCCATATGAGGGTTAGAGAAATGACTGGAGTGACTTGCTGTCTACCAAATAGGGGCCACATTTAGCCCTTGTCTCTCATGGCCCTCTCTGAAATTACGAAAGAGCCCTTATCTGCCAGATCCAATCCACTTTCCTCAGTCTTCATCTTTCTTGATGCCTCTGAAGCATTTGACACTATCGATCATTTTCTTGTGTATATTCTCTCCCCTCTATTTTTTTTCTCCTCTCTGGTCCTTCTCATGCTTCCTTTGCTAGTTGTTCATGCATGTCATGCCTAGTAACAATGGGTGTCTCTCTAGGTTCTGACCTAAGGCCTCTTCTCTTTTAGCTTTATACTATCTCACTTAGTGATATCATCGGTTCCCATGGATTCAATTATTATTTCTAAGCCAATAACACCCATATCAATAAACCCAGCCCTTGTGTTTTCCTAATTTCTAGACCCACATCCCCAATTCTGCCTTTTAGCCATGCTGAAGTAGATGTCCTATAGTTATCTCAAACTCAACAGGCCCAAAACAGAACTCATTTTTCCCCCAAATCCTCTTCTATTCCAAATTTCCCTATTCTTACCAAAGACACCACCATTTTCCCAGTTATATAGGTCCACAAGCTAGGTGTTGTTTTTTACTCTTCTCTCTCACTCACTCCACATATCCAATTTGTTTGCCAAATCTTATTTCTTACCTTCACAACACCTCCCATACATGACCCCTTCTGTCTATTCACATAATGGCTGTCCTTCTTCATCCCTCTTTGACTTTTCCTTGTACAATCCCAATAGCTCTTTAATTATTTTCCATGCCTCAGGTGACTCTTAGGTGATTTTTTTAAAGTGTAACTATAACCATACCATCTTCTCTTACTCGTCAAGCTCCAGCAGCTCCGTTACCTCCAGGATAAAATCAACCCCTCCATTCGGCTAAGCTTTTCATAACTTACCCTACCTTTACAGAGTTTGTTTGGTTTTTTCAGCCTGTGGACAATAACGTGGCCACATTGTCCTTTTCTTTATTTTATGGAGATTATGTATTTATTTGAAATAAATTTAAATTTAATTATTTATTTCATCATAATTTTCATTTATTTCATTGATTTTATTTCTTTATCAAATTAAAAATTATTACTACAATCTCAATAGCTCAGGACTCCTCCTTCTCTTCAAATTAGGAAAATTGCTAGCATGTGGACAGAAATCTGGCTCTCTGCTTTAGTTTAAATTTTTGCTCATCTCTAGCTAACCATTGGCCTCTATTTTTGAAGCAAAAATCAAGATGCAAGAAATATTTAAGTAAAAAAAATACAGAGTATATTACAGTATCTATTACTAGACAAACATAAAAAGGAAATGTTGGGGAAAGAGCAGACCTTTTATTATTTTTCCCCAGGAGAGGGAACGTTCTCTCAGTCTTTGAAGAAGTGAATGCAAGCAATAATTTCAGTCTGCTGCTGACCCTGATGCTTTCAGGGCCCAAAGACCTACCTTGATCTTCCCCTTTGATTCCATAGCTTCTCTCTTTCCTTATCACCCCTCTGCCTCTCATCCTTTCCATCTTGGTTCCTTAAGTCCCTGGGAAGTTTTAGAGAGTCTCTCCATGGCTGCTAATATATTGTAGTACCTGATCTTGTATAACAGATTGTTCTTTTATAGTGTGTGTGTATGTGTGTGTGTCTCTTTAGGAACTCCTTGGGTGTGACTTCCAGTTCAAAGATGAAAATAGTCCCAAATTGCTCCCAGGTCTACAAAGCAATGCTTATCCTTCTATATTACAAGTCCCAGTGTCTTAGTCAATTTTGAAATCACCAGTTCTCAGAAACAGAACTAAACAAATATATGATCAGGGAAAATGTAGGCTTCGGAAATTTGGGAAGGGAAAATAATTTTCTGCTGAGGGTGAGGGAATAGGGAATGAAGAAAGACTTTATACATGAGGTGGCACCTGAATTGAGTCAATTCAACCCAGTGCATCATGCATTTATCAAGGCATTTTGCTAGATACTAGGGATACAAGGAAAAACAAAGAGTTCCTGACCTCTGCAAGCTCACATTTTACTGGAGAAAATAAATTATGTAAATAATGTCATATTCACGACAATTTGGAGAGGAAGGAGCAAGTATTAATAACTAAGAGGCAGACCCTTCCAGAAAGAGATGGAAACATGAACTTAGCCTTGTAGGAAGCTAAGGATTTGAAAAAGTAGGAGTGGATAAGAAGTGCATATCAAGAATAAGGAATGGGATGGCCCATGCAAAGGTTTGGAGGCAGTAGATGAATTGTCAATTAAGCAAAGTGGTGGCTGTAAGAGAGGGGAAAAGGAGATGCAAAAGGGGGGTGGGATTCAAGAAATGCCATGGTGGTAGAATTGAGATTTATCAACTCAGTGTTGTATATGGGAGGGCAAGGGAGAGTGAAGGGTTAAAGATAATGCTGAGATTTTGAATCTGGGTAACTAAAAGGGTCATTATGCTCTCAATAGAAATAGGTAAATTTGGAGAAGTGAGTTAAATAGAAAAGACATGAATTCTGTTAGATTTGCTGAACTGAGATACCTACATAACATCCAGTTGGTGATATCCAACAAGTGATGAAATATTATTGCTCAGAGGAGCGATGAGGATTGGAAATATACAAGTTTTAATCATTTGCATAAAGATCAGTGAATCCATGGGTGCTGATGGGATCAGCCAGAGACAATGCTGTGAGACAGAAAAGAAGGCAGCCCAGGATTGAGCCTTAGCAGATGCTCACAATTGGGTAGTGGAATATAAATGATAATTGAGGAAAGTAAACTGAAAAAAAATAGCAGCCAGCCAAGTAGGAAAATCAAAAGTGAAAAGTATAAAAATTTAGGAGGAAGAAATTGTCCAGTAAGGGAATGATCAAGAGTGTAAAATATTGCACAAGGGTCAAGAATAGTGAAGGCTGAGAAAAGACCATTTGATTGAGCAATTAAAAGATAATTGGTAATCTTTGAAAGAGTAGTTTCAGTTAAGTGGTAAAGTCAGAGGCCAGATTTCAAACGGTTGAGAAATGAGTGGGATGAGAGGAAATAGATGCAATTAGTATATTATTCATCCATTTGGGTTTTTTTTTTACAACTATTTAGCCAAACTTCTTTTGAGTGGTTATGGATCTCATCCAGGAGGATCTGCAGTGTTCCTAGCTTAATGCAATCAGAATAATATCATCCTTAAGAGGAGCCAGTCAAGCACCTCAGTGGTGTGGTATTTTTGATTTAAATGGATTTCTTCCATGATGATGGCAAGAACATTTGGTGAGCCCATCTCCCTGTTTTATACCTCGACCATTAATAATGGTCAAAGGCTAATCAAATAAATTTATCCTTCTTATGTTTGGATGTGTGCATTTGGAGACACCTGGTTGGAAGAGAATCTTTTAGGCAGCATTTTCCTCTAGCAGTATGAGGCTAAATTAAATGCTTTTGTAGTCAGTAGATAGTAAATACAGTGGAATCGTCTATTTGCTACATCTGTAAGTCAGCTGTGTGATAGCAAAGATTTGATCTGTTCTGTACTGCTATCCGTAAAACCCTGCCCACTCCATTTGAATAGTCTTACAAGGATGGCCGCAATGTACCTATAGATTTTTTTCATTTATTTTTATAGAGGTGGGCAAGTAAGCATATGAGCTGGTAATAATTATTAGTAAATTATAAATTGGTAAATAGTCTTTCACTCATCTTTTTTGTTAGTAATAAGATCTGAACTTTGGGGGGTGTTACCCCACTTTTTGGCAACTCTCACATAGCTTGAGAACTGTTACATCAATGCCTTCACAATTATTTTGTCTCTAGCTTTGGAGGAAGCTAGGTGGGGCTGTGGATAGATTGCTAGGCCTGTAAGGAAGAGATGAGTTCAAATATGATATCAGATACCTACTAGCTGTGTGACCCTGGGCAAGTCACTTAACTTCTGTCTACCTCAGTTTTTTCAACTGTAAAACTATGATAAAAATACCACCTACCTCCCAGGGTTGCTGTGAGGATTAAATAAGATAGTGTTTGTAAAAGCACTTAGCACACTCTACATACATTAGTAGGCACTTAATAAATATTTGTATCTTTCCTTCCCTATCATGGACTATCTCTAGTCCAACTGCTTTTGCAGCCTTTTCTTCAGTGTCTTCCCTACCTTCATTATGATCACATCGAAATTGTGATGTGAGTCCAAATGTGATGTCTTTGATAATGAAAAATTTGCTATAAAGATCTTTGCCGATCATTTCTTTGTTATCTGTTCATAGTTCTTCTAGCTTCATCCTTAAATGCTTTGAGTATGATTTTTCATAGCTATCTTGTTAAAATGTTTTAAAATTGGTTTTACTCTATTCTCCTTGTTTCTATTTTTTACAGTAATATAATCTACCATCTTTCAGAGTTAAGATTCTATCCATTCTATCCTGTTTAGATTTTAAATTGGTGTTGCCCTCAACTGCTTCTTTTCTCCATTTGGCAAATCAAGTGTTTGCTGACTAAGTCAGTTTTTATATTCTTTGATTTTCTCTATGACAATTGATTTGTTGTTGTTTAGTCCTGTCCAGTTCTTCGTGACCCCATTTTGGGTTTTCTTGGCAAAGATATTGGAATGGTTTACCATTTCCTTCTCTGGATCATTTTACAGATGAGGCAAATAAGGTTAAGTGACTTGCCCAGGATTACACAGCTAGTAAGTTTCTGAGGCCAGATTTGAACTCAGAAAGACGAGTCTTCTAACTCCAGGCCCCACACACTATCCACTGCCCCACATAGCTTCTTCACTAACTCTGCTTAAACTTCATCATGAAATTATTGTGACTATTGTCAATGTTATTTCTTCATCCATATCCCATTTTTTTGCATCAATAACTTGGTTAAAAAGATTGAGTTGGAAGTATTTTAATTTTACTCTATATCTTTTTTCTCCTTATCTTTTAACTATATTAATTTTTATCTTTACTCTAAGTTGGTGATCAGACTGTACACAGCTAGTTGACTGAGGAATAACTTCCATGATACTAACAAGTCATTCTCTATTGATTAAAATGTAATATCTCATTTTTATGACATTCTTTAGTAATTGCCATGTTCAGCAACTCCTGAATCTTTTACTCAAGTATCCCTGAAGTATAGGCATGAGATTTCTTCATAGTCAAATTTTTGACCAATCATTCCCTACTTTTGATCCATATTTTAAAACATAATTTTTACCATCTTCAACTATTCATACCTTTGACCCACTATCAAAATGTTTGTTTACTTACTTCGCATGGCTCCATTGCACTCACCAAGTTACCTACCAACCTCACTAAGTAGTTCTCCCTTAATTTATAGCAACTCTTTTTGTGATAGTGAAGAATTGGAAATTGAGGGAACACCCATCAGTTGGGGAAAGGCTGAACAAGCTGTGGTATATGATTGTGATGGAATATTATTGTGCTGAAAGAAATGACAAGAAGGGTGATTTCAGAAAAACCTGGAAAGACTTACATGAACTGATGCAAAGTGAAGTGAGCAGAACCAGGAGAACTTTACACACAGCAACAGCAAAATAGTGTGATGACCAACTGTCAATGACTTAGCTATTCTCAGCAGTACAATCCCAAAAGACTCATGATGAAAAATGCTATCCACTTCTAGAGGAAGAACTGATATCATCTGAATACAAGTGGAAGCATACCATTTTCACTTTCTTTTTTATTTTGTTCAAGTCTTCTTGACTTGAACTTGACTATAGAAATGTTATGCATGATTCCATGTGTATAACCTATATTGCATTGCTTAATGTCTCAGGTGAGGGGGAGGGGCAGAAGGGAGGGATAGAATTTGGAACTCAAAACTTTTTTTAAAATGTTAGAAATAATTTTAACATGTAATAGGAGGGAAATAAGATATTATTTAAATTTCAAAAAAAGAAGTTCTCCCTTATAACAAATATCTGTAGTCAATCAAAAAAAAATCATCGTAGTGGCCATGCATGAGAATACCTGTCTGGTTCTATACCTCTAAACTATCATTTCTCCATCAAGAGGTGGAACATACATTTTATCCTCAGTCTTTTGAAGTCATATTTGGTTGCCACTTCCATCAGACTTCTGAAGTCTTTCAGAGCCATATCATGTTAAATTATTGTTGAGGTCATTGCAAAAATTGTTGGCATGGTAAGCCTTTTCTGCCTCCTCTCCTCACTCTAGACGCTAATGCCTTCCCAACATAATTATCTTGTATTTGTTTTGCATATACTTATATGTGGGCATATGGTCTCACCTGCCTAGATGATAAGCTCCCTGAGGGTAGAGACTTTTTGGCTTTTGCTTTTGTATCTCCAATGCCTAGACAGTGCCCGGCATTTAGTAGACAATATACATGGTGATGGGTGTTAATGAATATATAAATGAGGGAATGAAAAATATAATTATGAAGCGCTTTTCATATGTCAGGCACTATACTAAGTGCTAGAGAAAATGGAAAGCTTCATATATGGACACGTGAAAGTCCCAGTTGAAACCAGAATCTCATTTCCATAGGAAATATTTACTTTGATTAACAAGGAAGAATTTTATTTATGCACTGGAACTTATCATAGGTAGATTGATTCTCCTTTTCCAAAAGCTTGCTGGGAAGGCATCTTAGATGAAAAAAATCAGTAAATTCTTAGCTAATGTGCAAGGATTGGCCCATCAAGAAGGAAAATTATCGACGAGCCTTACCAGCTACCATCAACAAGTGTGGATATATTCAAGAGATTACATAAACTTCAGGCGACTCCAGGGACACGCACTTGACCTATCTCATTATTTTTTTATCTTCATTTAAATATGCCACCCAGGCCAAGAAAGTCTCACTTGAAGTTCTTCACTTAAAATAAATAGTTATTTCAAATTTCCTGCATGGCCTAAACTCAATTAAGTGGCATGCAACTGACTAGAACTCTCAATTAATTGGTGTTTTCTCTGTAGTTAGCTTTTAGGGAAAAGTGTTGAATGAAAAGGAAAAAAAAAGAGCTGATATGAGTGACTTAGTAAAATGTAAAATGTCACAGTTTCCAGATTATGTCCTTGGACTAATAAAGATTGTCTATTCTACTATTATGTCCACAATCATGTAGAATGAATGATTATCAACTCTAGACTCTCAGAGCTAAAAGGTATCATATAGGTCATCCAATCCAATTTCCTCATTTTATAAATGAGGAAACTGGGGCCAAGAGAAGTGACTTGCCCAAGGTCATGCAACAATGGAGTAGTTGGGCAAACAATTTGGCATCTTGACTCCCAGCCCAGAATTATTACAATATCACTTAGACTGATCTGTTTGGAATAATGACCCTAAGGGACAACTGGATCCAAACTCATTAGAGGAAGATTTCTATTATGTTTATGGGTATACTGGAGCCAATTGTTAAATGTCCAGAATGAGCATTTATACACTGGAAACTCGTAAATGGCTACAAATTAGGGTTTGCTTAATTATCTAAACTTAAGAAAATTATAGAGAAAATGTTAATAACTGAGATTAAAGTTTAAAATGTGTTGTGCAGACATTTTTTAGAGATCTAGTTGTTAATCATTTACCAGTATGTCATTGATTATGTCCCATAGACTATACTTTTAAATTTTAAAACAGTGGTTACTGTATACCAACTATGTGCAAAGCATTATATTTTTATGAAGCTAATATATGAAAAAGGCAAATATATTTTAGAAACGTTTCAAGAAAATGGTTTATATAAAAAGACATTTGGTTAACTAATGAAATTGATCATCCTCAGACTCTCAGAAAATTAAATTAGCCAGAGCGCCTCAGTCCCAAAGCACTCCGGCTAGATGACAATTCAGTGTCGAATAATAAGTTTAGAGCTGGTAGGTAACTTAGAAGTCATCTAATCTGCCCCTTTATGGATGCAGAAATTGAACCCCAAAAAGGTTATTTCTTGATTTGCCCAAAGTGACATAAGTAGTGACTCCAAATCCAGCACTCATTCAATTGAAGTACATCACCATTGTTACATTTATTTTTCAAGGGCTTCAGAACAGCGGGTTGGCCAACTCAAAATCACCTGTGGTTCCTTTCTTCTGATACTTCTGGCCTCTGACTAGGTAGAGTCTGATCCCTCTGTAACCCTCCCACTCTGTCACCACCACTATACCACCAGATTAATCTCTCCAGGCCCCATGGTTTTGATTTCTTGGTTTATGATCATAGGCTTATTCCTAGAATTTGGCTTACTTTTACTAGCCCATGTGGTTCAAGTGTTTCCATCTTGAAATTCAAACAATTCCAAGGCAAAACCCCAGAAATATTTGTGTAGGAGGGAGGGGTGTTTACATCCTGTCACTGACATTTCCCATAAAAGAAACCAGTCCATCTGGTTAAATGCCAATACCTAACTAGTCATATCAGAGACAGCTGCAATTTGTTTGATAAATTTATAGTCTAAATCTATGGGAGATCATCAGTCTATTTCTCTTCTTTCAGTTGAATGCATTGATTTATTTTGGTTTTTGGTCAGACATCATTTGATTGGTTATAGGGGACTCCCAAAGAGGAAATTCTTATCAATGAAAATAGGCACCTGTTCTTCAACTTCTTAGAAAAGCATTTTAAGGAACCTCTGAGAGGGTAAAGGACTTGCCAAGGTCACAAAGTCAGCATATCTTAGATATGAACTGGCTTTCTATCCACTGTGACACATCACCTCTCACTTTTGGTTTAATTAATTGAAAATTAGGTTTCTTTCATTTGGAAAACTTATAAACTTTATAAATAATAAACTTTATAATAAAACAATAATAATGCAAAGAAACAACAAAATTATATAGTATAAAATAAAAATATATTAATAAATAATAATAAATAATAAATTTTATAATTTAAAACTTAAAAACTTGTGACATGGAAATAAATGTAATTTGGGCTATCTCTTACAGTTGGAACTCTATTAAGATATTCTACCCAGAATTCACCTATGGTGTCTATGGTCTCATTGCAGAAGGTATTTCCTCTGGTACACACCACATTCCTTCCATGCCTTCTTGTTCTGTGTAAGCTCATCTCATCTGTATCCTTTCATAAATTTCTAATGGAGATTTCTAGAGGCAGCTTGGTGTATGGCAATGGTTGGCAAATTCAGATATACATGCAGGCCACTGATCACTAAATAGGGATTCCTGTTTATCACACATTGAATTCATTTTAAAATGTAATGTTATCTTTGTTTTGTTATATTTTTATTTATTTGTTAAATAATTCCCAACCACATTTTAATCTGGTTCAAGTAGTATTGGGGAGAGTTACATGGCTTGTAGCCAGCCAGTGTGTTTGATACTTCTGCCATAAGGAAGCTTTGAACCTAGAGTCAGTAAGAGCTGAGTTCTAATACTTCCTCAGACATATGACAGTTGTATGGCCCTGGAAAAGTCCCCTAAATTCTTATGGCCTCAGTCTCCCCATCTCTAAAATAACGAGGTTGCTACTAACAAAGCCCAACAGCAAGAGATAGAAAGAGAAATTTTTTTTAAAGTTACCATGGACATTGTAAAATATTTGGGAGTCTACCTGCCAAAACAAACCCAAGAACTATCTGAACACAATTACAAAACACTTTTCACACAAAGGCAGATCTAAATAATGGGGAAAACAAGGGCAGCTAGGTGGCACAGTGAGTGGAGCCACCAGCCTTGGAGTCAGGAGGACCTGAGTTCAAATCTGACCTCAGACACTTGACACACTTACTAGCTGTGTGACCTTAGGCGAATCACTTAAACCCAGTTGCCCTGCCTTCTCCCTTCAAAAAAAAAATGGGAAAAACATCAATTGCTCATGGGTAGGCCAAGCTAATATAATAAAATTGACAATTCTACCTAAATTAATTTATTTATTCAGTTATATACCAAGCCACTAAAAATTATTTTATAGAGCTAAAAAAGTATAACAAAATTCATCTGGAAGAACAAAATGTCCAGAATATCAAGGGCACTAATGAAAAGAAATGCTAGGGAAGGTGGTACAGCCATGTCAGATCTTAAATTGTATTATAAAGCAGAAATCATCAAAGCTACTTGGCACTGGCTAAGAAATAGAGTGGTGGATTAGTGGAATAGGTTACATACATAAGACATAGTAGTCAATGACTACAGTAATCTACTGTTTGATAAACCCAAAGACCCCAGCTTCTGGGATAGGAACTCACTATTTGACAAAAACTGCTGGGAAAAATGGAAAATAGTATGGCAGAAACTGGGCATAGACCAGAATCTTACACTGTATACCAAAAAAAGTCAAAATGGGTACATAATTTAGATATAAATTCTGATACTATAAGCAAACTGGGAGAGCAAGGAAGAGTTTACCTGTCAGATTTACGGAGAACAGAAGAATGTAGGATCAAACAAGAGATAGAGAACATTATGAAATGCAAAATGGATAATTTTGATTACAATAAATTGGAAAGTTTTTGTACAAACAAAGCCAATGCAACCAAGATTAGGAGAGAAGTAGACAATCGGGAAAGAATTTTTAAAACCAATGTCTCTGATAAAGACCTCATTTCTAAAATATGTAGAGAACTGAGTCAAATTTATAAGAATTCAAGTCATTCGCCAATCGATAAATAGTCAAAGGATCTGAACAAGCAGTTTTCAGATGAAGAAACTAAAGCTATCTATATTCATATGAAAAATGCTCTAAATCACTTTTGATTAGAGAACTGCACTTCAAAACAATTCTTAGGTACTACATCACACCTATTAGATTGGCTAACATGACAAAACAGAAAAATTATAAATGCTGGAAGTGTGGGAAAAATAGAACACTAATGCATTGTTAGTGGAGTTGTGAACTGATCCAAGCATTCTGGAGAACAATTTGGAGCTATGCCCAAAGGGCTATAAAATGTGCATACCCTCTGGACCAGCAATAGGCTTTATCCCAAAGAAATCATAAAAATTGGAAAAGGGCCCACATGTACAAAAATATTTATAGCAGATCTTTTTGTGGTGGCAAAGAATCGGAGATTGAGGGGATGCCCATCAATTGAGGAATGGATGAATAAGTTGTGGAATATGAATGTAATAGAATACTATTGTACTATAAGAAAATGATGAGCAGATGGACTTCAGAAAAACCTGGAAAGACTTATATGAACTGATGCTGAGTGAAGTGATCAGAACCAGGAGAACATTGTACACATTTACAGCCACATTGCGTGATGACTAACTTTGATAGACTTAGCTCTTCTCAGTAATACAAGGTTCTAAGACTCAAAAGGCTCAAGATGAAAAATATTATCCATATCCAGAGGAAGAACTATGGAGTCCAAATGCAGATCGAAGCATACTGTTTGCTCATTCTTTTTTCTTGTTTGGTTTGGTTTGTTTCTTCTTTCTTGTGGTTCATCCCATCTAATTCTTCCTTACGACATGACAAATGTGAAAATGTGCTCAGTGTGAATGTATATGTAGAGCCTATATCAGATTGCATGCCATCTTGGGGAGGGGAGAGGGGAAGGAGGTGGAGAAAACTTAAAATTCAAAAGCTTGTGAAACTGAATGTTGAAAACAAAAAAATAAGTTAATTAATAAAATAAAATAAAATAAGGAGATTGGATTTGATGACCTCTCAGATCTTTTCTAGTTCTAAATCTATAATACAATAACCTCCCCAACTTGCAGAAGTCCTTCCTAAGAGCCTTGTTGAATGCCAGTATAGTTCCCATACTCACCTCAAACAAGCAATGGTATATAGTAAAGAGTGCGCTGGTTCTGGAGTTAGGGGGCCTGAGTTCAGATGCTGCCTGAGACACTATCTATGAGACCAGGGGTGTAACTTAGTGTCTCTACTGGAACTTAATTTTCTCATTTGTGAAATGTGAGGGTTGGTCTACACAATCCTGCCTAGCACCAAATCAATGATCTGATGAGAATGACAGAGATTGAGGAAATACACACATGTATCAGTAAGACAAGATTCACAATATCAATGGTGACCATGAATATGCCTATATAGTTCCATATTGCAGAATATAAGAGATTCTCCATATGGAAGACGGAAGTAAAACATTTATTAAGAAACCAGAGGATCAAATCCCAAAACCTTTAACTCCAATTCGATATAGCAGCAATTTGTATCCCCAAACCAGTAAGCTCACTCATTATAACAGCAAGAAAATTAAAACACAGTATCACAGCAGGGGGCCAAGCCATCCCTTACCTTCGCCTCTGCTGGGGCCTTCCCATAAACACTCCCTCACAAATCCTGTCTGCTTTCCTGCATCCTCTACTCCCAAAGTTCTGAGAGCTTACTGTTCTGAGAGCCCTTGCAGTTCTCTGTCTTTCTGTCTGTCTGTCTGTCTTTCTCCTCTCTCTCTCTCTCTCTCTCTCTGTGTCTCTCTCTCTCTGTGTCTCTCTGTCTCTGTCTCTCTCTCTGTCTCTCTCTGTCTCTGTCTGTCTGTCTGTCTGTCTCTGTCTCTGTCTGTCTGTCTCTCTCTCTGTCTGTCTCTGTCTCTGTCTCTGTCTCTGTCTGTCTCTGTCTGTCTGTCTCTCTCTTGCTTAAGGGCTGCCCTCAGGGTATATATACCTCTCATGATCTAATTAGCAAAAGGGTGTGGGCCTGGGGCTTTTCACCTTGTTAGCAAAAGGGTGTGGGTCTTCCTACAGACAAGCCTCCCCTAATCAAACTTCCCTTGATTAGCTCCTCCTTAGGCCTATTAAGGGGATTAATGGTCAGGAAGATCTTTAATCATATTAACACCACAAAATACACAAACACACACACACGGTGGAACATTGAGAGACAAACAGAAAGAGACCATTTATTGAGTGCATACATTATACCAGGCAACTATGTGGTATAGCGGATAGAGCATTGGGATTGGAATCAGGAAGACTCACTTTCATGAGTTCAAATCTGGCTTCAGACACCTAGGTGCAGTGTGATACTGGACAAGTCACTTAATCCTGTTTGCCTCATCTGTAAAAATGATCGAGAGAAGGAAATGGCAAACCACCCCAGTATCTTTGCCATGAAAACTTCAAAATGGGGTCAGGAAGTCTGACGTGACTGAATACCTTGTGCCAGGCATTGTGCTAAGCTTTCTGATAAATAAACAATTTACCCTCAAGGAGCTTACTTTCTAATGGAAGAAGACTATTAATGCTTAAAGAAAAAGGAGATAGCAAGTGTGACAGAGTGTTTTGGAAATAGTTGGGAAGTGGCCTGGTGTCTAGAGTAGGCAAATACTTATTTATCAGAACCAGGGCATCAGAGTCCAAGGTTGTGGTGGTGGAAAAGTTGAAAATAATGCCTGCATTGTAGGCAGCATGGAGAGGACACGACCATGAAATCTCTAATGTGAAACATTTAGGCACTTCAGTCAAAAATGTATTAGTTCTTCCAAATGTTTATTCTTCACAACTTCAAGCATGTAGCTTAATTTCATTTTTAAAATTGAATTGTCTGAATTATAGCCGAAGCAAAAATTTTATTTCAATTTGCAACTGGCTCATTTTTCCTTCTTCAGCTAAACACCAGTTGTTTTAATTTGCTAATACTTTTATTTCAATATGTATTACTTGCTTTTCCTCTTTTTTTATTTTGTCTTTTTCTTGTATTCCAAATGATAAAAGGTTGTTTAGAAAATTTGAAAGACACAGAATTTCAGTGTGCATTTGATTTTAACACAAAAATTCAGCAATCCTATTATATCCTCTATTCATCTTTCCTTTGTTCCTTTGAATCACCTCTCTGATTCTTTTAAGATGATAGAAACAGGCAATTCATGTCATAATTAAAAGAATACTAAGGTTAAAATTTTACTTTTTTGGTTATGGAGGCTACTGAGAGTCACTAAAAGCATTGCCCACTTTCAGAAATGAAATCCTATTTGCTCTCCTCCTTCTACTAAATTCTAGGCTAAGTTTAGACCATTGTCCATTTGCAGCAAGGTACAGGTAGCTGATGTATTGACTCAAAAGGTTGGGTTGCTGTCCAACTCCATGTCACCAGGACAATGTTCATTCCTTATTCATTTGGTTTCTTTGATTTGGTTTGGTTTATTTCCATAGGGTGAATGTATAGGGCAAATTTCAGTGTCCATGTGGGAGGCCTGGTAGTTCCAGTTACTGATGGAATAAACACCATATAATGTGAAAACAGTAAAACTTTGTTGTTTTTGAAAAAAAAATAGGACTTTGAAATCATTCTAGCTCACTGCGTGAAAGGTTCCATAAAGACCCCAGGATAGCTCCTAGTAGGGAGGAAGGATTGGGGGAGGCAGTAGTCAGAAACAAAACACTTTTGAGGAGGGACAGTATGAAAGGAGATAGAGAATAGAATAAATGGGGGGGAAATAGGATGGAGGGAAATACAAAGCAATAATAACTGTGAAAAAAATTTGAAGCAAGTTTCTCTGAAAAAGTCTTCATCTCTCAGATATATAGAGAAATGAGTCAAATTTATGGGAATAAGAGCCATTCCCCAATTAATAAAATACGAAAAGTCAGTTTTCAGAGGAAGTTATCAAACCTGTCTATAGCCATATGAGAAAATGCTCTAAATCACTATTGTTTGAAGAAATGCAAGTTAAAACAATCTGAGATACTTTCTCACACCTATTAGATTAGCTAATAGGATGGAAAAGGAAAATGACAAATTTTGGAGAGGATTAGAGACAGTACATTGTTGGTGGAGTTGTGAACTGATTCAACCATTCTGTAGAGCAATTTGGAACTATGACCAAAGGGCTATAAAACCATGCATACCCTTTGACCTAGCAATACTACTACTAGGTCTGCATCCCAAAGAGATAAAAAACAAAAGAGGAAAAGGTCCTAGATGTACAAAAAAATATTCATAGCAGCTCTTTTCTGGTGGTAAAGAATTAGAAATTGAAGAGATGTTCATCAAGTGGGGAATGGCTGAACAAGTTGTGGTATATGAGTGTGCTGGAATACTATTGTTCTCCAATAAATGTTGAGCTAGATGCTCTCAGAAAAACCTGGAAAGACTTACCTGAACTGATGCAAGACGAAATGAGTAAAACCATCATATACAGTAACAGCAATACTATGGGATGATCAGCTGTGAGTAGCTTAGCTCTTCTCAGCAATACAATGTTCCAAGACAACTCTGAAGGATTTATGATGAAAAATGCTATCCACCCCCAAAGAAAGAACTGATGGTATCTGAATATAAATTGAATCATACCTTTTTTATTTTCTTTATTTTTCTTAAGATTTTTTGTCTACATTTTCTTTTACAATATCACTAATATGGAATTGTTTTGCATAGCTGCACATGTATAACATATATCAAATTGCTTGCCTTCTCAGTGGGGGGGGGGGAGAGGGAAAAAGAGACAAAATTTGGAACCCAAAATTTTAAAAATTGTTTTTACATGTTATTGGGGAAAAATATAATACTAAATTTAAAAAAGAAGCATTTTTTTTAAAAAAAATAGATAATCAACTGTGATAGACGTATGAACTCTGATCAACATAATGACCCACCACAAAATTCCAAAGGACTCGTGATGAAAAATAGTATTCACATCCAGAGAGAGAACTGATGGACTCAGAGTACAGATTGAAGCTCCCCACTCCACCCTGCTGCTTTATTTCCTTTCTGTGTTTGTGGGTGGGAGAGAGGGCAAACATGGCTAATGTAGAAATTTGTTTTGCATGACTTCATATTGTAATGGGCTTGTCTTTTCAGTAGGTATGGTGGGCATGGAGGAGAGAGAGAATTTTGGAACAGAAAATAAAATAAAACTGAATTACAAAAAAAAAAGAAATTGAATCTAAAAAAAAACTCTTTTCAAAATATCACCAGATGGCATGATTTCAGGGTGTTTTGCCCTCCTGATACCTGGGATGTTTTCAAATTATCAATGACCTTACTTTCTTCACTGCCTGCAAACTTCTCACCCTCGAACATCCATCTTCCCCTTTGGACTGAAATGTCCTTCCACCAGAACGGACCTCTTCTCCCATTGTTGTGCTTCTATTTTAGGGAGAGGCTCAGGCTATCCAACCTTTATTCCCCTTCCAGCTCTATTTCTGACTAACCTGATTTTGCCCCTATGCCTCAGCTATAGTCATCTTCTAGATATCTTCCTTCAGTGCTCAGGGCCTCTTCATCCTGGAACATCTATCCTCCACCTTGGCCTTCTCACACTAGAACATCCCTCTGCCATTCTGGTTCCCTTTTCTCATTGGTGAGTTTCTCCTGGGGCCTCCATTTTGGCAAAGAGCCCAAGCTGATTAACCTTCCTTCCCCTCTTGGCTCTGCTTCCCCTCTTGCTTCTGACTTCCCAGACTTCATCACCATAGCCCAAGTGCCCCTCCTTCTTTCCCCATTCTCTGCTTTTCAGCTCCCTTTTGTATGCTGTCTTTCCCCCATTAGAATATAAGCCCTTTGAAGGCAGGATGCCATGTTTCTTTTAACTTGTATTTGTATCCCCAGCACTTATCACAGTTCCTGGAATATAATAAGTGCTTGATAAATGTTTATTGCTTGCCTTACTAAAATGTGGTGCCCAGTGTTAAATGTAATATGCTAGATAAATACTTTTCCCAGGAAAGAATACCATAAGGCTATCATGTCTCCATGTGCCATATTATCTTTTTTGGCTGCCATATCATATTCATGTTTCTATTTAGAGTGATTACAAGTCAATTTTTTTCCCATCTTTTTAAAAAGAATCACTTAAATGTATCTCTGATGTTGAATGTCCATCTTTTTTGGTCGATAATTAGGTTCAGTTTTGCAGGCTATGTGAATTTTGCTTGAGTTTATTTGTTTTTAAAATGATACTATTTTATATCCTGTTTCAATTTCTCATGGCCTCAATAATAATCTTGTGTTATTAAATTTTTATTTTTCCCTTTACATTTGCAAGTCTTCCTCCTAGTCACTTGGAAAATTGGATGTCATTGAAATCTTAAATTTAACCATTATATACTGTAGAATTGAAAGTAGTTTTTGTTGTTGTTTTGTTTGAAGGTTTTCTTTTTTTAGAGATTATCTGTAGAATCTCTATTGATGCTTTATTGTCTGTACTCAGAAATTCTAGGTGCTTTTCTTTCATTATTTCTAGGATTCTTGTGTTCCGAGTTTTGTGTGTGTATGTTTTTTCATGTTCTTCTGGAAGATCTATGATCCTTACATCACCTTTGTCCATTATATCTTCTAGGTCAGTTGCTTTAGCTTGCATGGGATCCACATATTCTTTTAACTTGATTTTCTTTTACTTCTCTTCTGCCAGATTTTCCTTTACTTCAATATTTTTGCCTTTCAAAACTGTAAATCTCTCACTTCTTTAGAAAAATTGCATTGTGGATTCATTTTTTTCTAATTTGTTAATTATATATTTCAACTTTCCAAGCTTATTCTGCATTAAATCCATCAAAGATTCTGTGTTACAGCTGAGCTGGTCTGCCTGCTCTACTGAGCTCTGCACCCCATCTCTAATCTGAATGACTGGCGATCCCTAATATCTAGAATTCATTCTCTTCACTTATGTTTCAGAATCTCTAGCCTAAGTTTATCAACTTTAAGAAGTCTTAACTGAGTCCC
Organism: Phalanger gymnotis; assembly: GCA_028646595.1. Taxonomy (NCBI): domain Eukaryota; kingdom Metazoa; phylum Chordata; class Mammalia; order Diprotodontia; family Phalangeridae; genus Phalanger; species Phalanger gymnotis. The sequence continues at coordinate 284,348,599 of CM053626.1, read as the reverse complement.
TTATTTTTTAGTTATATACATATGGTAATATGTTTAGCTTTTGGGGTGTTTGGCTTGGTTTTGTCCTAGGTACCCCAGTTCCTTACATACAGTAGATCTTTACAAAATCTTTACTAGTTTGAATTGGATTAGATTAGGACAGCATTATAAAGAAGTGACAAAAGTTTGACAAGTCTCCTTCTCTATCCTTATCCCAAGCCTGAGTCACATAACAACTTTTCCCCATTCCATCATGAATCAGCCTTGCCCCAGCTGTTTTTCATCAGTCCATTGTAAACTGCTCCTCCCCTTTCAGCCTTATGCAAAATGGAAACTTAATGGTATTACTGCATAGAGAAAGGTTGAGATTTCCTATAATGAGTTTCCACCCAGTACTGATTTCTTCCACCTGCCCTTTGCTTTTTCCTTCTTGACATGTGGAAAACAGTCACAATTATAACACGTATCACAACCCAACAGAAGAGAAGGGTGGGGAGAAGCTGAAGAAATAGTTTCTCTAAATCATTGGCAGCCCTAATGAGGCAATAGGTCCACAAAAGGTTTCTCAATAGTAGAAGTACTTAATCATACCTACCAGGTACCATGAAACCACACTGAGGCTGGGCTTCTGCCAGCTTCCAACATCATCTAAGCTGGCTAAGTCTGCAGGTGGAGTCAGCTTCCTCAGGTGTCCAATTATTATTGACATTTTGGTGGGGTGAGCAAGGAGAAACTCCAGAAAAGGACGAGAGTGATTGTAACAGTTCTTCTATGAATAGAGAAGACAGGAAAGTGGATTTATTTAAATTCTTTCATTGGAACATCTCCCTGAGGAAACAAAAGATTTAAATTCAACTCAACTGACATTTATTGAGACTTACTTTATGTAATTATGTTGGGAGGTATGTGATATTCCAGCAAAATGCCTGGCACATAGTAGATTCTTAATAAATGATCTCTGACCTGATGTGCCAAGTAAACAGGTAAGGAAATTCAAAGAATATACAAAATAAATTTCAAGCTCAATAAATGGTCCGGGGTGGGGAACCTGTGGCCTCAAAGCCACACGTGGCCCTCTAGGTCCTCAAATGTGGCCCTTTGATTAGAGTCAGTCAAAGGGCCACACTCGAGGACCTAGAAGGCCACGTGTGGCCTTGAGGGCAGAGATTCCCCACCCTTGTGCTAATCACTTTGGGAAACTGGAGCAGAAGGAGAAGTCAGGAAGGGTCAGGAGATAACACAGTGAGCTGTAGTTTGAAGGAAGCTACAAATTTTAGAGGGGTATAAGGCATTTAAAAAAATGTTTTTAATTAACTAATCATCTCTCATTCATACAATAAATATTTATTGTGTTCCTACAAAGAATGCTGTCAGGCTTTACATGTCCTCTTCCCTCCATTCTTGTTTCACCTGAGTAGAAGTTGATTTTCTCATGCCCAGCTCATGGATGGAGAAGAGGAAACAGAGAAGGGATAGAAATTTTGGAGGGCGGGGTTACACTGACTTGACCTTTGCCATCCGCCTCCCCTAATATTGTGATACTAAATGGAAAATTCTTTGCCTTTCATTTTATGTAGTTTTTATTTTTCCCCAATTGCATTTTCATCCATCGCTTCCTTCCACTCACAAAATAGTGCTGTAAAATTGGCAAAACCAATATCATTAGCCTCATCTTTATAAATTTAATCATAATTCATTGTACCCATCTATGTGCTAGACATCATGAGGTATACACATATATATGGTAATCCTGTCCTCAAGAAACTTAAAATCTAATAGTTATGTAGACACAGACCTTTATACAAAATAGAATACATTCAAAGCATTATTGGTAAGGCCATGAGTTAGTCTTAACTTTCTGGAAAATAATTTGGAACTACAGGGAAAAATTACTAAGCTGTACATATGTTTTGATCCAGACACCCCACTCCTGGGCACATACCTCAAGGAGGTTAAAATGTACACACACACACACACAGAGAGAGAGCAAAGGTCCTGTATCACTGAAACTTTTTTTAGTGGTGGAAAAATTGGAAACAAAGTGGGTGTCTGTTGACTACAGAATGGTGAAATAAATTGTGGCATGTAAATGTATTAGAATATTACTGTGCCACAAGAAAAGATGAACATAAAGAATTCAGAGAAACACAAGGAGATTCGTATGAACTAATAAAGAGTAAAGTAACCAGAATTAGAGCAAAATCTGCAATGACTTCAATGACACAAATGAAATGATACCAAAACATAGCCAAATTGATTAACTGAGGATAATAATGCTTGCATCATGTACTTTATAGCATTGTTGTGAGAAAAGCATTTTACAAACCCTAAAGTACTATAGCAACATAAATTCCTATTATTATAGTGCCACTGGGATCTTGTGATTCTATCAGTGAGGGCTCTTTCCCCACTGTTGCAAACTTCAACCCTTCCAAACCAAAGAAGAAGATTTTGGAGAGTTTTTGAGGCCAAAAATATTTCTTACCTGGTGCTCAACTTTCAGGTAATTAACTTATTCAATGAGCCTGTTAATTAAGCAAGTCTTCACATGACAAAGCTTTTCCAGAGTGCTAGGAAAGTTGTTGTTGTTCAGTCATGTCTGACTCTTTGTGACCCTATTTGGAGTTTTCTTGGCAAAGATACTGGAGCGGTTTGCCATTTCCTTTTCTAGCTCATTTTATAGATGAGGAAACTGAGGCAAACAGGGTTAAGTGAGTTGCCCAAGGTCACATAACTAGCAAACGTCCGAGGCCAGATTTAAACTCAAGGAGATGTCTCCACTGTGCCACCAATAGGAAATACTTGCCATAATCTGCTAGTCTATCCTATTTAGCTGTCCTCCCAGGCCATTTTGCCATTAATCCTGTTGCTCCCCTGCTTCCCCCTACCTGGGACAGCACCCTTCAAACAGCACTTCAGAAATCATACTCCTAATCCTGGGAAATGTTAGTCTACTCTGGGTTGGAACTCTTGTCTTGGGACTGAGTATATCTTGATTGAACAAGCAAGAACAAATTCACCTAGACCTCTACAAGCTGTTCCAGAATCCCATCATCTTTCCTTATATATTCTCTCCCTATTATAATGTAAGGTCCTTAAGGGCAGGGACTCTTGCTTTTTTATGTTTGTGTCCCCAGTACTTAGTGCAGTAACAAACACGTTAAATTAAGTGTTTAATGAGTGTTTCTTCATTCATTCATTTATTCCTTCATAGGTCATACTATTAAAAGGTACATTACATTTTTTAAAGTCCCTTCATCACATATAAATGGATCTCTATCTCTAGATGACAGTATCCTTTTTGGGGAGGAGGGTCTCCTTCCTTGTCTTTTCTCTTCTTTTCTTTCAACTATGTGAAAACATAAACTTTGTTTTTCTACTGCGCTAGTAAAAATATATTAAGAATCCTCAAATTAGTATATAAGATCACTTAGAATGGTGCAATAAACACACAGGCACCTTAGTATATGGACAACTTAAAAACTCAGCTGCATTCCCCCAAGGGCAAGTCAAGTCAACAAGCATTTGGGTTTTTTAAAATTTATTTTTAATTTATGAAATAAAACAACATTTCTATAACATAGTAGAATAAAAAAATGATTGCACATGAAACTGCAAATCTATTATGTACAGCTTGGTATTCCTTTTAAATACATAATAAAGTTATCATGTAAATTTCTTTTTTCCCCTTTTTTTCTTCCCTCCCTCCACCACTGCCCTAAAGATGGCTACCATTAGACACAAATGTATAAAATCATTCTATACATACTTCTATTTATCAGTTCTTTCTCTGGATGCAGAGAGCATCTTCCTTCATATATTCTTTGTAGTTAATTTGGGTATTTACAACAGATCATTTATCAATTGGGGAATGACTCATATTCTTGTAGATTTAACAAATTTCCTATTTTACATATTATATATATATATCACATCTTCACAAATCTCATATTTGAGATACAGGCCTTTATCTGAGAGATTGCCTGTAAAATTTCTTCCCCCAATTTTCTGCTTTCCTTCTGATTAACAAACATTTGTTAAGCATCTGCTATGTGTCAGGCACTATGCTAAGTCCTGAGGATACAGAGAAAGGCAAAAACAGTCCGTACTCTCAGGGAGCCTATAAACTAATGGGGGAAACAACATGCAAGCAATTAGATACAAAGAAATTACCCAGGATTGAATAACTGGGAAGATTGTGATACCCTAGACAGCAATAGGAAAGTTAGAAAGAAAGGAGGGCTTGGAGGGGGAAATAATGAGTTCACTTTTGGGTATGTTGAGCTGATGATGTCTATGGGATATCCAGTTTGAGATTTCCAATAGGCAATTGGAGATGCAATATTTGAGGTCAAGAAAGATTAGGGTTAGATTAATAGATCTGAGAATTATCTCTATAGAGGCAATACTTGAATCCATGGGAACCGTAAAGCTCACCAACTGAAATAGTACAGTTATCCTTTCCACACCATGATTTTCCCTGTTGTGGTTTTAATATATTTCAGGTTGGTGAAAGAAATTAAATGGGAATTTTGGGGGAATTTTTTAGAAGCCGTAGATGACACGTGAAGGCCAGCAGATGACACGGAAAAAGTTTAGGAACTCAGAAACACATAAAATATATGCATAGTGTTGTATAATATCAACATATTTTATCTTTTAATGCTGTTAAAATTAAGGATCCTTCTCTGGCATGAAGGGAGGGCTAAAAAATTTTACATGGATTTTCCAGATCACAGGATGAGGGAAAGAGGGCCACTATGCCCCTAACCCCTGCAATGTGAAAGGAATAACTGTATAGAGGGAGAAGAAAAGAGGGCCCAGAGGACCCTTGGGGGGGGGCCTCCCATTGCTATTGAGCAAAATCTGGATGTGGAATAAGTCATGGAGAAAGGTTCAGACAGGTAAGAGGAGAACCAAGAGAGAGCATTTCCGCAAAAGGAGAAAAGGGGAATTGATAGTGTCAAAGGCTTCAGAGAAATCAAAAAAGAGGAAGACTGAGAAATGGCCATTAGATTTGGCACCACTTAGCCTAAGTGAAACACTTAGGAGTCACAGAGCCACTTACATATTGGACTTACATATTACATATAATATACACATATTATATGTAATATATATACACATTATATATGGGAGTCACATTATAACTATAACATCTAACCATATAAAAAATGCAATCATCACAATCTACCCCTTGGTCCTAATGACAATTCATCTCACATTAGTTGGCTAATACAAGTTACATTTTTATACTAATGCCTGCCTGTTTCCCTAAGGATTTTGGTATGGAGAAGTTGCCAGAGAAACAGAGGCAATTACACTCCCCAAAAAATAAAAATCCCTAACAGACCAAGAGGTCGGCCATCCCCAAACTGACCCTGTTCTCTTGGATCTCTAGCCAAAAAGATTAACGTGACCATTTCCACCAAGACTTTTTCCCCATTTGGGTGGCACTTAGGTGATTCTAGTTGGGATCTCAGTCGGCCAGAGCCTCAGGGTTACCAGGATGAAAATTAAACTCTCTTCCAGCATCACAGAGCAAAGAGATATATTACAACCACTGGAGTGCTCTAGGGATGTTCTAACCACTGATACTATTAAAGAGAATAGGAACAGTCCAGAGATGAGTTCTTGCCAGTCCATGCACTTTCAGAAACAGGTTGGTATCAATTGTTCCACACTCATGGTATCATACAGTAACCACAGAATCTAGACAATAACAAATACCAGGAGAACCAGCAGAAAAAATTTGCAGTGGAGGCTGAGACATCTTGGGAGGGGATCTGGGAATGGTTGAGTGAGGGGATAACTACCAGTGAAGAAGATGTAAGAATCAGTGTAAAGCCAGACCTTTCACAGTCCCATGTTCCAAGGTGAGGTCAGCTGCTTTGGGCTCAGCCTATTGTATACTCTGACCTCTGCCAGAGATTCTTGGGTTGAGCATTGGAGGCAGGATATTGAAAACCAAGTGCTGCCCACCTCCATTCTCAGAGGCATTTACATCTGCAAAATAAGCAAATGAGTACTTTGGGCAGGTGAGGGGGAGGGAAAAGCATTGAGGTCACCCCCCCCCAGTGAGCATGGGGGACTTCTGGGGATGGGGGAGCAGGAGAGTCAAGGGAAGGGGGCCCAAGTGTGTCCTTACTGACTCCTTCATGGAGGTAATTAAAACCAGAGGGGCCAGGCTTGACTGCCTGGAAACGCAACTTCCATTTAATTAAGGAGGCATCAGAGGCTGACTCAAGTTTGCTAGGAATGTTTTCACTGACCCAGGACATAATGGTGATTTCAGTGCTAAGGGTGACAGTTGAACAAAGGCAAGACCATAAAGAGAGCCCATGAACCAACTTGTAAATGTGAATTGAGAACCTTCAAAAATAGAAGCAAGGCTTTCATGGGAAATAGGAACAGAATAAAACAC
>CM053626.1:284308928-284341696 GCA_028646595.1 Phalanger gymnotis | reverse complement strand
GAGGCATCAGAGGCTGACTCAAGTTTGCTAGGAATGTTTTCACTGACCCAGGACATAATGGTGATTTCAGTGCTAAGGGTGACAGTTGAACAAAGGCAAGACCATAAAGAGAGCCCATGAACCAACTTGTAAATGTGAATTGAGAACCTTCAAAAATAGAAGCAAGGCTTTCATGGGAAATAGGAACAGAATAAAACACATTAACAAAAATCAGTCATACCAAACTAGTCACATCCAACATTCTGTTCACTCTATAACTTCTAATGTCAGACAAAAGAATAAAACACATTAACAAAAATCAGTCACACCAAACTAGTCACATCCAACATTCTGTTTACTCTATAATTTATAATGTTAGACAAAAGAGTCACAAAGGGGAGAACAACCTTGTTAAGATTCCTGTAATCTACTGTGAAATTCCACTCATTCTTCCCTACTTTCTGAACCAGTTAGATGAGGGAGTTGAATGGGATGCTGTGGGAGTGATGACACCTTCACAATGCAACAAATCCTTAATTTCTGGGTGCAATCTCTCTGTTCCCTAAGTTTATGCTGGAAGGTTAGCAGCTCTCTGGGGAGGGGGAGTTGGCATGGTTCCCAGTGAGCACACCTGGCTGTTAGTGTCAGGGCCTTGGGTTTTCCCCATGAAACTGATGGCTCATGATATCGATGCTTATAATGGGAAAAGGGAAACGATCACCAGGTATGATAACAGCTTGAGACCAGGGAACTGGCACAAGATGAACTTCTAAATTACATTTATCCATAATAGTGTGGCCACCATGTCCCTGCATGGATTTGGGTGCTCAAAGAGGAATGTCAAGGTTCCTAGGAATAAGACTGACCTGTGTTCCTGTATCCAAAAGGGGTATCTATTCTTGTTCATTAATAGGTGATCAGTAAACTGTTAAGGCCATGAGGGGTGATTATCCTTCAAAGGCTCTGGACCCCAACATATCCCTTATGGGCAGTTTTCCCTCTGGGCGCCTGCCAGTGCCAGAGGTTAGGGGCAGAGCCTCCACCTTCCTGGCTACCTCTTTTCTGGCTACCTCAAAGGCCTCCACTATTTCTTCTGTCTCTTTCTAGCTTGCAGCTTTATTTCACTCGTTGACTTTGCTGAAATCATCTAGCTAGGGGCACCTAGCTTTCAGAAACACCATTATAGATTCCACTGGGTGGTCTTGTCCCCTTCCCAATCATGAGGGCCAATATTTTGGTGCCTTCCTTTGATCTGTCTCCTGGCCTTCTACCCCTGGGTCCTTGCTGCCTGAAACCTTCCCCTGGGGGCCTCATTAGAATATACCTGAGGGTCCTGCTCCTTCTCATGTTTCTCTACCATATATAGGTACTTGAGAGAAGCTTGCATGGTGTCAGCTACAGTCATTATGAGGAGGATGGCACAATACTTCTCAGGAGCTCACTGAAGGAAAAGCAATTAAGCATCCCTGTATTGGGCAGCTTCTCCAGGTCCTGCCCAGGACTTCGACTTTCCTCCATTCAGGGCTTGACAGTATCATGATATAGCCACAACATCCCTAATATCTGCTCTAGGGAACATCCCCCTTCAAGAGTGTCCCTGGTGGTTATGGGAGTAGGCAGTCAAAGAGGACGGGTAGGGTGAGCCTCTCTCCAGGTCAGGAATGACCACTGAAGGAGTGACAGTGTAGGAGCTGCTTCTTCCCTGGCAGTGCCAAGATCTCTGCAGCTTTCAGGGAGTGACTTTGACAAATGGTACCCACTTGAAGTAGCTCAGCAGAAGATAGCTTAAGCATCTTCACTGAGGTATAGTCTATATGGCCACTGGGATAACTTTTCCTCTGGTTTCTACATCAAGTCTTTGAGTAGAGACTGGAGCTCAGAGCAAGTTAGGGACTTGATTTACTCGAGATGTTCAGAAGAACTGTCAGCATCTGCCTAGATGATTTCTTTGAGTTGTCACAAGAAAGGCTTGTGACGGACCCCAGTGGTTGACAGTGTCGGGTTCAAGGGAGTCTCAGTCTGTCTTATTGAGGTCAGCATCTAGGTCAGGCAAATCTTTGAAAGGATTATTCTTATCCAATCCTCTGGTTGAAAAAAGTTGCAATACTCTTTTTCCAGTCTGCTTATCCTGTTGCTAGTAGAATCCAGCAGAGATCTTTAGGAGACTTACATCCCTTGATGGCACAGGTAACATCTGTAGGGGTCAGCACAGGTGTTTCTTTATCTAGATTCTTAAGAAAACACTTGGCTAACTCATGCCAAGGGTTAAGGGATCGAAGACCTAAAAATGGGTTTGGAAGAGAACAGATAATTGGTAACAGTAATGAGAGATGGCATTCCTAATCAGACCCAGACGTGGTAGAGAAGTACTTAGGGTCATTTATCAATACCAGGATGTGGTGAGGCTCAGAGAGGAGGAGTTTCTCTCTATGCCAGAGAAACTGAGAGAGGATTTCAGTTAGCCATCTGAGGCAGCTGGGGAGGAGTGACTTACAGACCTCTCTGCAATCATCCAAGTTTTATCCAGTCAGAAGGTGCAAGCATTAACTGTTTGATACAAGGTTAACATAGGACAGAGCAATGGAAAAATACAAACTTATATGCCATTGCCTATAAGCTTTATGGCCATTAGGACCACTTTGCATAAGTGACTCCACATTGGAATCTCATCATCATAACTATCACATCAAACAATATAAAAATCAAAACAATCACACATCCCTCCTATCAAAATTTAGGCATCCTTAAGTGGTGAGAATTTTTGTTCGTTTTTTGGTGAGAGGGAACCTGAAATTACAATTGACACATGGCCCTTCTCCACTCATGTGATCACCACCCCAGTTCCAATTCTTGCCACTTCTCCCCATCCTCTCCTCTTTCCAAACCATCCTACACACAGCTTCCAAAGAAATATTGTTTGAATTGTTCTTTATTCATTAATAAGACTTTATTCATTCTCCTTCCCACTCCCCTCCCCATTAAATAAAAATCAATAAAATACTCTCAATGAATATGCATAGTCAGACAAAGCAAACAGCTTCATTAACCATGTCCAGGAGGTTATGTCTCATTCTTCATTCTGAGTCCATGATCTCTCCAGAAGGAGATGAGTAGCATGCTTCATCTTTGATCCTCTGGAAACATAGTTTTAAAGTCTTTCAAAGTTATTTTTCTTATAAATGATTCTCCTGGTTCTGCTCACTTAATTATGCATCAAATCATAATGTATTTCCAAGTTTCTCTGAAGCTAAATCCTTCATTATTTCTTATATGCAATAATATTACATTACATTCATACACCCTAACATGTTTGAGGCAGCTAGGTAGCTCAGTAGATAGAGCTGGGCCTGGAGTCAGGAAGACCTGAATTCAAATGTGATCTCAGACACTTCATAGCTGTGTAACCCTGGGCAAACTAATTAATCTCTGTTTGCCTTCATCCACTGGAGAAGGAAATGGCAAGCCACTCTGGTATCTTTGCCACGAAAACTCAGTGGATGGTATTGGCATGCAACCACAGGGTTACAAAGAGTGGACATGACTCAACAACAATAAATGTGGTTGGCCATTTTCCAAAACTTGGGGTCCATACCTAGTTTCCTGTCATTTTGTTACTACAAAAGGAGATGCTATACATATTTTTGTACCTTTAGGCTCTCTTCTGTTTTTCTATCATCTCTTTGGGTGTGTATAGCTGAGTCAAAAGGCGTGTACAGTTAGTGACCTTGGAGGCTTAGTTCTAAATTGCTTCCCAGAACAACTGGATTAATTCACAGGTCTAGTACCAGCACACTAGTGTGCCCATTTCCCCTAAGCCCTCTAAGATTTGTTATTTTCTTTTTCTCCATCTTGCCAATTTGTTCAGTGTGGAATATAACTTTAAAGTTGCTTTAATTTGATTTTGTTAATGATTATTGCTTTGGAATACCAAAGTAATATTCTTTATTTTCCAAAGTGAAAGCCAAAATCTTTCCCAAAGAAAAAGGAAAAGTAGTATTTTTAGGAAACATTTTTCAATTTTTAAAATTATCCAAAAAAGTGTTGTTGTTGTTGTTGTTGTTTTTAAAAAAAAGTCTTACCTTTGACTTTAGAATAAACTGTGAACTCCTCAGCCTGGAATTTAAAGTCCTTCACACTCTAATATTAGGCCACCTTTCCAGACTTATTTCTCATTCTCCCCTATCGTGCTTTCCATGTTTTAACCAGACCGAACTTCCCTGAACTCTCTTGCTTCTACACATTCAGGTCAGTTAGTCTCCCTGAGGGTTATGGATTCCCTTTTGCTTTCAGAATCCTTCTCTTCTTTTCTTTTCTTTCAAGGCTCACTTCAGGTCCCTTACCATTCTCACTGTTGGCATTCTCTCCTCCAGCTTTCTGAGAGTACTTTATCTTGATATTTCCATTGCCCCCATCTTAATTTGCTTCTTAGCATGTTGATCTGTGTACGTATTGTACCCCAGTAGATTGTAAGCTCTTCAAAGGCAGCCACTACTGTCATTTTTCATCCATGTATCTTGTTCTTAGCCCAGCACTTAGTAAATGTACTTAGCTCTTAATCAGTGTTTGTTGAATTGAATTCACAAATCCAGCCCTGAAGTCCTTCAGTGATAGTTGAATGGGAAGGTTCAAGATCTGGCCACCTCCCTATCCCCTACCTCGCTACCCAAGATATAATGACCATTTTAGTAGTTCTCTCAGTTTAAGACCTATTCCCAGAAGCTTCTGTCCCCTTGCCACCAGCTTCTTAGGATCATAGATCAAGAGCCGGAAGGAACACTAGAGATGATTTAGTTCAAACCCCGCACTTTATGGCTGAGGAAACAGAGGTTCAGAGAGTTTAAGTGACTTACCCAAGGTCACCCTGGTAATCAAGTGTCTGAGCTGGGATTCCAATCCAGCTCCTCTGACTCTGAAGCCAGCATGCTTTGTACTCTCCCATGCTCTAGAACCTAAAGCCTGCCCTGTCCTAGAACTCATGACCTCTCTCTGAGGTCAGCTTCCTTTCCCTCTTTTCCTCCTTTCCCCCTTTCCTTCCTATTCCATCCTCTTTCCTTCCCTTTCTTCCTTCCCCTTTTCCTCCATCTCTTTTTTCCTTCCTTCCTTCTCCTTTCTTCTTTCCCCCCTCCCTCCCTTCCTTCCTCCCTTCTTTTCTTTCTTCCTCCCTCCTTTTCTTTCTTCCTTCCTCCTTCCCTTCCTTTCAGCCTCCCTCCTTTCTTCCCTTTTTCCCTCCCCTTCTTCCTTTGACAAAAAAAATAGGATAGACTGGACTCCCTATAGAATTCATTGATTTTTACCCAGCGCTGCCCAAGAGGAAGCATTTTCTGATTGTAGATGACCAATGGGGGTCTTTTACATAGAAAGATTCCTAAAAACTAGAGTAGACAAAGAAGATCAATTAATCAGGCTCCCTTAGTTTGATGGGGATGTCCTTCAAAAGACAGTTAGATTCCTATTCTATACTGCTGTGGTCACTAAATAGCATCTTGGTTACTCTAACCTGAAGAATTTTCCCCCTTTCCTTCGTTTCTTCCTTCCTTCCTTCCTTCCTTTCCTTCCTTTCTTCCTTTTCTTCCTTTCCCCCTTCCTTCCTTTCTTCCTTTCCTTCCTTTCTTCCTTTCCTTCCTTTATTCCTTTCCTTCCTTTCTTCCTTTCCTTCCTTTCTTCCTTTCCTTCCTTTCCTTCCTTTCCCCCTTCCTTCCTTTCTTCCTTTCCTTCCTTCCTTCCTTCCTTCCTTCCTTCCTTCCTTCCTTCCTTCCTTTCTTCCTTTCCTTCCTTTCTTCCTTTCCTTCCTTTCTTCCTTTCCTTCCTTTCTTCCTTCCTTCCTTTCCTTCCTTTCCTTCCTTTCTTCCTTTCCTTCCTTTCCCCCCTTCCTTCCTCTCCTCCTTTCCCTCATTTCCCTCTCTCTATGAGCACAGGTCAGACAGCATCCCCCATATCTCTTAACTTTCATCCTTCTTCTGCTCCCAAGATACTCAATTCAAGTATGTATTTTATGGTGGTTTTTTTTTTCCTGGAAGAGGGAATATCAAACACAATTTTAACTGACATTTAATGATATTTTCATAAATAACTCCCTTCATATTATGTACCCCTGTACTTCCTCTAGTAATGAACTTCCTCATGAAGAAATTCATTCTAGGAAAGCAAGCTCCTTGAGGAGCTTATAAATCTTCTGCCTTAACTGAGGTATCATTATTGGTATTTAAATAAAAGGAAATGTACTAATCTAATTATATCTCAAAGTTCAATATGTTCAGATACAATGATGGTCATGTTTAAAAAAAAAGTTTTATTTTTTTTTCTTCATGACATATGAACACAAAAGTAGGTCCTTGCAATCAAGTGGACAAAAGATATTTTTTGGTTATAGTGAAAACACTCTGTCTATTTATTCCTGGGGCAGCTAGGTGGTACAGTGGATAAAGTGCTGGATTGAGAATAAAGAAGACCTGAGTTCAAATCCTGATTTAGACAATCAGTAGTTGTGTGACCTTTGGTGAGTCACTTCAACTCTGTTTCCCTCGTTTACCTCATCTGTAAAATGGGAACAATTAAGGCACTATCTTAGAAGATTGTTGTGAGGATTAAATGAGATGGTATCTGTAAAGCATTTTGCAAATTTTATAGGGCCATATAAATATAAATCCCAGTTATTATTATTGTTATTGCTGTCATTATTACACCCTTCTAAGACTATAGAAATTGAAAAACTCCATATTCTTATAGGATCATACCCCAAGGACCAATGAGACCACTCCTGTGCTTCTGCATTTCCTCCTTGTAAAGCAAGAGTAAAAAGGAGTGGGCTTTATATAGCGTTCATGCTTGCAAAGTGCTTTATCTATTCTATCTCATTTTCACCCCAAAGCAAAGCTCTGAAGTTGATGCTATCGTCCTCATTTTACAGAGTGGCAAGTCAGGCTGCAAGAGGTTTAGTGACTTACCCAGGGTCACTAGGAAGAGTCTCAGGAGAGATTTTAACCTAGGCTTTTTTGACTCCAAATCTAACACTCATTCACAGTCAGATAGAATTATGCATGCAAAGTAGATCGTAAGCCTGAATGTGTTAGATAAAGTAGGCTATTAGTGATTAGTACCTTGGAGGCAAGATTCAGTGATTCTTGCTATCCCAAAAGCATCTGGATCATAGGCCTAGAAGGAATGTTTCCTACAGTCATCTCCTTCCTGCCTGTCCCTTTCTCTAGTCAGGACTTGGCCTCAACCAGCCCAGGTTAGTTCAGTAGCTGTCTTTAGGAGGGAACTTTGATTGACGGTCCATCATGATAGCATATGGTCTGACATAAGGGAGAACTTTCTTTCTTTAGCTTAATCTAAGATCGCATGTGGTTTAATTTGAGATAACCAAACCATGAAACACAGAGTATCTTCCTAATGGGTGATATTCCCATAAATCATACAATTCGCAAGAATCACCTGAGAACAGATCCCCAAGATTAAGAGAGTGAGTCACACTCCTATACTCATACTTAGCTTCAAACAACTTCAGCTAAAATGTGAATAGTTAATAACATCATAAGAAAAACATCTCATCACCCAAGTTCATCCAGAAAGCTTCACGTTCCATGCCTAAAGCCTTTGCAAATTAAGGAAAATAATCTGTCTCAAGAGGTAGTGGGTTCTCCCCACTGTTTTTGTGCTGGTTCCTACTTCTTGTAGAAGAGATTCTTGTTCACGTAGACTTTGAACCAGATGAGTTTCTGCCTTTTTATATCTATAGCCAAGGTTCTCCTCCCCACAGTGGTAAGCAATCATTTAACCTGATGCCTGTATCTTATCTCTTCTCTTTGTTTTTCTAGGGCGTTGGAATTGAAGAGAAGACTGAAAGGATCATGAAAATTCTACTTCTAGTATCCTGGAAATTTTGCCAAAATTTTCATGAAGTAGTCTTTTACGGATTCCTCTTATGGCTTTTTCTGTAAATACTACACACTACTGACATAGAATGTTCCAGGCCAGGAAAAGGCCCTTCTCCTCTGGGGATTATTGTACTCTGTAATTAACACAAAATTAATTCCTTCCTTTCTTCCTTCCTTCCTTCCTTCCTTCTGTCCTTCCTTCCTTCCTCCTTCCATCCCTTTTTTCCTCCCTCCCTCCCACTCTTTCCCTCCTCCCCTTCTTTTCTTCTTTCCTTCCTCCCTCTCCCTTCTTTCCTTCCTTCCCTCTTCCTTACTTCCTTTTCTTCCTTCCTTTATCCCACCCTTTTTCCTTCCCTTCCTTCCTTCCTCTTTCTCTCCCTCTCTTTTTTCCTTTCTTCCTTCTCCTTCTTCCCCCCTCCCTCTCTTCCTTCTTCCCTTCTTTTCTTTCTTCGTCCCTCTTTCCCTTCCTTTCAGCCTTCCTCCCTCTCTCCCTTCTTCCCTTTTTTCCATCCCCTTCTTCCTTCCTCAAAGAAATAGGATGGACCGGACTCCCTATAGAATTCATTGATTTTTACCCAGCACTGTCCAAGAGGAAGTATTTTCTGATTCTGGATGACCAATGTGGGTTTTTTAGATAAAAAGATACCTAGAGTAGAGACAGAAAGTCAATTAATCAAGTTCCTTTAGTTTGATGAGAATATCCTTCAAAAGACAGTTAAATTCCTATTCTATACTGCTGTGGTCACTAAATAGCATCTTGGTTACTTTAGAACCTGATCTCCTAAGCGGAATCATATAGCCAGAAGGACAGAGTGCCCTTCTGTGAAGCTGGATACCAGTTCTCCTGACATATGCATTACCTCTTAGAAATGATTAAATTGACATTTTATTTCATGAGATTAATGTGGATAACTTTGCAAAACTTGATCTCCTCTGGGAAGGCTGCTAAGACTGGGTGCTAGAGGCCGAGATAAATTCCAGCCCCTGAACCTGGGCGCTGCCAACCTAAACAGCTGGTCTTTTTTAATAGTACAAGATCTTAGTATTCATCTAATTCAATCCCTGCACTTTGTGAATGAGGACCCTGAGTACTAAAGAAAGTAAATGACTTGCCTCAAAGGTAACAAAGTTGGAGCACTGGAAATTCAACTCTAGTTCTTTGATTTCGAAGTCTAGAATTATTTTTTAATGTGCCACACTGCATTTTAGCTTTAACAGGTGGCAAATATCATCGAGGTCCATATCTTGAAATGTGTGCTGGGAAATCACCTCATACACACCAGTCTCTAGGTCCTTGGGGCAGGGGGAGGGGGTGATAGGGAGGGAAGGCTGGTGGCTTTCACTCAGAGATATTATTAACCACAGAGGATGATACCCCACCTTCCACCAATCCCCAACTCAGAAGATCTCTCCTCTGATAATGGAAGGAATGCAGAGGCAATTCTCATCATTAATATCCATTCCCTCTAGAAAGCACCAAATCCTTTTTCTTACATCAGCAGAAAACTGGGTCTTCTTAGAACACAATCTAGAAATAGGGTTTGTCTGAATAGTCAAAGGTAATGAATGCCAAAGGCAGGGTTGGAGGCATATGACATGATGAGGACATAATTTAATGGTGACACATTTTGAGATTTCTGAGGATAGTTTCTCACCATTAGGGAAGCTGCAACAATTTTGTTTTAGGAAAAAAAAAATCCTTATGTGGAGAAAAAAAGAAATGGTTTGCACTAAGACAGACAAGATTAAAGGATACGCTGTGAAGATTTGCTTTTAAAATGAAATATTGCTATAAATCGTTTTGATTTACTCAATGGAAAAGTGCCTGTTCATATCCTTTGACCATTTATCAATTGGGGAATTTCTTGTATTCTTATAGATTTGACAAAGGTCTATTTACTATTTGTGAATTTCCATCCATCTTACTTTACTCACTATTTTCCTTCTCAATCTCTCCTTTTACCCTATCCCTATTACCTTGTCCCTTTATCCTCTTATTCCTTATTTTATCCACCCCTTTAAAATCTCCTCCCTTATCTTTTCGTCCTCCCCTCAAGCAAAAAAAAAGAAATTTACATAATAATTTTCTTGTATATTTGAAAGGAATAGCAAGTTGTGCATAGATTTTCAGTTCATGTACAATCATCTTTTATATTGTACTACGTTATGGAAATATTTGTTTTATTCCATAAATAAAAATAAGATTTAATAAGAAGAAAATGAAACATTACTCCCAAATAATCTATGGTAATTTTCTTTTTGAAAAAAGTGCAACACTGAATAATTTTTTAAATGGGCATAAATGATTATTCCTAGAGTCTAATCTGGTTTATTCAGAGACTGTAACAAGTTAGCTATATACACATATTCACACAAGAATATACATGTATATTGAATATGTCTTTCCATGGGCACACATCATGGCAAGGGGCCAGAACCTCAGCTTTGGAGTCAGGAAGATGTGAACTGAAGTTCTACCTGCGGTATGTAACAGCTCTGCAACTTTGAGCTAGTGACGTAATCTCTTGGAATTCCAGGCAACTCTCTTAGACTAAGTTACAGATGACTTGCCAATCTATATGAGTGGAAGGAACTTCCTTGCTGAGCATTCCCTATACCAGTCTAAACAAAATATATGTAGAGTGTTGGTCACCTGTCTAATCCACTTGATAAATTTAAAGGGATGAGATTTTGATGTGGTTTGGGGTTTCTGGGAACCCTAAAATGTCAGGGTACAGAGTAGGCATCTGTCTGGAATGAATTCAGGCATTCAAACCATCTTCTAATCAAGTGCCAAGGTT
This sequence comes from Phalanger gymnotis, assembly GCA_028646595.1. Lineage (NCBI taxonomy): Eukaryota > Metazoa > Chordata > Mammalia > Diprotodontia > Phalangeridae > Phalanger > Phalanger gymnotis. Next base: position 284,331,039 of record CM053626.1, on the reverse strand, counting down.
TATTGTAATACCAATAGTAGCCACAGGGTTCCTAGAGAACCTGCCACTTAATGGGTGTGAGATTGATGCTTACATACAAAAGGAACAGTGAAAGCATCCAGACGGGATTAAGGAGTGGTAGGTAGTGTGGGGTGGGCCAGGTGCAACAGTGAAAGGAATGTCAAGTAAGCTAATTAGGTAATCTACTCGGAGGCTCGGGCAGAGGCACCAGTGATCTAGGCTGGTAAAATGTATGGGAAAATTCAGGAACTGGATTGCTTTCAAAAACATGGTCTTTTCCTTTTAGGGGTCCAAATCTCATCAGCCCATCAGTGTGGTGCTCTGGTTGCATTTCCCTGTGGAGTATATGGACATTCCCTATAAAATCTCATTAAGACAACTGACTGATACTTCCTGGACCTGGGTGCTTGTTGACTCATTCATTCCTCATTAGGAATGAGTCATTATGTCTAAGAGCCCATCTAGTGGGATGACTTGATTGATTTAGACTTGCTTGTTTTGAATTTATAAAAAGAAATAGATTGAGGTATAGAATCCAAGAGGAAAGAAGAGTAGATTTTGGGAATCTGTACCCAACAGCCTGCCATTCAAGGAGCCATTAATTACAACCCTGGAGAAGCAGGGACAGATACATTATTCTCAACCATATGTCCTGAGAAGAGCCAATAATAGGCAGTGGCCAAGCCCTAAAGAAAGAATGGAGATAAAGACTCTTAGATGGAGGAAGGGTTATTTCTCAGATAATAACCTGTTCCTAGGAAGTTAAGATATCCAAGTGTCAAAAGAAAAGAGAAGTTTCTGGATATTGCTAGACTCTTCAAAAGAAGAGAATTGAATACATGGTCCTGGTCCTTAAGGAACAAGAAACTAAACCACAATTTTAAAAAAAATAGCAAAAACTTGTAGTTTGGCCTCCATGATTACTATGAATTATATGGACAGTATAAGTGGGATAGGAAGTTGTTTCCCATTCAAGGACTGGATATAACTCTAGAGGACCATGTTATTTGCTTGAATGATGTTAAGATTGACTGGAATGTCAATCAACTTTCCAGTTTATTTTCCTTTTTAGTGTAATAGTCTGGACCTTTAGAGTAGTGCTGTAGTCTGAAGGCCTGTGTAGGTCCCTGGGATAGAAAGTGGTACCCAAAGCAAAGGGGAAGATAATTATATCAATTGTTTATAAACTATTATGAATGCTTCATTTAGGAGTTGAACAAAGATTGTTGATGACTTGTTTCAGTTGTGCTACACATGATGCCATTTTCACCTTCAGCACTTGCATGGGAACTTTTGACTCTTTTACCCAAATCACTGAAAAAATTAAACATGAGCTACATTCTGAGAATTCTGGAGGAAACTAAGAGTGGGTGCAGCAATTTACCAAAAAAAAAAAAGAAAAAGAAAAGAAAAGTTGCTGATTAGGTATGATTATGGAGAAGCCCATAGGGTTGAACCAAATTCAATTCATGTAAATTAATAGTTTGAGGCAACAGGCCATGGGTATGTACAGGTATTCTTGCAATCACCTGTCAAAGAAGCTTTCATGGATGAAATGGCCTAGTAAGAAACAGAACCAGAGCCAGGATTTTTATCTGTTTTCATCCAAATCCATTGGGTTTTTTTCTGCTGAATTCAATTCAATTCACCAACATTTTTTAAAGGTTATGATAAGAAAGGCACTCTGCTAATTTCTGGAAGCACAGTGACAAGAACAAAATAGTCCATGCTTTCCAGCAGTTTGCTTTTGGCGGGGGTGGGGGGAGAGATACAATATATACAGAGTTCCAATGACTATGAGATAATTTTAAAGGAGAAAACTAACTAGAAGGTTCAGGAAAGGCTTTACATATAAAGTAGTTTAAGAGAGGCTTAGAGGAAAATAAGGATTCTGAGAGATAGAGATGAGGAAGCAGCCCAGACCTAGAATGGGCCATGGCTTCTCTGCAAATGGATGAAGATGGGAGATGGGACATATAATGCTGAGTTCAGGGAATAAGTAATGGCCCAGCTTATCTAGAATGTAGAACGCATGAAAGGGAATAATGTGAACTGAGGCCAGGAAATTTGATTGGCTCTGTATTGCTGAGGAATTTGTGTTAGGCTAGACATAATAGGACACCACTGGAGGATTTCTTAAAAGCAAGTTGTAATAGTGCTTTACAAAGATTATTTTGGAGGATAACACAGAGGATGGTTGGGAGAGTGGAAATATTGGAAACAGGGAGGTCAGTTAGGAGGTGACAGTGTTAGTCAAGGGGAGAGGTGATGAGCACCTAAGATATAGTGTAAGCGTGGAGAATACCAAAGATGTTGTGAAGAGAGTATTACAAGATATCTTGGTTCAACCTCCCCTGGTTAATAAGGCATACTTGGGAAATAAGACAAAGGAGTTTATTAGCACATGGAGGCAGCAAGCCAGAATTTGGCAGGCCCTAATTTCAAACCAGGAGGAAACAACTTACATATAATGGCAAAAGTATGTTGATTGGTACGCATCTATTATTTATCTATTACTTTACAGGTATGGAAACTGAGGTAGATTGTGGTAAAGTGACTTGCCTCAGGTCTTATGGATAGCAAATGATAGTGCTAATATTTGAACTCAGAATTCCTGACTCCAAGTCCAGAACTTTTTCAATTATACTACATTGCCTTTCTATTAAAAAAAAAAATTTGTTTTAAAAAGCTAGATAAGGTGCAGAACAGGATCTGAATTCTCAATAAATACTATTTTACCTGGTGCCCTTTGACCCTGTATAGATTTATGCCCATTATATTAATTCCTAGCCTATAGGAACGCCCAATCTAAACATATTAAAAGACAGGAAGCATAAAAAGTACTCTCCTTTTCCAGACCAAAGTAATTGCCTTATTTCACCAGAGACAGCTACGTGGTACAGGAAAGATGTCCATGCTGGACATGGACTCAGGAAGACTCTAGAGTTCAAATTCAGCAAGGGCAGGGGCAGGGGTAATGGAAGGGGCCAAATCAAGATGGTAGAGTAAAGGCAGGAACCCACCCAATCTCTCCCAAATTCCCCTCCAAACAACTTTAAAACAACGCTTTAAATCAAATACTAGACTGTCAGAACCAACAAAAAGTCAGAGTTAAACAATTTTCTAGCCCAAGACAGCTTAGAAGATTAGCAGGAAAGATCTGTCTCACTTGAGTAGTAGTCAGACCCAGAGCACAGTGCAACACAAGCCATGCCTCAGCAATCATCAGCTGGCCTTGGAGGCAGCTGCATCAGCAGTGGCAGCAGCAGTTCGGGGAGTGCTCATCCCACAGATGACACATCTGGACAGCTGGTTAGAAGGAAAGTATAAAGTTCCTTTGCTGGCATTGCCAATACACAATTCAGGGCCAAGGTCCCAGGGTGAAAAGGAGGAAAGGCCCTAGTCACAGTACCAAGGTAAAGTTGAAAAAAGTGTTTGTGGTCACTCACAGGAGACGATGGGGCTGAATCACATTTTTAGGGACATAAGGAATGAGAGCACTTGCAGCTGCAGAGGAGCAGGAGCCCTAGTCATAATTCTAGGGTGGAAAAGAGTCCCTCACAGGCCAGAGCACAGACTGAGAAAGTACTAATCACAACTCTCCTTAAATCATAATACCTTGAAAAAACAAAAACCATACAGACTACCTGAACTAGTTCTAAAAACAGCAACACAAAAAACCTGAAGCTTGGAGCAGTATCCCATCCACCCTGGAAGCAGAGCCTAAGTTTACCATAAATTTAAAAGTCAAGAAATAGGCTGGGAAAATGAGCAAACAAGAAAAAAAAAAAGAACCTGACCATAGGCTGTTACAACAGAGATAGGAAAGATCAAGACACAAGCTCTGAAGAAAACAATAAAGTCAAAAACTACATGCAAAGCCTCAAAGAAAAATGTGAATTGGACACAAACCCAAAAAGAATTCTTGGAAAAGCACCAAAAAGAATTTTAAAAATCAAATAAGAGAGGTAGGGGAAAATCAGGAACAGAAATGAGAGTGGTACAAGAAAGTTATGAAAAGAGAGTCAACAACATGGTAAAAAGAGGCATAAAAATACTGAAGAAAAAAATTTAAAAAAAAAAACAGAATTGACCAAAATTGTAAAAGAGGCACAAAAATACTGTGAAGAGTAAAACTTCTTGCAAAGCAGAATTGGCCAAAGGGAAAAGAAGGTACAAAAGCTCACTGAAGAAAATAATTACTTAAAAATTAGAATTGGGCAAGTGGGAGCTAATAACTCCATGAGACATTAAGAAACAATAAAACAAAGTCAAAAGAATGGAAAAAATAAAAGGAAATGTGAAATATCTTATTGGAAAAACAACTGATCTAGAAAATAGATCCAGGAGAGATAATTTGAGAATTATTGGACTACATGAAAGCCATGCTCAAAAAAAGGGCCTAGACACCATGTTCAAGAAATTGCCAAGGAAAACTGCCCTAGAAATTGAAATAATCCATCAATCACCTCCCCAAAAAAAAATCCCAAAATGAAAATTCCCAGGAATATTATAGCCAAATTTTAGTGCTCTCAGGTAAAAGAGAAAATATTATAAGCAGCCAAAAAGAAACCATTCAAATATCATAGGGCCACAGTCAGGATAAAACAAGGTCTACCAGCTTCTACATTAAAGGATCACAGGGTTTGGAATATGATATTACAGAAGGCAAAAGAATTCAGATTACAACCAAGAATAACCTATAGTCCTTCAGAGGGAAAAAATGGATATTTAATGAAATAGAAGACTTTTATGCATTCTTTATAAAAAAGTAGAGCTGAATAGAAAATTACACTTTCAAGAGAAGGTAAACATGAAAGAGAAATCCCAAGGGATTCAATAAGGTTAAATCATTTACATTCTTATAGGGGAAGATGATACTGATAACTCTTAAGAATTTTATCATTATTAGGGCAGTTAGAAGGAGTATACATAGACAGAGGGCACCAAAGCAAGTTAACTATGATGGGATGATTTCAAAAAAATAAATGTAAGGGGTGAGAAAGAGGGATTATTGGGGGACGGAGAAAGGGAGAAGTAGAATGGAGAAAATTATCTCACATAAAAGAGCTTTGAAAAAAGAGCTTTTACAATGGAAAGGAAGATGGTGGGAGGCGGGGGTGGTGGGTGACACTTGAAATTTACTCTCTTCAGAATTGGCTCAAAGAGGAAATAATGTACACATTCAGTTGGGTATAGAAATTTATCATACCATATAGGAAAGTAGGAAGAAAAGGGGACAAAAGAAGAGTAGGGGACACTGATAGAAAGGAGAGTAGATTAAGGGAGGCAATGGTCAGAAGCAAAACAGACTTTTGAGGAGGGACAGAAACAGAAGAGAAAAAGAGAAGGTGAAAACGATGTAGATGCAGGAATAGGATGGAGGGGAAAATATAGTTAATCATCATAACCGTGAATGGGAATAGAAGCAGATGTAGATTAAATGGATTAAAAACTAGACTCTGACAATAAATTGTTTATAAGAAACATACTTGAAACAGAAAAACACACACAGAGTAAAAATAAAGGGCTGTCACAGAATCTATAATACTGCAGCTGAAGTAAAAAGAAAAAAGAAGCAAGGGTAACAATCATGATCTCAGACAAAATGAAAGCAAAAATAGACATAATTAAAAGATAAGCAGGGAAACTACATTTTACTGAAAAGTACCACAGACAATGAAGTAATGTCAATACTAAACATATATGCACCAAATGGTATAGCATCCAACTTCTTAAAGTAAAAGTTAAAGGAGTTAAAGTAGGAAATAGTAAAACTGCAGTATGGGAGACCTGAACTTTCCCCTCTCAGAGCTAGATAAATCTTACCAAAAATAAACAAGAAATAACTTAAGGAGATTAATAGAATTTTAGAAAAAGTTAGATATGATAGACCTCACAAAAAAATTGAATGGTTTTTAAACTCTAATACATTATCAATTTATATGAAGGTTACATGTACCACTGAGAAAAGGGTATCCTTCTTTCTATTCCCATTCAATTTTCTCCTGAGGAGAGAAAAGCCATGCATACCCTTTGACCCAACAATCCACTACAAGGTCTATATCCCAAAGAGATCAAAGAAAAAGGAAAAGGACCTATATGTACAAAAATATTTATAACATCTCTTTCTGTTGTAACAAGGAATTGGAAATTATGGGGATGCTCATTAACTGGGGAATAGCTGAACAAGTTGTGATATGTGATTGTGATGGAATACTATTGTGCTGTAAGAAGTGATAAGCAGGACATTTTCAGAAAAACCTGGGAAGACTTATATGAACTGATGCAAAGTGAAGTGAGCAGAACCAGAGAATAATGTACATAGCAAAAGCAATATTGTATTATGATCAACCATGAATGACTTCACTATTCTCAATGATACAAAGATACAAGATGATTATATGATGAAAAAATGCTATTTACCTCTCGAGAAAGAACTTAAGGAGTCTGAAGGCAGATTGAAGCATACTTTTTTTACTTCATTTTTCTTTGGGGTTTTAAATTTTGGTCTGTGTTTTCTTTTGCATTGTGGCTAATATGGAAATATATTTTGCAGGACTGCACATATATAACCTCTATCAAATTGCTTGTCTTCTCAAGGGGGGGGGTAAGGAGGGACAAAATAGAATTTACAACTCAAAACTTTTAAAAAATTGTTATTACATATAACTGAGAAAAAAACTTCAGCTTCAGATACTTAGTAGTTGTGTGGCTGCAGACAAGTCATTTAGCCATTTTCTGCCTCAGTTTTCTCATCTGAAAAATGAGAATAATAATTGCACCTATCTGTCATGGTGTGAGGATGAAAGTGCTCAGCAAAGCTTCAAGTGTTCTCTAAATGTGTAGAGATGTTAGTTATTGTTACTATTTTTGCTGTGATTTCCTTATTTTGCTTTCTTGGCTTCATCTTTCTCTTTCTTTAGTTTTGTCTCTCCCAGACCAAGTGATACTGAAGGAAGGTTCAGCTGCAGAGGCTATGGATTCACCTTGGAGAAAATATCTGAATACATTGAGCTCTGAATATGGGATGGTTAACTCTCTGTAGAGGAGCATTATGTAAGTCAGATGGATTTGCGTGATAACACCCAGGATGCTTCTACTATGAAAAGAAACATGAACATGCTCACTTTCAGCACATGGGTGAATAGCTGAGCGTGTAAGGAGAGACTTGCAAATGCAATCTGGCTATTGCATGTTCCTTTCAGGTTGAAAATGAAAACAGTCTTGCTTAGACCTGTCCCAGTTGCTTATATGGTGCTGCATTCGATGATGTAGCATCAACTTGTTTGGCAGGTTTACCCTAAAACCACCAGAAGAAATTAAAGCCAGGGGGTGGAGAGTCATAGCTCACGTCACACAGGATGGGAGAGACAAACCCAAGATCGGAAACCGTAAACACCTCCTTTGGTTTTCACTGCCCAGCACCAAGTTGAGCCACTTTATTCTCTACCATTGAATGCCTCATGCATCCTTAATTCACCTCCTCCAACAAACTTCTACTTATGCCCTCTATCTTCTGAAAACTCCTATAGCATTTTCAATGTAGTGGAAAGATCAGGGAGTCAGAAGACCTAGACTGAACTCTAGCTCTATTTACTAGTCATGAGATGCTAGTCCAGTCTCTACTTTTTACCTCAGTTTCTTAACCTATAAAATGATTAACAACAAAATATTAAAAATTTTATTTCTTAAATGCAATTTTTAAAATATAAAATGTAACAATACCTACATGTCCATAGCAAAAGTTGTTTTGAAGAAAGTACTCTGTAAATGTCAAAGTGTTAGCGAACTCTGAGCTTTATGAAGGAAGAGCATTTATCTGAGCCCCGTGGAATTGTTTTTTACATCATAAATGCTTCTTGACTGACAAACAGGGCTGAACACTTAATTATATGCTCCCTTGAACTGTTCTTTAATTGTTTCATGCCCATAAGTTTTGCCTCCTCGGTCAGTTACCAAACGGCTGGAATTCAGTCATATCTAGGCCTTATGTTTCTTCCCTTGTGCCTAGCATGGTAGTAGAGTCATAGAAGTCTGATTATTTGATTTTGACAAGTTAATTCACCCTGCCACACTCATTGCTCATTCATTCTGGGTTAGTATCACCATCCAAAATGCTGCCCAATTCACTGACTTCAAAGGCCACTCAAGGAAAAAGATGAGTGAAGCACGGACACCTTTGCCATAAGTTTCAAATCTGCAGTTAGTAAGGAATTTGTCAAAAACAGATAAAGATACAGGATTGAGCAATTCTCCAAGACACTGCTTTGTCCCTGACTCCCTCCTTGTAACAATGTTATTTGCATTATGGAGATGAGGTGATCCTGATATCTGTGGCTGAGAAGTTTGTTGATAGCAATGGAAAATAAAGGATCCAGGAAATTGATGGAAGGGCTGTGGGAAGTCAGGCACATTACTACATTTTGTGGAGCTGTGAAGAGAGAAGTCCAATCATCCTGAAAAATAATTTGGAAATAGGCAAGAAAGACATGAAATGTCTGATATCCTTTGACCCAGGAATCCCATACTGGTCGTATGCCCCAAGGGCAGTCAAGGACAGAAAAAATGGTCCCATAAATATCAAAATGTTCATGGTAATGCTCTTTGTGGTAGCAAAGCACTAAGAACAAATTAACGTCTATCAAGGCAGAATGGGAAGAGAACTTTTGTGCAAGTCACTTAACCTGATGGGGTCTCAGTGTCTTCATCTGTAAAGGGAGGGACTTGGACTAAATGACCTCTAAGATGCCTTCTAGCCCTTTCTATTGTACAAGATCAGGTCACAGCCAAAATAAATCTCTGAAGAATAAAGAGATGCCTAGAGGATGGCCCACTCATCAAGAATTTATCCAATATGGCCGAATTCCAAGTACTACTTAGACAATCCTTCAGAGTTTGCTGATACTAAATTTGGCCTGTGTGATACCATTTGCATGGCCATTGTCCTGATAGTTCAGTCCAAGGGCCCTTCTAGCTATGATTCTATGACCCATTAAACCTGGATCCAAGGCCAGAGGTCTTTATATTTCATTGCCTGAACCCTTATTTTCAGTTCTTTTGGTAAGATTTTTCCAAATGTAATTTCTTCCATCATGCAATGGACAGCCAGGTGACATGATGGATAGAGTGCTGGATTTGGAGTCAGGAAGACCTGAATTCATACTCTGCCTCAGACACTTACTAGCCATGTGGCCCTCGACCAGTCATTTTACCTCTAAGCCTTGGTTTCTTCATCCGTAAAATGGGGATAATTATAGCACCTATCTCCTAGGTTGCCGTGAGGTTAAAATAATTTTTATAAAGCACTTTACAACTCTTAAAGCACTACGTAAGTGCTAGATAGTTATTATTGCTGAAGAAACAAATTTTCTTCCTGTTGCATCATCAGTAGATGGCTAAACTTAAATATAATTAGTGAAACCGGCCTGTAAACTTTCGTACTGTCACAAGGATGCTAAAATGAAGAAGAGATAATGGAATAATGGTGGTGTCAGAACAGAGCGGTGACTCATGGAATTTAGAGAATCAACCAAGAGGCCGTGTGACCTTGTGAGAGTCAGGAAAATTGGGTTCTAATCTCAGCCCTTCCCCTTAACAGCTCTGTGACCTGGCCTTTTATTTCTCTTGGCTCTAGTTATCTCATTAATGAAATGATTCATTTTCTAGATTAGGTGAGTGAGTTTCGAAGAATTTAAATGACTTGACTGAAGCCACATAGGAAAGAGAAAAGAACAAGCAAACAAGCATACTCTACAGATACCATTTCATTTATCCTCACGAATACGTAGTACCATTGAGATTCAATCCCAAGTTCACTGATTCCAAGGCAAGGGCTCTTACTACTGTCTCAAAAGGATGTCATTTAAAAAAGGGGAGGGAGGCACAGCGCATAGCTAGGTGATGCGGTGGTGCAGTGGATAGAGCACTGGCCTTGGAGTCAGGAAGACCTGAGTACAAACCCAGCCTCAGACTTTACTAGCTGTGTGACCCTAGGCAAGTCACTTAACCCCAATTGCCTTGCCAAAAAAAATTTAAAATGTCATAAAAAATAACTATGAGAACCTACAAAGATGGTGGCTATTATCAGTATTGTCAATAGTGTTCTCACTATCATTACTATTTATAAGAACAGTATTAGATTAATTAGTATATTTAATTAGTATAATTAGTAATTAATTAGTATAATTAGATTGAGGCCAAATTTTGGAGGCGCTCCTAAGGAGTTTGGACTTTAACCTGCAGGCAAAGAGGAACAATTGAAGGTATCTGCAAAGGAATTTAGAAACAAAAAGTAGGAAGGTTTTTTTTTCAACCAAATGTTGTGATTCCATCCATGTAGAAAGTTTCTTGTTAGGAACTTCTATTACAGGGTTAGCCCCAGCAGCTAGTTCGTGGCTCGGTGGGTAAGAGCATTGAACTTAGAGTCATCCAGATCTCAGTACAAATCCTGCCTCTAAAACACGGTAGTGAAGTTATCCTTAGTAAGTCATTTACCTTCTCAGCCTCAATTTCTTCATCTGTAGAATGGAGGTATTGATATCACTACCTATTAGGGTTGGGTTGATGATCAAATAGCATGCGGACGATGTTTTACTATCTTTAAAATCTTATAAAATGCTAGCTGTTGTTATTGCTGTTATCACAATCTTAGAAAGTTACCTTAGACATTGAGAAGTAAGTTCTTTATACAAGGTAACAAGGTCAGTATATATTACAAGTGGGATTTGAACTTAAATGTAACTGCAGGGTCAACTCTTTTAAGCGCTATACCCTTCCAGTCACGTCTGACTCTTCATGACCTTCTTTGGGGTTTTCTTGGCAGAGATACTGCCATCTCCTTCTCCAGCCCATTTTATAGTTGAGGAAACTGAGGCAAACAGGGTTAAGTGACTTGCCCAAGGTTACACAGCTAATAAGTATCTGAGACTGGATTTGAACTCATAAAGATGAGTCCTCCTGATTCCAAGTCTAACATTCTATCCACTGTACCACATCACTGCCCTCACTATACCATGCTGTCTCAAAATCCATACATAAAGTGATAAAAAGGACCAAGGGTGGTAGCAGTATCAACCATTAGAAGAGGATAAATATCTTTTGTTTGGTTTTTTGGGGGGCAGGGCAATTGGGGTTAAGTGACTTGCCCAAGGTTACACAGCTAGTATATGTGTCAAGCATCTGAGGCCGAATTTGAACTCAGGTCCTCCTGACTCCAGGGCCAGTGCTCTACTCACTGCAACACCTAGCTGCCCCTAAATATCTTTTGAAAGAAGTTGCAATGAAGATCCAGTTGCATTTAGTGACTAATTGGATATGGGTCATTGGAGAGATTGATTCTAGGTGACAAGGAGAAAATTACGGTATCATTCAGAGAAATAGAAAAGTCATGAGAGGAAACTAATTTGTGAAAGAAGATTCTGAATTTGGTGTTAGAAATGCTAAATTTGGGGAATCTGATTAGATATCTAATTAGAAATGTCCATTAGCCAATAAAAAAACAAAGAAGTTTAGAAGACCGTCATCCTTCCCATAATTCAGGTTCACGAACTTCTCCCTCATTTCACTTATCCAATCATTCTTGTTGATTTCACTTTCCCAGTTTCTTGTGACTAACCCTTCTGTCCATCCACATGACCACCACGCTTGTTCAAGCCATCATCTGTTGCCTGAACTGTTGCACTAGCCTCCTAATGAGATTCCTGGCTTTCTATCTCTTCCTTGTCCAATTGATCCTCGACAAAACAGGACTGTTACACCGGATATGCAAATCTGACTAGGACTACTGTTTTATACATGCATATACACATACTTTTATACATACATACATATATATATATGTATATAAGTATTTACATGAGTCAATCCACAGTAAAATATGAAATCTTTAGAAACTAGATAATGGGTCAGGACAATTTGTATATATTTAAAAGGCCCCTAGATGAAAGTCTCATCTTCCTGGTTATCCACATGCCCCTATTTTTACACTCAAAAATACATGGGACATACCCTTGGCAAAGTCCTGTTCTTATGACCTTATATCCATGATGACATGATAAGAAAAGTGATAATGATTAGATATCTAATTAGAAATGTCCATTAGCCAACAAAAAACTTCTCATTCTAAGCTCAATGTTCCAGGCTCTTAGATCCCAGACATGCTGGAGGGCAGGAGCCATATCCTTGCCTCTATTTGTATTTCACGTGTTTAGTACCTAGTAAGTATTTAATAAATACGTGCTATCACACCTATCAGATTGGCTAACGTGACAAAATAGGAAAACAAAAAATGTTGAAGAAGATATGGGAAAATTGGAACACTAATGCACACAACCATGCTGGAGAGCAATTTGGAAGTATGCCCAAAGGGCTATAAAACTGTGTATATCTTTTGACCCAGCAATACCACTTCTAGGTCTGTATCCCAAAGAGATCATAAAAAGAAAGGGAAGGACCCACATGCACAAAAACATTCCTAACAGCTCTTTTTGTGGTGGCAAAGAATTGGAAATTGAGGGGATGCCATCAGTTGGGGAATGGTTGAACAAGTTGTGGTATGTGGATATAATGGAATACTATTGTTCCATAAGAAATGATGAGCAGGTAGACTTCAGAAAAACCTGAGTTTACATAAACTGATGCTGAGTGAAGTGAGCAGAACCAGGAAAACACTGTACACAGTAACAACGATATTGTGCAATGACCAACTTTGGTAGACTTAACTCTTCTCAGGAATGCAAGGATCTATGACAATTCCAAAAGACTCATGAAGGGAAATGCTATCCACATCCAGAGAAGGAACTATGGAGTCTGCATGCAGATTGAAGCTTACTATTTTCTCTCTCTCTCTCTTTTTTGTTGTTGTTTCTTCTTTCTCATGGTTTTTCTCTTTGGTTCTAATTCTTTACAATATAACTAATGTGGAAATGTTTAATATGATTGTACATATATAGCCTATATCAGATTGCATGCTGTCTTGTGGAGGGGGAAGTAAAGAGAGGGAGAGAAAATTTAGAACTCAAAATCTTATAGAAGTGAATGTTGAAAAATAAAAACAAACAAATAAATAAAATTTTTAAAAATGTATTAGCATAAATTAACAGATAAATGAACAAACAAACAAATAAATAAATAAATGTGTGCTGACCGGTGGACCGATTGACAGTAAAAGAGCAATATCTTCATTCAATATCACTTTTCTTATAGAGCTTTATATTGGCAAAATAAAATTGAGTCATTAACCCTCACACACAAGCTTATAAGTATTGTTTTCTCCATTTTATAGATGAGATCTGATATGGCTTGCCTCAATGCCTCAGATGTGCCTAGATGTCTAACACTAAGCTTAGAAATTTCAGCCTTTCAATGTCCCTAATGAATAGAGATATAAAAAAGTTAAATTAAAATATTAGAAAGACACTACAGTGACAAATTTAAAAGACTTTATATCAACAAGAAGACAATTCAATATTAGCCAAACTACATAACAAACCATATTAATAAGAAAAACAATCGAAGCCACATGCTTATATCAGTAAATGAAGGAAAAGCACTTGATAAAACTTAGCATCCATTTTTCTTACAAAATATCAGAAAACATAAGAATAAGTGGGTCTTTCCTTAACCCTGATAAAACCAAAAACCACCATTATGTCATTGAGACAAACTCTTTTTCAATAAGATCATGAATGTCCATGATCACCACTGTTATTTAACATAATGCTAGATAAAGCAATCATAGGAAAAAACATTGGGAGGATAAGTAGATGAAAAGAGGAAATGAAATAATTATTTTTGGAAGATGAGTCAACTATTGACTAGCTGAAATAAGTTGAAACAATAACTACAACAAAGAAGCAAGATATGTGATAAATGCATAAGTAATCAGCTTTTTAAATATTACTGACAAAACCTAGCAGGGAAGAATAGAAATTCTATTCAAAATAATTATAAATTATGAAACATTATATCTTTCAAGACACACACAGGAATTATGTGAATACAGTTATTTAAACACTTTTTAAAAAATAACAACTGAACAAAATAAGTGAAGAGATAGTAATTGTTCATGCTTGGGTAATACCAATGTAAGAAAAAATGATTATGCTAGTTAAATTAATTACTTACTCAGTGCTATGCCAATTAAACTACCAAAGGATTACTCTAGAGATCTAAACAAAAATATAACAAAATTCATCTGGAGAAACAAAAGCTCAAGGTTTTCAAGGGAAATCATATGGGGGAAAAATAGTAAAGAAAAGGTCTTAGCAATGGAGTTATCAAACTAAACTATAAAGGTGTAACCATCAAAGCTGTTCGATATTGATTAAAAGGCATAAAAGCTGATTGTGGAATAGGTTAGGGATACATCAGGTAGGAAAAAAATAAACATAGTAGTATGATGTTCATTAAATCTCAAAATAGCAACTACTAAAGTAAAGACTTACTATTTGATGAATACTACTAGAAGGAAATGCAGAACAGTTTGGAAGAAATTAGGTTTAAGCCAAGATCTCATACCATATAATACAATAAGCTTCAAATGGATAAATGACCTAAACACAAAAAGGTCACATCATAAACAAATTAGAGCAGGGGTTGACAAATTATGGCCTGGGCCAAATTCAGTTAGGAGCCAGCTTTCATATATCTCTCAAGCCAAAAAAAGGTGAGGGGGGGGACTATATTTTTAAATAAAATTTTATTTTAAAATGTAAAAATCATTCTTAGCTTACACAGTTGTACAAAACCAGGCAGCTGCTGAATTTGACCCTCAGGCCAATGATTTTCCAGTCAGCTTCTAAATTAGGGAATCAAAGAAGAAAATAACTTTCATGGCAATTGATAAGGAAAGAGTTCATGACCATAAAAGAAAGAGAGACTATATGAGAGGACAATATGGACAATTTTGATCAAACAAAATTTAAGAAGCTTTTGCACAAACAAAATCATTGAACTTAAAATTAGAAGAGAAGCAAATAACTGAGAAAAAAAATCTTTACAAGTTTCTCTGGATATCTCATATCCAAGATATATGAAGGACCGATTCAAATTTCTAAGAAGAAAAGTCATTCTCCAATAGAAAAATGTTTAGAGGATGTAGGAAGAAGCAAATCTCAAAGGAAGCAACCCATGTGATTCTTAGCCATATAAAAAAAAATGCTCCAAATCAGCACTAGATGTGTGCAAATTAAAACAACTTTAAGATACCAGCTTACTTGCCTCAGATTGGTAATGATGATGAAAAAGAAAAAAATGACAACTGTTAGAAGAGTTTCGGTAAGCCAAACACACAGGCAGATATTGGCAAAACTATAAACTGGTACGACCATTATGGAAATCAATTAGGAACTATGGCCAAAAAGTTAGAAAACTATTCATACCTTCTGACCCACCAAAATCACTACTTAGTCAATATCCCAAAGACATCAAAGCAAGAAGAAAAGAACCAATTTGTACAAAAATATTTATAGCAGCTCTTTCCATCCTGGCGAAAATGGGAAACTAAGATGGGTGACCATCAATTGGAGCAAGGCTAAGTAAAGCATGGTATAGAAATGTAATAAGAGTATTATTGTGCTGTAAGAAGTGATAAAAGAAATGGTTTCAGAATAATCCCAGAAGACATATGAAAGGGGTGGAGTAGAGCAAGAACAATTGATATGCTAATAGCAACATTGTGAAGAAAATCAACTTAGAAAGACTTCTGAGCTCTGATCAATGTAATCTCCTAAAATGGCTCCAGTGGATTACTAATGAAGCATGCTACCCACCTAGTAATTAATAATAATAATAATAAACATACATATACATATTATGTACTAAGCACTTTACAATTATTACTTCATTTGATCCTCACAACAACCTTGAAAGGTGGGTGTTATTATTATCTCCATTTTACAGTTGAGAAAACTGAGGCAAACAGTGATTAAAGTGTCTAAGGTTAGATTTGAACTCAGGTCTTCTTGGTGCTCTATCCACCCAAGTACAATATGTGACTTTGCTTTAGTCTATTTGTTACAAGAATTGCATTTTTCTGCCTTTTCCCCCAAGATGGTGCCAAACGCAAAGAAGGAAGCCATTGTCCCCCCCAAGACAGAAACCAAGTCCAAGGCCTTGAAGGTTAAGAAGGCAGTGTTGAAGAGTGTCCATAGGCACGAAAAGAAGAAGATCTGAATGTTCCCCACCTTCCAGCAACCCAAAACACTAAGACTTTGAAGGCAGTCCAAATACCCTCAGAAAAGTGCCCCTGAGAGAAACAAGTTTGATCACTATGCCATCATTAAGTTCTCCTTGACCACAGAGTCTGCTATGAAGAAGATTGAGGACAACAACACCCTTCATTTTGGATGTCAAGGCCAACAAGTATCAGATTGAGCAGGTGGTAAAGAAGTTGTATGATATCGATGTGGCCAAGATCAACTCACTGATCCAGCCTGATGAAGAGAAGAAGGCCTATGTCCAACTTGCTCTAGACTATGATGTTTTAGATGTTGCCAACAAAATTGGAATCATCTGAACTGTGTCCAACTATCCCACTCTACCTACAATAAAAAGTTTTCCAGTACAAAAAAAAAAGAATTATATTTTTCTTTTTTATTTGGAGGTTTGGAGGAAGGAGAGCTAGCAGCAGTGATAGATAGATAGGTAGATAGATAGAAAGATGATAGATAGATAGATAGATAGATAGATAGATAGATAGATAGATAGATAGATAGATAGATAGATAGATAGATGGAAGGATGGATGGACAGATGGGTGGATGGACAGATGGATGGATAGATGGAATAAATGAGCAAGTAAGCAAATAAATTAACAGATAAATAAAGAGAGAGACAAATAAATAAGCAAACAATAAATAAAAGAAAGCAAGATCATTGAAACTTCTTAAAACAATATACCAAAAGGAACAGAAAAAAGTTCAGAGAAAGCACAACAGTGTTGAAAGAAATGTTAAATTAATTAAATGACTTTAAAAGAACAAGCTGTCTATAAAAGAGATTCATGGTTTCTTATGTAATCTCTTTTGTTCTTCTTGCCTGTCCACTAATTCTGAATTCCACTGGAATAGAGGAGGGAGAAATATTTGGCATTTATGTTCAAGAAACAGGAAACAGAGAACCAGTGAAAACAAATTCTGCAAATGATTATGCTGCTCTCTTCCCCCATAGAAAAGGGAAGTACCCACATGCAACAGATGGGTGTGGAAAGGATATTAACAGAAGTGGGAACAAGCCAACAACTTGGCTTTTCTCTTTTATCATCATGGAAACCTATAGAAATTTTCCAGGTCATCATCTTCCACTGGAGGCCTTACCAGTGCCTAGAGACTTTGGGGACACACTGTTAGACTTAAAATGGGGAAATGAAGGTGTGCATTCTCTTCTCCCCTTTTTCTGGCTGAGGAACTTTCTCTAAACCATCCAAGAGAAGTCATTGAGTCAGAGATACCATTAAATTGGGCTCACCCAACCAGCTCCCATGGATTCAGTGATTATTTCCTGAGGCACTTGGGTATTGTAGTGGATAGAATACTGGGCCTGGATGGAGTCAGAGGAGACTTTTAAATCCAAATCTGGCTTCACTCATGTTAGCTAAGTGACCCTGGGCAAATAACTTTACTTCTCATCCTCAGTTTCCTCAGCTGTAAAATAGAAACGATAATGGTGCCTACTTCCCAGATTAAATCCTGGGATTAAATTTATTCTTCTCAGATTAAATCAGGGTCTTCTTCGTCTGCCAGAGTTGGTGTCTCCAAGTATAATGTCCACAACAAGGAAATAAACCTAGTGTATTCTGCTGTTCAGACGACCTGCTGATTGTCTATCCTAGATGAATGCAGTGGGTTTAAAAACAATCATGTTCTTGAGCAAATGTACCTAAATAATGTTGTGGCCCATGCTCCACAGAATTGACTCTGTCCCTGTGGAATCCTCTGTGTGGATTGGATATGTGAGATGACTAAAAAATGAGGAGCTGCAATGGACACCAAGGTTGTAAACCTTGGTAACTGGGAGGATGGAAGTGCCCTCAACAATAATAGGAAAGTTTCAAAGATGGGGAAATTTTGGAGGGGGGGGCAGAAATAATAAGCTCTATTTTTAATATTTTATTTTTTCCAATTACATGTCAAGACAATTTTTAACATTCACTTTTCTTTATTTTGAGTTCCAAATTTTCTCCCTCCCTCCCTCCCCTCCCTGTTCCTAAGAAGGTAAATAATTTGATATAGATTATATATGTTCAATCATGTAGAACATACTGTCATATGTTATGTTATGTTATGTCATGTTGTGAAAGAAGAAACAGACCAAAAGAAAAAAATATGAAAAAATAAAGAAAGTGAAAAATAGTATACTTTAATATGCATTCGGACTCTATCGGTTCTTTCTCTCGATACAGATAACATTTTTCATGATGAGTCCTTTGGAATTGGCGATAAACTCTATTTTGGGTTTGTTGAGTTTGAAATAGCTATGGGATATCTCATATGAGATATTCAGGCAGTGTTTAGAGATGCATGACTGTAGTTCAGCAGAGAGATTTTATGTCTATATCTATCAATAATATGTCTATATAAATGGAAACCATCTACATAAAGTAAGGAAACAAGCATTCATTAAATACCTACCATCTACTAGGCACTGTGCCAAGTTCTTTGCAAATATTATTTTGTATAATCTTCACAACAACCCTGGGAGGTAGGCACTGTTATTATCTGCATTTTACAGCTGAGGGAACTGAGGCTAAAAGGCAAAGTTATTTGCCCACGGTCACATAGCTAATAAGCATGAAGCCAGATTTCACCTCAAGTCTCCTCTGATCCTAGGCCCAATGTTCTATCCACTACAACACCCAGCCACTTCAAGAAATAATCACTGAATCGATGAGAGTTGGGTGAATCCAATTAGTTTTGAGGGGCCAAGAGAGAGGTGATGAAAATCTAAACCACAGTGATGGTCCTGTGAATAGGGAGAAGAGGAATTATGCAAGAGATATGTGAGATGGTGAGAGAATTGATAAAACCTAGAAAATTACCGAATTGGAGTGAGGGGGAAGGGAGAGGGAGAGGCAAAGATGACCCTAAGCTTAAGAATCTGATTGATACTTGGCATCATATTACAGCTGTATTTCTTTTTTTATTATTAAATTTTATTTTTAACTTATGGAATAAAATAAGAATTTCCATAACATAATGCAATAAAAGATGATTGCACACAAAACTGCAAATCTATTATACATTACTTGCTATTTCTTTCAAATATACAACAAAATTATCATGTAAACTTTTTTTCCTTCCCTCTCCATGCCCCCCCCAAGATGGCTACCATTAGACACAGTTAGGCACATGTATATAAAATCATTCTATACATACTTCTATTTATCATTTCTTTCTCTGGATGCAGATAATGTTTTTCTTCATATGTCTTTTGTAGTTAATTTGGGTATTTATAATAGACAAAATAACTCACTCATTCAAAGTCATTCTTGAAACAATATTGCTCTTACTGTATACAATGTTCTCCTGGTTCTGCTCATTTCACTCTTCATTGTTTCATGCAAGTCTTTCCATGTCTTTCTAAGATCACTGAGCTCATCATTTCTTATAGCACAGTAGTATTCCATCACAATCATATATCACAACTTGTTCAGCCATTACCCAGCTGACAGGAATCCCTGTAATTTCCAGTTCTTTGCCACCACAAAGGGAGCTGCTATAAAAGAGGTAGGTTGTGTTTGTCCTTCATTCTCAAAGAGGACCGTGACATCAGGGAAATGATGACATGACTTGCAGTTGACTTTGATTTGAGTGAGGGAGGGCTGTGCAAGGTCACCAGTCTCACTTTCTCCTCCAGAGATGATGAGGTTTAGGGAACCATATAGTGAGGTTTAGGGGTGCCCAAAATACCAACACCCCAGGTCCTGCTTGAATGAATTCAACTCAAGCCTCCTCAGCCAAAGAGAAAAACAAAGTTTATTACGGATTCGCCATAATGATTAATCTTAAGAAATTTCACCATTTGTGACACTCGTTTTCACAAGCAGACTAGATTCAATCTACTGAGCTAGATTGAAACTGAGCCTACAGCTATGTTTCATAAGCTTTTCACTCCATAAATTGAAGTGGCCCAGACTTGATTAACATTTTTTATCGAGTCACGTCCTCCCCTTCTAGCTATATTCAGAGGGCTTTACCTGTGCAGACCTTGACTCACACTCTTGATGCTCTGATCTAAGCTTGTTACTCTTAATTGTGGGTGACTCCATTTTTAACTTTGTAACCTTAATACCTAGCACAGGGCTGCATTGGTCAGACTAGAGGATCAAATGAGGTTCTAGATGCCATATTTATGGTCAGTGACAAACTAGAGTGTCTCATCATCACCATCAATAACAATGACAGCTAACATCTCTATAGTGTTTTAAGGTTTGGGTAGCCCTGTATATATATGTCTGTGTGTGTGTGTGCGTGTGTATGTGTGTGTGTGTGTGTGTGTGTGTGTGTGTGTGTGTGTGTGTGTATAAAACCATCTCATTTGTTCCTTATAATGACTTTGTGAAGCAGTTGCTATCATTATCCTCATTTTACCTATAAGTGAACTGAGGCCAAGAGATTAAATGATTTTCCCAGGTCACCCATAGATAAGTGTCTAAGACAGGATTTGAACTCAGGTCTTGCGACCTCCAACTCAGAGCTCTTACCTGTCATTCCCTAGCACCAAAAGAATATGGCTAACATAGCGAGGTATTTGGAAATCATAAAAGTTAACAATGGTTGAAGAAACTAGAGATTCTATATTTGGATTAGAGAAAATTATAACAAAACTTTTAGAGAAATAGTTAAAGCCCAGAGTAGGTGAGAAGCTAATTATAGATCACCTAAACTTTTTAATTGATTTCTGCTTAAGTTATCCAGGTGACTGACATTCCAGGGTATTGAAAGAACTTACAGATGTGATTTGCTGTCCGTAATCCTTAAGGAAACATTGAGAGTAGGCAAGGTTCTGGCAAATTAGAGAGGGTAAATGCTGTCCCGATTTTCTGAAAAAGGGAAAAAAAGTGGATTTTGAAAACTACTGATTGGAGTCAGTACTACTAATAAAAGAGTTTAAATTTAATTAGGAATAATGCTAATAATAATAATACATTTATACCTACCTTCCTACCTACCTACATACATACATAAAAATACAATTAGGGATACTAATAAATACTGCACCTTGGATAAAAAGGAATTCATGGCATAAATACAGGATAAGGCAAAGTGTTTAGACAGCTGTTCATGTCAAATGACTAGGGAGTTTCACTGACTTCAGCATTCAGCTGAACTGTGTATATTTAATATGCACAGTTTGTTGTTGCTGCCAAAAAATAGTCATGAAATTCTAGTTGGCTTACAGAGACACATTATGTCATGTTAAATTGAAGTAGCAATTCTCCTTTGCTCTCTACTGGCCTAACCAGATTCATAATAATGATAGCTAACATGTATATGGCACCTACTATGTGCTAGTCATTTGACAAATATTATTTTATTCTTGCAACCTTGGAAGGCAGTTGCTGTTATTACTCCCACTTTACAGTTGAGGAAACTGAGTCAAACAAAGATTAATTGATTTCTTGTTCTATTTGACTTAGTGCTCCTAATGTTGAAGTTTATCTCCTCCTCCCATTCCACCCTAACTTAATCCTGAAATGTTGCTCAACTTTTTAGAATATTCCTGTACAACGGCTTGAGGTGAACTCTTCTTTCTTTAATTATAAAAGAATACAGGAGTTGCAGCAGTTACCAGGCCTCTCAACCCACAAACAGCAAAGACAACAGAGAAGGTTAGTGGGAAAAGCTGCAGGGACAGAGTTTGTGGTTCGGCCACCGCCCCTGGGGCAGCGGAGGTCGGGCAGGTTTAGAACTATGGCTGCAGTTGCTTCTGGCCCCAGGCCCACCTGGTGGGAGGAATTAAGTGGCTGATGAGAGCAGGAGTGAAGAACATGCTGAAGATCTAAGCCCAGTCTGGGTAGGGGGTTCTTGGGGAAGGAGGAGTGCTGGTGAGGCAGCGCATCCTCCCAAGCTTGGAACATAGAACTCTTTAGTCTACAAGCAGTCATACCC
>CM053626.1:284278009-284308428 GCA_028646595.1 Phalanger gymnotis | reverse complement strand
TTTTTTTTTCATGCAACTAGAAAATAAGATGCACAGGCAGTGGGGCATAGAGATTTATCCTGCCCTACAAGAAAGGAAGGGAAAGGGGGAGGGCTGACTGGGGAACAGGGCAACAAACAAAATAGATAAAAGAATAGGGACTGAACCTCTGGTTTCATGCTGTAGGGAATCGGTGAGTGAGGAAAATCCCTCCGCCAAGGCAGATTGGCACCTTCTCTGTGAATTAATACGTTGTTGAGGGTCTTAGAATCTTGCACAAAGCATTGAGAGGTTAAGCAATTTGTCCAGAGTCATACAGACAAAATGTTTCAGAGGTAGGACTTGAACCCAGGTCTTCTTGACTTCAGGGTCCACTTTCTATTACATTATATTGCCTATTTTAATAAATGAATAAAAATTCTGTTCTTTTCATTCATTGTGAAAGCAGAACTGGAAAAAATAAGGGAGAGGACATACTCAGACTCTGGGAAAGGAACCACAGATACTACCATCTGTTTATAGTCTTCAGATTGCGTTATCTTTCCAAGAAAAGGTCCCTTTCATGAACATTCACAAATTCCTTCTACTGAAGATTAGGAATGATGAAAAAAAAAAGATGAATTTGTAGCTAGTTTATTCCAGAGACAGTTTCTGTGGTAAGGAAAGTTGATGGAACTTGCATCCTTCTTAAAAGCTTACTCTACCCTAAAGAGGTTTAGATAAAAGACCTTGAGTAATTTTTGACCTTTCCCATTTCTGTTTCTACCCTCCAATCAGAAGCAGTGGTACATAACGTTAAAAGTATTGGATATGGAGATCTGGATTGTTCCAATGGTGACTTCACTCTCAGGCAAGTCAATTAACCTCTTAAAACCTCAATAAATTCCTCATTGGTAAAATTAGGAGGTTGGGTGAGATGACCTCTGAGATCCTTATCAATTCTGACGTTCCATGAATATCACATAAATTTATTCCAAGAAGCCTCTGTATTTCCAGAAGGCTCATCTCAAGAGTTTGGTTTAGTTTTTGTTATTGATTTTGTTATTTTTAACAGAAGGTAGGGGACCACTTATGAAGTGCCATTTCAGAGTTCCACCTTGTGACAATGAGCTGATGTATTACAAAACTTTCACTTCCATTTCTATATTGTTTTTCTTCCTTTACTTTTCTGGGATATGAAAAATGAAAGTTTCTTTGAATTTCTTTCTCTCGAGGGTCCCCATATCCAAAATATAGGGCAAAGTAACATATAATTCCATTTTTAAGTCACCCAGATGGAAATGGAATTCAGTGGAATCTGGGTAGAATTTCTGAGCCATTGATAAAACCCAGACACTCATCTGACTCAAATATCAGAATGTCCTGCCAAAGCCTTGAAGAGTAGAAGATCTAGTATCCCCTGAAATCACTCCTATGCAAGAAAAACCAAGAAATAGTCTTCTAACCAAAGAAAAATAATATATCCTTAAAATATTCTTTTATTTGAATGGTGAGCCAGTCTTCTTCATCTTGTCTAGATTAGATGAAGGTAGATCAGTCATTTAAAAAAGGAATTTCTCTGAAAAAAATTAACACATCAAAATTCAAAGAATACTTGCTGGAAGATAACATTACTGTTAGTCATTTAGTGTCTGAGACAATACAATCTTTTGAAAAGCTTTATATGAATTCTAATCAATAGGCCATGCACTACCACCAGCTCTAATTATTGCCAAGATTCTCCACATTAAGTGCCAATTAATCTTTTACTTCTGAAGAACTATTGGCTATGATACAGGCATACAGAAATCATCACTGCAACCATAACACTAACAATAACACATTTAAGGCATAAAGGCAAACTAATAAAATATAGGCTTTAAGGATGTTGTTATCCAACCCTTTCATCTTGAGATGAATTGAGAATTGGGAATTGAGATCTGGAGAGGCTAAATGCCTTGCCCAAAGTCACACAAATCATGAGACAGATTTTTACCCCAGATCCCCTGACTTCAAATCCAGCACATAATTCACTGAACTGGATCACCATAGGTGGCCCAGAGAAGGGCTAAAGAAATGAATGATATATAAAGAGGTTTCAGGAAAAGGGCATAATATAAAAATTAGAATTCTTCAGACTGGAAAGATAAAGGCCAATAAAAGACATGATGAAATGCCTATAAAAATGATAGAGAAAGCATGGCAGGTGAGGTGGGGAGGGAGAATCAGAGCATGGCAGAGAGAGAGAGGGAGCGGGGTTGAGGAACGACAATGACTTTCTACTCTTGGAGACTGGACCTCATGAGTCTGCCATTATGGGAATTTCCCCACCTTTATTTATACCACCTGTGTGAGTCCCCTCATAGACATCATTGCCCCTTTAAAGGGCCAAACAAATCTATAAAAGAGGCATTTGTTCAAAGGTCTTGCATTAAGTGCAGGAAAATCTGCCATTTGGTGTAAGCTCAGGCTCTGCCTTGTTCTTCTGACTTAGTTCTTGACCTCTTGGCTCATGCTGGCATTTTGCCTTCATTTTAGACTATGCTTGTGCACTAACTTCCAACTCTCCTGGATTCCACGGCCCAGTTGCTCTCCTGACTCGTTTCTGTTTCATATGAACACCTGAACTTGTTCCTTCCTCTTCCTCTCTCTCTCTGCATATAACCACACTAATTGTGTCAAAGATGCATAAGAATATTAAGCCTTGCCCAATACAGGCAAGCTGATTCAGACATGATGGCTACCTACACCACACAGTGCATTTCAGGTGGGATGGTTTAGACAATGATCAGCAGGAGCGTAGGAGGAGGAAAAGTGGAAAGATGTAAGAGCTCCCACCCTGAGAATCTCTTCCCACATACTCAGTGCAGAGCCTTCTCTGCTTTTTATGTCCCCAAAACTGTGTCATGCTCTGTGGGTTTCAGGTTAAATCCAGGTTATACCCCTGCTTACTGGTACAATGTAAATTCCATGAAGACACTTGTCTTGCTTTGGTGCTTTTATCCCTTTCAACTAGCCTAGCAAATGGTTGACGCTTAATAAATGCTTCTGTTAATTGATAATGTATGTGACTCTTACAAAAATCTAAGGTACAGCTAATATTATCCTATGAGGGTGATGGGCCAATCATGTTAAGATAAGCATATTTTCTTTTTTTTACAGGGTTATTAAAGTGGGTCAGGAGAAATCTACCATCTTTCACTCATTCTGCATTTATTGAGTATCTAATCTGTGTGAAGCCCTGTGTTAGGTGTTTAGGAAACAGAGTCAAAAAGAAAAATAGCTTGCAGATATTATTTACCTGGATTTTAGCAAATCATTAGGAAAAGCTGGGAGCAGGGGGAGGGAAGTGTAAAGGGAGATGAGGGCTAGGGCTGGATGACTGTAATAGGGTGGATTTGTAAATGGTTAAATGACCGGACTCAAGAGAACCTATTAATTGTCCAGTGTTCGCTTGGAAAGAGGTCCCTGCTCAAGTGCCCCAGTTTGAAGTGCCTGATGTTTGGCCCTGTTCTGTTTCAACAACATTAATAATAATGTAGTTAAATGCATAGATAACAAGCTTATGACATTGTCAGATGACACTAAACTGGGAAAGTTAACTGCCACCCTATAAAAATACACTGACAGGCCAGAACATTGGGCCAAATATCTTAATATCAAATTTAATCAGGACAAATTTAAAAGTTTTACACTTGGGGTTAAAAAAATAACCTTCACGAGTGTAAGATGGAGGAAGGATGGTGAGGAAGCATTTCATAAGCGGGAAAAAAAGATCTCGGTTATAAGTGGACTGCAAACGCAATATGAGTAAAAAGTCTGATATGGTCTCCAAGAAAGATGATGCAGTTTTAGGTTGCATTTTAAAAGATATAGGATTTAGGAACAAGCAGTAATAGCCTTGCTATAATCTACTCTGATCAGTTAGTCAGTCGATAAGAGTTTACTAAGCACTAGGCAAAGAGGTAGACACAAGGGATACAAAGGTTTGAGGTTTTTTGTCTCTGCTCTTAAAGATTGATCTTGTGTGCAAATGAAGGAGGCAATACACAAATAACTTAGTATAAACAAAACAGCTGTAGGGCAAATGGAAACTAATTTGAGAGGGGAAGAAACTAACAGATGAGGGGAAACCCACCTGGGGAAGGTGGGACCTGAGCTATCTTGAAGTAAGTCAGAAACTAAGAAGCAGAAGTGAGGGGGAAAAGCATTCTAGCCATGGAGGGCAGCCAGCACAAAGATCTGGAGGTGGGAGATGGAGGCTTATGTGGGAAGAACAACAAACAATCTGGTGTAGCTAAATCATAGAGCGCCTGAAAGGGAATGGGATACAGGAAGGATGGAAAGTTAGCAAGAGACCGGGTTATAAGGAACTTTAAATATTTGATCAAGGAAGTAATGTGAAGTCAATGGATCTCATAGAAAGAGGGTGATAGGGGAGACCTACACTTTAGGAAAATCACTTTGGCAGATGAGTCACAGAGACCAATTTAGAAGGTCACTGCAATAATCCAGGTGAGAGGTAACAAGGGCTTGAATTAAGGTAGCAGCTGTACAAGTGGAGACAAAAAGAAACATTCAAGAGATGTTATAAAGGAAGAAATGGTGAGATTTGGAAACAGATTGGATATTTGAGGTGAGCAAGAGTGAGGAGTTGAAGATGACAGTAGAGATGTGAGCCTGGGTAAGTGGGAGGGTGGTGGTTCAGAAGTAGAGACTGGTAGGGGGTGGGGGTGGGAGTGGGGGTAGAGACGAGTTCTTTTTTGGATATGTTGAGTTTGAGATGCCTACAGGATATCCATTTTGAGATGTCAAATGAGCAGTTGGTAATGTGAGACTGGAGATCAGAAGAGAGGTTAAGGATGAGTAAGAAGATATACGAATCATCTGGGTAGAGATGAAAATTGAACCCATGGGAAGTAATGCTATTACCAAGCAAGACAATATAGAGCAAAAGTCAAAGAGGGCCAAGGATAGAGCCACAGTGAGTGGGCATGACCTGGAGGAAGATCGAGCAAAGGAGCCTGAGAAGGAGCAGCTAGACAGACAGGGGAAGAACCGAGAAAGAGATATCTGCAGTATTGTGTTCATTTCTAGGTGTCACATTTTAGGAAGAACACTGGGAAGCAAGTAGATGTTCAGAGGTTGGCAGCCAGAATGGTAAACGTTTTTGAATCCATACCAAATGAGAAATGGTTAAAGGAAATGAGGATGTTTATTCTAGAAAAGAAGATTTAGAGGCAGTGCATGATAAATGCTTTCCAGTGGTCTGTCACATAAAAGAGGAATTAATGCTTTTTTTCTGCTTAGTCCTTGGCAGGGACAACTAGGACCAAAACTACTTAACAATTAGAAAAATCTGTACATGGAATGAGTTGTCTAAATAGGAAGTGGGTTCTCCTTTGCCAATGGTTTTTCTAGCAGGGGCTGAATGGTTGACGCTTGTATTATAGAGGATTTCAAGTAGGGATTAGACCAGATGGTATCCAAGGTCCATTACAACTCTGATTAGCTGTGAGTCAGTGAATTTTGTATTTTAATTTTAAGTATAATTTAGTGGATGATAATCTTTTATGACATATAAAAATTAAATGTTTTGTGATTAATTGTGCATGCTGCATAGTTGCGTGGAAAAGAATGGAGATTGAAAAGTCCAGCCAGGAAATGACCATCAGTCTCAGTTTTTTTAATATAAAGATAGAAATCAGCTGTAGTAAAAACCCAAGAAAAGAGAAATTTCTGTAAAGATCTATGACTCATTCCAAATATTACTTCCAAAAAACAAGGACAATGGAATCATAAGAATACTTCAGCAAGTTAGGGAAACAAGACACATTATTTCATGAGTTATTTAGTCATCTCATATTGGAGAATTAATAATAACTATTTTGAAAAAGAGCATCATGAATATATCCACAGAGGATCAAAAGAGATAACATTTATAAAGTGCTTAGGCACAGTGCCTGGCACATAGTAAGTGCTTAATTAACATTCACTCCTTTCCTTTCCTTTTTCCAACCTCAATGGTAGAGGAAAAAGAGATAGAGAAGATCTACTACGCATACAGTTAACTGTCCAGGTTAAAATCAACACATACTTTGATATTCAATAATTTCAATGCAAAGATAAGCATAGGTAAATATGGTAAGAAATATGATGGAAAATTTAAGGAATAAGGAATGAGAAAGGTCTAAGACTTGTACACTTGGGTACTTGAGTCTTATTGAGTTGTTAATAGATTTGTTCTACCCACAAGTAAGATAATATTTATAAAACACTTAACATAGTTCCTGGCACATAGTAGGTGCTGCTAAGATGCTTATTCTCTTCCTCTCCCATTTCTCATCCACCTTCACCTCACCCTATCATAGCCATCATTTTAGAACACAAAGCTGGATAACAGTGTCTCTGGGAAGCTACTACTAGATTCTATAGGTTGAGGCAGGGGGAGAGGGAGAGGCATTACCTCTTTCTAAGTTCTACAGCCAGAATGGGGGTGGGGGAGAGAAAGAGACAGGGAGAGACAGAGAGAGAGAGAGAGAGAGAGAGAGAGAGAGAGAGAGTCTTTGTATTTTTAAAGTGTTTCCTAACCGAAATCCATCAGTTCCCTATCTACAAAGCACAAATGTTAAACATCTCTTGAATCATAGTGCTTCCTAGGAAGGAGTAAATTTGCACTTACGAGGTCAGGACTGAAACCCGCCCTAGCTTATTGCTAGGCTTCAATGACCCACATGAAGACTCAGTCAGAGAATGTCAACCAGGAAATGGAAATCAGTGCTCCCTAAACCGGTTCACCTACTGAGATGAGGCAGTTGAATCTAAGCAAATGGATAACATGCATATTTACTCGAGTCAACACTCCCTCTATGCCTCCAAACTCCTCTTGTACGACTCGAGTTATGTCATACTATTACTCTCCAGCCTGATTTCCCAACTTGTAAGGTGGAACTCATTCATCTAATTGTGTTGCTTGAAGAATATTCAAGTCTGTAATGAGTTTTGAGATCACTGAAGAAAGGCACTGTGGAATGCCTCATTGCTGTCTGACAACGACCCAGTGAGATGGATAGTGTGATTATCATCTCCATTTCAGAGTCAAATAAACTGAGGTATACAAAGAGATTTGGATTGCTCAGTCATAAAGCTAAGCAGATCTAAGCTTCTGAAGTTCTTTCTAGAAGAAAGAATTCATTGAAAGTAAGCTCTCTTCATCCTGCTAATATTTAGTCATTTTCAAATCCATCATTGGTGTAAAACAATGTGATTTCTATGGTCAATGAATTTACATTGAATTTTTTTTACACTTGTATGCAAATAAACCATGTTAGTGACTTAGCATAGGTGAAGGAGGAGCTGTAATATGAGGAGCAGAATGAGATCCTATCTCCTCCAGAATGGCTGGTAGTTTTCTCCCAAATGACCTAAACCTTCTACCATTGGAGTTATTCTTTTAGTTTCAGCCATAAGGATAGAGACATGATCTCCAAAAGGCACTCTAAAAGTACATGGTTGCTCCTTTAGGCGAGGTCAATGGGTGTCCTCTTTACCCCTGGACCTATAAGCACCAATTCTTTTATCTAATTGGCTAAATGGAAAGCAGATGCAGGACTCCAAGTGGATGGGACCAGCAAATTTTGGTGAAAAAGCTCTCACTAGGGTAGGGTGAGCCTTGACTCAGGGCACTGAAGTTTAGAGGGTGCAAAAGTTTAAGTCTTGCACATCTTCAGCTATTTAGAAACAACTGAGCTTGGCACCCAATTAGCAAGAACAATTAGTTAAAATAAGATGCAATTCATTGTTAACGAAACCAATCTGTGAGTCACTAAAATAAAGGTTCTTAACCTTTCTTGTGTCTGATGACCTTGCACAGCCCTCCCTCACTCAAATCAAAGTCAACTGTAAGTCATGTCATCATTTCCCTGATGTCATGGTCCTCTTTGAGAACAAAGGACAGACACAAGATCCCTAGGAGGTAGGGTAGAATAGTCATATGAAGAAATCAGCTGCAAACCAGTGACCAATATGCACTTTATTAGAGATTTACAGAGCATTCAGTTGATCTTGAACAGAATGAATCACATATTAAAGCACATATCAAAAAGCAGAATTAATGACTAGAAAGCCTTCGCAACTTTCCATACTGGTCAGTAGGCTTAGGTGAAGAAGGTCCACGCTTCAACTACGAGCAGCCACCTCTTTAGCCACTGGCTGGCCCAGGCTGGGCCCCAACGGGGAAAGGGGTGGTGGGGCAAGGACAGGGATGAGCTTATGTATGGAAAGCAGAGTCTAACAAACAAAACAGTAGTGAACATCACAGCAATTCTATAAATAGACAAATTAGCGATTGTAATTTCCTGAGGAACTTTTCAAATATGAGAAATAGTCACAGTGTCCAAGCCTTGGACCCAAGCTCTTTCCAGTGTACAGGTGAAAGGAAAGGGTCCCCTACATTTGCACTTGGTACAACTGTCTAGTGCAGTCCATCTCCCTGACTATATAATGAGTAATATAAATATATAAAATATATATGTACATATACATAGGTAGTGTGCGTGTATAAGTTGTCTTAGAACATAGCTTTTTAACCACTGTAGACCCTGCAAGGCTGAAGGATGATAGTTTCATGTTTGTCTCTTGTTTTATCAGAGCACAGAGTGAATGGGACCAGGGCAAAGCATCTTAGACGGCACCCAAGTCCTTGCCTTGAGCCAGGAGAGAGAATTCCCTACACTAAGACACAAATGATAAACTAGGTGACTGGTGGGGAGTGCAGGCCCTGCACAGGGTGGTCCTCACCAGGAAATAGGAGGCAGAGAATTGTAACTTCATCAAAGGAAAGGTGTCTCCCAAGTGGTCTACTTATTCCCCACACAGGCACGAGGGGATGAAGAGACTTATTGTATGCTCAGTCTATAGACCCTTAGAAGGCTAGAGAATAACAGGTAAAGAGACAGAGACATGGTGGTGTGAACAACTCTGATCACTTTGGCCACATTATTCACATTTTCTCTAGCTATAGAATGATGAGAGAGCCCTGGCTGAAGAACAGTAATCATCCCTCCGCCCCATGATTTCCTTTAAAGCTATGTGTCCTGAGTATGAGGAAGCCAAAAATCACTAACTTCCTATATATAAAGTGCAGCTGGGCCACCCTGTCATGGACATTTGTGTTTGTCTGTCCCAAAGGTTTCCACTCTGATCAACATGTAAATAGCATTCTGTTCTGTCGAAGGCTATTTCTTAGGTAAGATATACTTTGGCAGTTTGTAAGGTCATCCTTCCAGGATGACCATGCCACTTTTTCTGAGAGGGATTGGAATTACCAAACAGAATTATGTGAGTAGTGGATGGTTCCCAAAGCATGGGAATGAGGCCAAGAAAGCTGCTTCCTTAGACCTTGGGAATGCCAAGCCAGTATTTCCTTTGGATTAGGACTTCTTATTGACAAATCTAAGAAGATCTTGGAAAATAAAAGCTCAACTGGAGAATCCTCTAGGGGCTCCCTTTTTCCAACCACCCACGTTCTAATAGAACATCTATTCTTTTTCTGCAGAGAAGGTCCCTCTCAGATCTATGTCCTCTGAGTTACACACTCATTGAACAGCCAAACACCAGTATTTCAAAAGGACGAGGGGGAAGAATATCATCACCCTGCAGAAGGCCTGTTTGCATTGATTTACACAGCCAGGCAAACCATTAGTACTGAAGTCCACTGTTTTTCTGGAGGGTGGGGAAAGTGAGGGTCAGGGTCCTAAGAGTTATAAGGTGGAATGCGCAAAATCCCCCAATAAGTCTGAGTGGAGTTTTTCTCAATATGCTCAGAATTCTTATCATTGAAATCCAAATTTAACTCATCACCCTCACTCAAGTGAAAGATTCCCATGAGGACAAGAATATCTTCTTCAGATTCGCTTCGACTTAGAACATCATCTTGCCTCTTCAGTTGAATTGCGAAGGGAATGTTGCTTTTATTTTTTCTCTTCACTTGGGCATAAATAAAAAATTTGCCACTTTGGGTGATCTTTGGTTTCTGATTTCCAGCTTGCTTCATGCAAAAAGTGGACATTTTAGACCATTTCCAAACCTCTGCCTTTGAGAGATCTTTCCAAAAGAGGAAAAAAATAAAGAACAAAATTATTTCAAAATTTCATTATTCTCCTAGACTAATTAATGTACATTAAGCATTTTGTAAGCTGGAGAAGGCTATGTAAATGTGAACTATTATTTTTATTGTTAGATGATATTTTCTTCTGCTGGTACAAACTACAGTTCCATTTTAATAAATATTAATAGATAATTAACAAGAACATTAATTAAATGAATGAATGAATGAATAAAGGGGACATATATGGATAGAGAGTTATAAGCCAGAATACAGTCTGGAAATGGAGTAGGGAGAGAAGGCTGGGACAAATTAACTGACCTTCCTGGGGTTCACTTTCCTCATCTAGAAAGTGATGTCACAGATTTAGATCTGGAAGGGATTTTAGTGGTCAGGTAGTCCAACCCCACCATTTTACAGATGAGGAAACTGAGGCCCATGACCTTAGTTCAAGTCTTTGTCATCTCTTGCCTGGAGAATTGCAATAATCTCCTACTTAGTCTCCCTCCTACAAGTCTCTCCCCTACACTAATCTATCCACACAGTTACCACTTTCCCTAAGGCAGGTCCAATAATACCAGGCCCTTATTAAATTTCAGCAGCTCCCTATTGCCCTCAACAATCTGGCCCAACCTGCCTTTCTATCCTAACTGTTCTTTTTCTCAGTAGTTCAGCCAAACCGGTCTTGTTGCTGTTCTTCACGTAACGACACTCCATCCTCCATCTCCATCTCCAGTCCTTTGCTTTGACCATGCCTCACAACTGGAATGCTCTTCCTTCTCAGCTCTGTCTCACAGAATCCCTTATATCCTTCAGGAGTCAGATCAAGCACTGTGACCTTTAACATCAAGCCTTTCTGAAGTCCCTCAATTGCTAGTGTCCTCCCACCTAAACTCCCTTGTAATAATTCTGTTTATACGGAAAAATGTACATGTTGTCTCTTATGACAGGGGACAGGGACTACTTCCTGTCTTTGTATCCCCAGGGACTAGCATATAACGAGTACTTATTAAATGCTCATCGATTCATTAAATATCACAGATGAACAGAACTAGCATTTGACCTTAGATCCTTGACTCCAGAACCAATACTCTTATCTTTTATCACTTATCATGTCATAATGGCACTGTACTCAGGGCACCTGGGTTCAAATCCCACCTTAAGTGCCTATTACCTATGTGACCTATGCAACCTATTACTTACATAACAAGAATCCATGCCACAAATATATTCTTGAAAAAAATTTGGTTTGGTTAATTCTCATCAAATTTCATTAATACAAGTTATAAGATCTAGGGCTCAGATTCCTCATCTGCAAAATGAGGGAGTTGGACTCCATGATTTCTAAGAGAGGTAAGGGAATAAGTATTTATATAGCATGTGCCAGACACTGCTTTTTGTTGTTATTAAGTCATTTTAGTTGTGTCTGACTCTTTGTGACCCCATTTTTATGAGGTTTTCTTGGCAAAGATACTGGAGTGGTTTGCTATTTCCTTCTCCAGGGTTCCCATTTTGCAGTTAAGGAAACTGAGGCAAACAGGTTAAGTGTCTTGCCCGGGGTCACATCACTAGGAAGTATCTGAGGCTAGATTTGAACTCAAGTCTTCTTGTCTTTAGGCTCAACCCTCTATCCACTGCACCACCCTGGCCACCTCTGAGGCCCCTTCCAGCTCTAGACTGGGTTCTTCAAGATTTACATTAATTTAATTCACAAGCTTATTATGAGAAAAGGCCTTGCAATCTAGGAATGATACCAAAGCCAGATTCCTAGGTTTCTTCTCTTTTCTTCTAATATCCTCTATCCATGGATGAAGAGAGAAAAGGGAAAGAGGCGGGAACAATTTCCAATCTACTCACCAGTTGCTTCCGTGTTGTTGTCTAAACTTGCTTGAGCCCAGCATATTTCTGAATCCTGTGGAGTGGGGGGGGGGGGGGGAAGACAGCCTGGGTCAGTGGAAGTGGCCAAATCAATCTACTTTGCTGAGTCAGTTAAAGATGCATCTACGCTAGTCAAATTTCTTTTCTGGACACTTACAATTCTATACTGCCCTCTAGCAAATCACGAGTTCAGCTACAATCCTTGCACTGTCCAGCAAGCCCAGGCTATGCTCTCTCCATCCCCCAAATGTACTCAGAAGTGGCTTCCACTTCTAACATTCTGTTGTCTCAAGTGGAAAAAACCACCCATTCATTGAAAACACTTCCTTGATCAAAAACTAGTTGCTCTCCAAGGTCCTTTACAACTTGACAATGCTGTAACACTATGATCCATTCAGAAGAAAATAATAGCTTAATTTACCTATCATCATAATTTACAATGTGTTTTCTTCACAATAACCCTTTTATTTGGGCAGTTCATGTATTATTGATTGATTAAATATCCATTTTACAATCAAATAAACCTAAGCTCAGAGAATTTAAGTGACTTTTCTATGGTCACACAAGTAGTAAATAGGTATGCTGCCTTTCCAAAATAATAATAGCAAACACTGGATAGCACTTTAAGGCTTGGAGTGAACTTTCCATAAATCTCATCTGATACTTGTAATAGCTTTGTGATTTAGGCACTGTCGGTATTCTTAGGTCCATTTTATAAATGAGGAAACTGAGACCCAGAGAGTTTGTGCGTATCTAACTCAGTGTCATATAACCAGCAAATATAAGGGGTAGAATTTGAACTCAATTTTTCTGGCTCCAGATCCAGCATTCTTTCCTTTGTACCATCTTGTCTATCAAGATAGAACAAGGCAGCATTGTATTAGTTCTACAGACAAGGAATATAGGTTTAAATCTTAGCTCAGCTGCTTTCTATGTAACCTTAGGCAAGTCACTTAACT
Organism: Phalanger gymnotis; assembly: GCA_028646595.1. Classification (NCBI taxonomy): domain Eukaryota; kingdom Metazoa; phylum Chordata; class Mammalia; order Diprotodontia; family Phalangeridae; genus Phalanger; species Phalanger gymnotis. The sequence continues at coordinate 284,295,528 of CM053626.1, read as the reverse complement.
GCCTTCTGCCTCAGTTTCTTAATTTATAAAACAAGGGACTAAGACTAGATGACCTCTAGTCCCGTCCTTCTATGAAAATTTCTCACAACTATCCATCTATGAAATTTGTAAGATTATTCCTCAATATAGAAATGAAATGGAATATTACTGGCAAATGTCAATACCAAGAAGGATGGGAAGACTCACATAAACTGATGTCGAGGGATGTAAATAGAGCCAATAAAACAATATACACAATGACTCCAACAATGCAAATGGAAAGTATAATCACAAAACAATTAAAAGTGAATGTTACAAAATTACAAAGAGTAAGCATGGCCCCAAAGAAGAAACTTGAGAAGACACCTTCCCTCACTTCCCTGAGGAAGTGGAAGGCCAATGGGTATGCAACTTTGCTTACATTTTCAGATTTTTTTATATGAGGATTGGTTTTACTGAATTTATTTTCTTCCTTTATTTCTTTAAAAAAAATTCTTTGTTATATTGGTTGGTTGGAGGGAGATGGAAAAAACTGGGAGAAATTTAGGCTGTGTAAATATAAAAAAATCACTAAAATTTATTTGAAAAAATATGATTCCTTGACTAAATTCTGTCTAGAACTTCCTTGAACTTCCTTCTCTCAATCCAAGGCATATAGCTTAAATGTTCTGTGTTGTGTCCTTTCCATTCATGGTAGGCACTCTCAGAAATAAGAAGATCCAACCCAGCCAAGCTATGTCTTAAAAATAACTTTCACTTTCTACTTGGTCTGTGGTCACAGTCAATGCAAATGCTTTTGAGATCATGCTGAACAGCAAACAACACCGGACCAGGCTAAAACTCCAACTTCTATGGACCTAGCCCAAGCAGGTAACCCAATAGGGCATTTGGATAAGCAGCATGATTACCAAGCATTATGATTAACAGACATTCACACTTCCCTCCTCCTCTATGAAGCTTTCCCTGACTTCCCCAGACTGAAGTGATCTTTCTCATATTTTAACTTCTATAACATGCCCTGACTTTTCTGTTCAAAAATTAGATGTCCCTGAACTTTAAGCTGAGAGGAAAACTTTTAAGATCTAGTTGACCTCCACACTCTTTACAGATGAAGAAACTGATACCCCAAGGGGTCCAGTGGCTTTTCTGGGAGCATCTAGTTAGTAGCAGAATCAGAACTAGAACCCAGGTCTCTTGACTCTCACTCCAGCGATCTTTCCATTTATGTGCCAACTGCACTGCCTTCTACTGTTAATTATCCTTTCATATCAATATGTCATCAACTTCACCAGATTCATTCATTTGTCCAGTCATGCAATAATCTTTTAAGCATCTACTCTATATGGTGCTGTTGATAAATTAAGAGATTTCTCTAAAAGGGCAGGTAATAAATCTTTTTTTGTATGCCCCAAAGTGCCATAACTTCATGCCTGTACATTACACCTGTCATTCTTCCAGATCAGAAGCCCAAATTTACCAGTCCACAAATCTTTTCTGAGTCTGGTTTTACCACAGTCTACACCAAGCAATACTACTACAAGAAATGAATGATGCCAGCATTCTTTCCTGCTGAGAAATGATTAGATGAGGAAGTGGTCAGCGGAGGAACTCACTGGGCAGACCAAGCTGCATCTCTTTCAATAGTCTCCCAAGATGTGGTGAGAATTTGCCAGTAGTTATTTTATGACATCTTGCATCAGTAGGAACTGAAAGCCCATGGTAACTAGTTCTGACATTAAATCCCACCAACCATGTGCCATAGCACAGGGAAGAGTTAAATTTTGATTCTTTTCTCTTTAACTTAAAAGTTTCTTCATTCTACCTACCTCTTACAGTGCTCAAGAATGAGAAGGATCACCATCATAGTAACAGCAATCAGTAACAATAACCATTATAACAATGGCAATAAAAACTATGTATTTTTACTTTCTTACCTTGGGCTGGAGAAGATAGTACAATAGACCAGAGAAAATGATTGTTAATGTCAGGCCAACAGCTATGACAGTGACCCATGGTTTCTTGGAAGACCTCCCTGAATCCTGAAGTTCTGTGCCACTCTCTAAGAGGTTGGGTGAAGTCTTTACCTGTATCATTTTCACCTGCTGTAAAGAAGATAACCTGTAGCAAAGAGATTTTACAGTGATGGATGAATCCTCCCAGTCTAAGGACGCTAGTCCTGGGATTGCACAGGCTTTTGTAGTGTTATGGAAATTACATGGTGGGAGTAGGAGGCGGGGCTTTCACTGACAGTTGGAAAATGATACAAAACAATCTCTCTGTGAAACTTACAAGGAGCTGACTCTCATTTGGCTATCAGCCATGAGTCTGAAGGCGGTTTGCAGTCAGCCAACACTGAAGAAGGGAACACACACACACACACATGCACACACCCCAGAAGGGAAGTTCAAATGAGTAAAGAGAATCAAAAATCTCTTGGGAAGGAAGCACTCTAGAATTTGTACCATCTGAGCTTGGAACCTCTCAGGCACATTCAGATGATTTATTAACAAGGATCACTGTTGAAATTAAGTCATTTCTTGCTCCAGACATTACATATGCTTCTGGGGAATTTTTTTTTTTGCAAAAATAGAAAGAATAGGGGCAGCTAGGTGGCTTAGTGAGTAGAGCACCAGCCCTGAAGTCAAGAGGACCTGAGTTCGAATCCAGCCTCAGACACTTGACACATTTACTAGCTGTGTGACCTTGGGCAAGTCACTTAACCCCAATTGTCCTGCCTTCCCCCCTCAAAAAAAAGGACAAAAAAGAAAGAATTAAAAAATCAATCACTCATTGAGTAATAGCTCCACAGTGTCTAAAGATCAGTATTAACATGAATTGATTGATAATCAATTAATTAAGTAATATTAATAATTTGTGAAGCTTGATTCTCTCATTTTTCCAAGGTCCCTAAACTCAGGCTCAAGTGGTGGTAGTAGAGTCAGCCAAAAGTCAGTCTACAAACATTTGTTAAGCACCTACTATGTGCCAGGCACTGTGTAAGTTCTGGCAGAGACATCCAAGGCTAGCACACCATGATCATTGGTGTAAATTTCCAGCACCCTTGGCCCCCAAACAATCCCTCAGAGATGAACTTGTATACCCTTACCAAAATTAAAAAGATAAAGCTAAAAGTTATTTAATCAAATTAAAGTTTTTAATAATCTATCTTGTTTAGGAAAGAATATGTATCTAAGCATTCTTCAGAGTCCTATAAATGAATGTGGACCGTCAGGTTCCAGACTGGCACCAAAGCTAAAGAAGTCTGACCTTGAGCAGATCCCTTCACCTATAAAAGACAAGGGTTTTACAACATTTATACAACAGGCAGTTATAAAGCACCTACTAGGTATGATTAATAAATTACCTACTATCACCCCCCATCTGCATGACTCATGCACAGGATTTGTTTTACCCTAATTAAATTAAATCAACAGACATTTTTGAGCATGCTTTGTGTTCTTAGCACATCGTATTACAGACTGGTTGTATATTATTATAAGATTTCTTTGTATGCAGGCAAGTACCTGTGCTATTGTTGCAAGCCCCAAAGGACTATAGATAACCATCTCATGAAGAGCCATATGCATCTCCCATGGCGATGATCATATTCAGGCTTTATAGATCTTTGTATATATGTCTTATCCCTCCTATTTGATACCACAGCTAAAATGGAAAGAATTTTAAAGTGCCTTGAGGAAAAGTGTTAAATTAGTCCAAGGTATAAATATTTCCCCTTCTAGGAGTCTATTAGAATTTGGCTGATATCGCAGGGTCTTTCTGTCTTTCCCTAACTCATGTAACATCTCTTACCTGGGAGCAAACTAAGCTTTCCCCAAAGTCGCTACTCATCCATCCCTTCCCAAATCTGTTCTTTCTCCTTCCCCTACTCTGCTTTTCCAGACCTGTAGGCATTTTCCCAGGTTATCCAAATGACAAGCTGTTAAAAATGTTATTATGCTAACTCTTCTTGCCTCTAGCCAAGGTCTAAAAATAAGTCTTCCTACACAGTCTGATTACATGATGAGGAAATTTGTTAGTTGTTTACGTAGAAGGGAGTTGGCCTTTGACATTTAGGAGGTGGGGAAAGACATGCAGGCCCTAAGAGTGCCACATTCCAGACCAAATTTCCATGACACAGTCCTCCAAAAATGAATGGAATATCAATTGGAAGCTGGTAAAAATATGAAGGTCACATACTTTTGAAGACTTCCTGAGATTCCCCAGCAATGAGTAACACAAGGTACATGTTACACTTGGTTATCAGAATTGCACCTGCCAGAATTACAGGGAATAGGAATCAGATGTCCCAAAGGGACCTTCAAGACTATCGAATCTCATTGCCTTGATTTTATAAATGAGGATTCTGAGATCTAAATAAAAAGTAACACACGAATTTTTTTTTGTTGTTGTTCAAGTCTTATGCTTATGTCTGACTTTTCACGACCCCATTTGGGTTTTCTTGGCAAAGATCAAAGAGCGGTCTGTGGTTTCCTTCTCCAGTTCATTTTACGGATAAGGAAACTGAGGCAAATAGGAGTAAGAGACTTACCCAAGGTCATACAGATAGTAAGAGTCTGAGACCAGATTTGAACTCAGGAAGAAGAGTCTTCCTGACTCCAGGCCTAGCACTCTATCCACTATAGTGCCACCTAGTTGCATATATATACATATATATATATATATGATACATATATATTGGTATTGATATTGTTATTGAAATAACAACACTGAGATTTAACAAGTGTTAAGATCACAAACTTTACCTGCTGTCATACACCCTATTACCCACATCTGGCCACCACTCAGGCACACAGAAATGAATCAATCAATGAATCGATAAACATTTATTAAGTGCTTGCTACGTGCCAGGCATTATGTTAAGTGCTTGGGATACAAAGAGAGGCCAAAGACGGTCTGTGCCCTCCTTACTTTCTTTTGGTTGTTTGTTGCCCTACTTAAATTAAGTCAACAAGGGTTATTGAGCACCCACTCTGTTCTTAGCACATTACTAAGGTGGCTGTCAATAGAGAAAGGTAACAAGCAGCCTCTGTCCTTTGAAAAACATATAATATGATTGGAGAGAGAAATGCATGAAAAATTAGATCATGTCAAATGAAATGTCCTAGGAACTAATGGTAGGGGCAGCTAGGTGGTGCAATAGATAGAACACCAGTACTAAAGTCAGGATCTGAGTTCAAATCTAGCCTCTGACACTTAACTAGCTGTGTGACCCTGAGCAAGTCACTTAAAACTGATTGCCTCCCCCCACCACCAAAAAAAGGAAGTAGTGACTAAAGAAAGAGAAAGAAAAGATCAAGACTAGAGAGGTATTCATGATTTTTTTTCCTTATAACAAATGCTTCTGCATTTGCAAAGCACCTTACATGTGTTATCTCATTCAATCTTCACAACAATCCTGCGAAGTAGCTGCTATTATTATACTTGCTTTATAGATGAGTAAAATGAGACTGAGAGGTTAAGTGATTTCCCCCAATGTCACAGCTAGTATCTGAGACAGGATTTGAACTCTGATCTTCCTGACTACAAATCCTACACTCTCCCCACAGTGCCAGCTAGCTGCATCACCTCCAAAATCTTTAATTGACTCATATCGCCTATCGTATTAAGCTCAGCTTGTCATTCAAAGACCCATCGGAAGAGACCTGGATATTGGGAAAGATCGAAGGCAAAAGGAAAAGGGGATGGCAGAGGATGAGATGGATAGATGGTATCATGGAAGCAACAAGCCTGAGCTTGGACTGACAGACTTCAAGAAATAGTGGAGAATAGAAGGACCAGATGAGCTATGGTCCATAGGGTCACAAAGAGTCAGACATGACTGAATAACATTGCCATTCAAAGACCTCTGTGATATGGTTGCAGTCTTTCAGCCCCAATCTCCCACTACTCTTTTAAGTATGCTCTAGAGACCTTCTTCTCCATGCAAACCAAACTACTTATTGTTTCTGGGACTTGAAACACACCCTTACCTCCAAGGTTTTGTTCTTGCTTTTTACCAAGTTTGGAATGTCCCTCCTTTCCTGCCTTCCACACTCCCCATCCTACCTTTCAAAAGTCTACCCAACCTTCAAGTCTTTCCTTGTCCAGGTCTTTAATGAATTCTTTCCTGGTTTCTCCTCAGTGTGGGATCAGTGACCCAGAACAACAGCTCTGGGATTTGGTCCATGATCCTTGTGGATTACTAATGGTCTAGGCTTCAAGTCCCAAGGTCACCTTCATATTGTGGTGAAGCAGCAGATCAGTCAGTACTCCAGGGTCAAAGCATCACAGGCTTAGAGCTGGAAGGGTTCTTGGAGGTCATCTGGTCCAACCTTCTCTTTTACATTCAAGAAACCTGAGGCCCCAAAAGATTAAAGATTGCACAAGGAATAAAGGAAACAGACATTTATTAAGTGCCTAATAAATGCTAAACACTGTGTTAAGTGCTTTACAAGTATTATCTCAGATAGGTGCTATTATTATCCTCATCTTATAGTTGAGAAAACTGAGGCTGAGAGATGTTAAATGACTTGTCCAGAGTCACAGAGCTAGTAAATATTTAGGAGTCAGGAGGACCTGAGTTCAAATATGGCCTCGGACACTTACTAGCATTGTGACCCTGGGCAAGTCACTTAACCCTGTTTACCTCAGTTTCCTCACCTGTGAAATGATCTAGAGAAGGAAATGGCAAACCAATCCAGTACCTTTGCTGAGAAAACCCCAAATGGGAGCATGAAGAGTTGGGCATGATTGAAATGAACAGTAACAGCAAAAGTATTATGACAACTTGATTCTCTCCAAACAGATTTAACTCCCACAAGTGAGAATTCACAATGCAGTGAAGCATAGCCTGATCACTTTTGTCACCTTCTTTGGGCTATTTTATGTGTTAGCGACTAAAGGATATACGGACGAAAAGGGAGTGAGAATTATTTCTACCATGACCAGGAGGCTTTAGCTAGGATTTTTAGATAACTTAATTAGAAATTCTGTGATGTCTTTTAGCAAAGGTAAATTTGTAGTGAATTTTATGGCCAGTTTCGAGAAGTAAGAGTTGGGACTCCCCCCAAAATGAAGGGGGAGCTCGGGGGGCATAGCAGAACAAGGATAAAAGATAACTTTTGTAATTCAGTTGGTCAACAAGCATTTGGGACCAGAATGGGGAATTCCAAACTGGCCTGGCCTTTCTAGCTTTAAGGGATTCCTATATTCCAGGAATTATACTAAACCCTGGGAATACAAAGAAAAGCAAACACAGGTACCTGCCTTCAGGAGCTCACTTTCTTAATAGGGGAGATGACGTGGAAATAGCTCATCTGTAATACGGGGATAATAATATTTATCTCACAGAGTTCTTGTGAGTCTTAGATGCACAGTGCTCATTTAGGGTTAGGGTTAGGGTCAGGGTTAGGGTTCAAGCAAACCTCGAAAGGCTATATAAATGCTGGCTGATATTTTAATGTGCTCTGTCCAATTGCTAGTTGGACAAGCACCACAGTCTATGTATGTGACTTGAGAAGTCAGTATTCATTCGTTCAGAGACTGACATAGAAATTCAAGAGCCAATTCAAATAGTTTGAATCTCAAAATCTTATCAAGGAGTAGATAAACTACACTAGAGGACCAAGTAAAATACATTCCACTATGATTTTTCTAATATTTAACATTTAATAACATTTAATATGAATATGAATATTATTCATAATATGAATATTTAGCATTTATAATAAGCATGATTTTGAATGAAACCTGTAAAACCTGTACAAATGTTAGTTCACAGTTTGGGGTCATGTTATCTTTTGGCTCTAATTATTAAGATTTAAGGGAATTTTAATTGTATCAGAGCCGACAAACCCAATAACGCTTCCATCAAGAATGCCTGGTGACTTCCTTAGAAGTCAAATTAAGTGCCAGAAACAAGCTACAACTTGAATTTCACAGGATTTTCATAATAAAAAAGCACCTTCTATAGGGGAAATGACTCAGACTTTGATCCAAGTTATTAAAGAAGTCAATCAACAATTCAACTGAATGCAATTCAACAAATATTTTTGAGGGCCTAGATCAAGGGTGGGGAACCTGCAGCTCCAAGCCCACACTTGGACCTCTAGATCGTCAAGTACAGCCCTTTGGCTGGATCCAAACTTCACAGCACAAATTGTTTTATTGAAAACCTAGAGGGTCATATGTGGCCTTAAGGCTGAAGATTCCACACCCCTTGTTTGGAACCTTCAAGGTACCCTGCCAGGACGTGCAAAGATTAGTAAGAAAGACACACTTCCTTCTCTCTAGTACTTTACAAACTAGTAGGACAGATAAGCAAACTGCAAGGCTGGGTATGTAAATGTCACTGAAGGTGGCTAAAGGTCTCCTACTGAAGATCGCCTCATTGAGTCATTATTCTGGGTCACTGATCCCTCACTGAGGGACTCATAGATCTTGGAAACAGCAAAATAATTGAAGCACATAGTATGACAGGGGGATTTGTCATGAAACAATTACATCAGGGTCCTATCTATAAAATAACTGGTGATTCCAGGGTTAAAAAGTCATTGATGAAAAGGGTACGACTTTTAGAGGTAGAAGATTCTTTTTTCCAAGCCTGAGTTTTGCTGTTGTTTGGCTGACATGCCCTGGGCAAATCCACATGGTATCTTCAAACTCTGGTTTCCTTCTCTGTGAAATGGGGTAGTGAAATTTGCACTGGCAGCTTCAAAATGAGAAGGAATTCTAGAATAGTAAAGTTGAAAGGAACTTCAGAGTTTACTCCAGCCATATTAGAACAATACCACAAGGCATTACAGAAGATTTAGTTTATTATTGTTATTGTTGGCAATAACAATAATATTGCCTAAATAATAGAAAATACTTAATTGGTTGAGAACCAACATGTAGTGAATAGGGAACTGGCCTCAGAAGAATCAAGTTCAAATCCTACTTCTGACAACATGCTGGCTACGTATGACCTTGGTCAAATCACTTAACTTCTCAGTAACTCCAGGCAATTGTAACATTACAAGTTTTAGAAAAGGTACCTGGGTTAGTAGAAAGGCATTCCCTATGCCAATGAAGTCACAGGTCTGGGCCCTATCCCTAATCAAATGATTAATAACATAAACCACTTGTGTTATGTTTTCCTGTTTAAATCCGTCAATCTGGTACATTTCATAGTTTATTTTTTTATTACTCTCTCTGAAGAACTTTGGAATTGATGCGTGACATGGGAGACACTGGCATAGGACCACCCAGCATGGTGTGTCCACAGCAAAGAAGGTGCTATGTTCTATGAGCAAAGCAGAATAGAAGTAGCTCAAAAGAAATGCAAGATGTGCAAATTTAGAGAATCCACCCCAAATGTTCACATGGATTATTTCTACCCAACCTGTGGTGGAGCATTCGGAGCTCATATTGGTCTGATCAGCCACAGTGGGACCCACAGTAACTTGACTTTAACATAGTGATGTCATTTTCATCCTCTTCTAGAATGAAGGACAACAACCAACCAACCACTATTGCTGCTGCCACTGATATTAAAGTTTTTATTAATGGAGAAGAATAATTTCTTCATGTTCTCTAAAGAGGAAGCTCAAAATGAGCTGTGTCAGGAGACAGAGGCAAGAAAGCAGTATATTCAGTGAAATTGGGGCTGAAGAGTGTGAGGTTAGGGATGAGATTAGGAACAGACTGGAGTCTAGGAATTGTTCTGAACCCAAGGCCAAGGGTGAGAGAGCAAATGGTAGCAGAGACTCTGGGTTCTGACTTCCTTCTTTATGATAATATGAGTATAGATTTGTGGTACCTCATTTGTCTAAAAGTCCCTTGTCGGGCAACCTCCCCTATCCAGTGCCCAGCTTAGAACTATCAATTCAGATACATGTTGGATTGAGTGACATTTAAGGTCTCTTCTCAACTCTAAGTTCCAAATTGTGTCAATCAACAGGTATTTATTAAGCACTTTTAGCTGTTGTTCACTTGTGTCTGACTCTCTGTGACCTCATTTTGGAGTTTTCTTAGCAAGGATAATGTAGTGGTTTGTCATTTCCTTCTCCAGTTCATTTTACAGAAGAGGAAACTGAGGCAGATTTAAGTGACTTGCTCAAGGTCACAGCTAGTGTCTGAGACCAGATTTGAACTCAGGAAGATGAGTTTTCCTGACTTCAGAACCTATGCACTATCCACTGTACCACCTAGCTGCCCTTATTAAGCACTTATTATGTTCCAGTCACTGTGCCAACCATCAGAGCTACAAAGAAAGGCAAAAACCAGTTCATTAGGTTGGTCCAAATAACTGGAAGAAACATCACCTGAGATTGGATCAAATCTATGAGAGAATAGTTGCATAGAGATCCATATTCTTTAAAGTTCTTCTCTATTTGATTTCCTAGATGACCACTTCACCTTTACTAATCTTCAGACTTGAGCCCCACAGTACATCCTTGAAGACAGGTCATGGTGTAGCAATATTCCACATTTCAACCCTAATTTCAGAAGACTGGTAATTCATGGTGAAGAAGAATAAGGAACAGGGGATTGGTAGAGAAGTTGCCAACTTGCATTGGTAGACGGAGTTGCCTCTTCCGGGAGTTTCCTATACCAATGATATTACAGGTCCAGGGACTGTTCCTATTGACTTCTCTGGGCTGTCAAAACCAAATTAGATGATATACATACATGTTTACATATATGTATGTGTGTATGCACATATAGCACTTTGTGAACCTTGAAGTATTATGTAAATGTTCGCTAATACTGTTGTTTGCAAAGAAAAATTGAAGAGTTCCTGCCCTCAAAGAGTTTACATTCTATTTAATCTTTCTCTTGTTGATGATAGGTCATAGGACTTGTCATAGACAAATCTCAGAGGTGCGACCTAAGAACTGACCTTCATCCTCAAATTATATCCATCTTCCCTTTATATATGCCATCTTTCTCCTGACAAACTTCAGGAAATAGATCTCAACATCCAGTTACTCTCAAAATCCAGAAACAAGTGAGAACTCTCCCTGACTGAGGGCCTTTCTCCACTGTGTTCTCATTAAACCTATGTGAGAAATAGGGCCATCTGGGTCCAAATGCTTGAGAAGGACTAGCTATGGCAAATGGGAATTTCCCATCTTCATTTTTCCCAAGGACCTCAAGTCTGCCAACACCAAGTTTCTCCTCATATTTCTTGGAAGGGATTCATCTACTCAGGCAACCCCAGTTGGAAATCAGCCTGTCTCCACCTTTCTACTAGCTCTCCCCACATAAATTAACCAAAGCTGTCTGAATCCTCCAACTTCCTACACATCATCTCACAGAGCTTTAGTAATTACACTCCTTTCAACCCCTATTAATTACCATGACATTCACCCACAAAATTCTTCTCTACACTTTCCCTGCTGGCTCTTGATTTTACATTTCCTGCCATTGATTTAGAGCATAGACATTCCTGTAATGGCAGGGAGCTCACTCTAAGATATACAGCTTTACTGGTTAGTGCTGGCAGTGGGAAGACAGATGAGTAAAGAAAAATGTTTACCCTCCTCTTTCTCCCAAACCTGAATTCAGAGTATACTTGTATTTCCCAAGCTGCAATGAGTTCTATTCATCTCTCCTGTAAAAATTAATGCTTGGTCCCTTGCATTTGTAATCTATGACTTTCTACCTATGGGACTTTATTAGCTTTGCAAGCTTTAATTTTATAATAAGAAAGAAGCTCAAAAAGATACTGGGACACTAAAACTAGCAAATCACCAGTATGACTTCCCCAGAAGTCTATGCATATCACAGGCTTTAGAGCTAGAAGAGACTGCAGAAGTTTAAACCAACCTCCCTAAGTTTTACAAACAATGCAACTGAAATCCAGAGTTTATATGACTTGTATAAGGTCATATAAGCAGTAGGTAGAATATTCAGGATTTGAATCCAGATCTTCTGACTCCCAACACCAGAGTCCCTTCCATTACATCATTCATTTGAATTAATAGGTAGAGACAGATACCTTCTTATAGAGGCTTCTGATCCAAGGTTTTTTATCCTGATCACTTCTCCTTTCCCAATTAACCAAAAACATTTACATCAAGCCTCTTATAGAACTGGTTTGGTAACTTGAAAACCTACAGGAAACTGTAACACCTTGTTCGGGGATGAATTGCCACTGTATAGTAAGGCTATACCATAGTGGGGAAACCTTGGGCAGGTGTGCCAATGGAAAAATCAATGAATCACCAATAAGTTTATGGAATGTTGCTTAGGGTAGCTGAGCCAAATGGATTGTAGAGAACAAAAAGGAGGAGGAAGAAGATAAAGATGAAGGAAAAATAACCCTGGGGAGTTGACGAAAACTACTCTTAATGATCAAAGGATGATATGGCCCTATCATCAAGTCTCCTATCACTCTTCTAGCCTCAGGAAAATCTTTCTATCTAAAAATAGGTATATTCTCCCAACACACACGTACACAAGCTCCGACACTGTCTTTCAGGTCCACTGGTCCCTGGATCATTTCCAGGATCAACCCTACTATTAGGCTCCTATTTCATCACCAATGATAGAGTTCCAAGTATCAAGTGCAGGAAAGGAAACAGAGAGAATTAAAGATGACAGAAAGGAAAGAAGAGGGAAAAGGAATAGGCGTCTTAGAGTGAATAGTGTCAGAAATATAGCTTATCTCTTGGATAAAATTAGACCTCATTGAAAATCAGGGAACACAGAAAGTGACTAACTCCATACCTCCCTCGCCCCAAACTCCATACAAGCATTCTTCCAACACATACTTCTACCCATTTCTTAAGAGGAAAAGTTTCTCCTGAATTTTTTAATCTCTTTTTTTCCAAAGGAAAATAAAACTCTTTTTTTTGCTCTGTCTTCAGTTTTGTTTTCTTCCTCTTTCCTTTTCCAGTTCTCCAAATGACTAAGATGAAATCTGAGCTCAAATCTGGCTCTGAAGACTCTAGTTCAATGGAAACCCCAATAGTGACCCCCTACGGAATTCCTGCTTGGCCTTTTTTCCTCTCCCTACAATAGTTCCACAGTGCTCAGCATCTTCATCTTGGCCAAAAAAAAATCTAGGGGATCAAAATGATATGCTTTCTTTGTTCTAATTGCACTTCAAAACCTCATTTCAGGGATTTTCCCTGAATCGCTTCACTCTACCTCTTTCTCTGCCTTCCAGACAACACAGTGGTAAAGATGTTTAGCCCTAGATGACTTTTGTTTCTCCACTGGACATTGAGTAGTCCATTTGAGGCTGGGTTATTTTTATACTAGCTGACCACAAAAATATCATGACAAGGCTAACAATGTAAAAAGAGGATGAAACATCAAGAAACACCTGGCATCTGATTGGGTATAAGGGCTGAGGGAAGGAAAAAAGAATTTGTTAGGCATCTACCCTGTGCTAGATATTCTGCCAAGAACTTTACCATTATTATCTTATTTGATCCTCACAAGGGAGGCAAACAGGTTAGGTGACTTGTCCAGGATCACACAGCTAGTATCTGAAGCCATGTTTGAACTCGGGTCTTCCTGAATCCAGGCCCAGCACTCTATCCACTGTGCCACTTAGTGATCATGTTTGATACTCACAACAACCCTGGCAAGTAGGTACTAATATTATTCCCATTTTGCAATTGAGGAAACTGAGGCAGACAGATGTTAAGTGACTTGCTCTGGGTCATACAGCTGGAAAGCGTCTGAGACATGTTTAAGCTCAGGTCTTCCTAACTCTAGGCCCACTTTAATGCATTAGGGCACCACCTACTGTATTTCCCCATGTAAAAGACACACCCAGTTTTTAGACCCCAGATTTATTCAGAAATGGTGCGTCTTATACACGGGGAAATATGGTAACTGCAATAGGAGACATAATATTCAAGGATGACTTTAAGGTGATGAAACAAAGTGACTGGGAAAAGGGTAGTGCCCTTGACAAAAATAGGAAAATGTGGAGGAGGGGAAAGTTTAGGAAAAATATACCGAGTTCCATTTTGGACACATTTGGGGAACACTGATAGGCCATCTGAAAGTGAGGTGTGGTGTGGGACAGGAGTTCAGGAAAGAGAATAGGACAGTATCTCTAGATTTGAGATTCATTCAGCCAGAGATGATAATTTAACCTACAGATGTGATGAGATCACCAAATGATAGATTACATAGAGATAAGAGAAAAAGACTCAGGGCAGAACTCTCAAGGAAATCATTACTTAGGAAATGGTAAATGGTTGATGAACCAATGAAGAGTTGAGTGGGACTAATATAAGGAAGAGGCAAACTATAAAAGAGTAGTGTGTCATGAAAGTAAGGGAGGAGAGAGTTTCCAGAAAGAGGGGGCGACTGGGTCAAGAAATTCGGAAAAGTTAAGGATGAAGACTAACAAGATGCCTTTGGATTTAGCAGTTAAGACATCATTGGTACAAACTAAATGCATACAAGGCTAGGAAATCATTAACTAGAGAAAAAACCCAATATATCAAATATCTATAATAAGGGTCTGACATCCAAGATACATAGATAGCCAACAAGAGCATATAAGACCAAAAGTCATTGTCTAGTGGATAAATGGTCAAAAGATATGAACAAATAATTCTCAAAAGAAGAACTGCAAGCAATCAACAACCATATGAAACAATGGTCAAAGTCATTAACAATAACGGAAGTACAAATTTAAAAAAAACTCCCATGATTCACCTTACAATCATCAAATTACCAGATGACAAATGATGGGAAAGGTTAATGTTGGAGGTTTATGGGAAAATAGGGACACTAATGCCCTATTGAAAGAGTCATAAATCAACCCAGTCATCTTGCGAAGCAATTTGAAATTATGGTAAGAAGGTGACTAAAATCTCCATATCTTTTGACGCAGAGATCTCGCTGCTAGGTGGATAACCAGTGATAATTTTTAAAAGCCTCCGATGTATCAAAACATTTATAACAGCCCTCTTTTTTTGTAAGACTAACATTTCATGGTACCTGAATGCAACTGTACTGTAAGAAATGACGAATATGATGAACACAGAGATACTTGAAAAAACATATGAACTTATGCAGAGTAAAATAAGCAGAAGCTGGAAAATATTGTAATGATAGAAACAATGTAAATTGATATAATAATAACAAAATAACCAAACACCAAAACTGAATGCTATGAAATTGTAAGGACCAAACTTTACCCCAAAGAAAAGACATAGAGTCTCTCACACCTCCTGCTTCCTTTCAGAGGTGAGAGACTGGGAGTGCACTACCCCATATAATGTCAGATGTTTTCAACGTGCTAATTGATTTTGCTATAGTTTTTTCTTTTTTATTATTATAGAAGATTAATGTCTACGAGGAGAAAGTACTACATTGGGAAGGGTGGAATAAGTAAAAACAAAATATATCATTAAAATTTTATGGAAAAAAATGAAAATAGTAAAGTAGGAGGAAAAGGAGATCATTGCTAACCTTGTAGAGACAGTAGAATGATGTAGTTGGAAATCGGATCTCAAAGGGTTAACAAGTAAGAGGATGGCAATGTATCATTGACAACAAAAGTAGGCTACTCTTTTTAGAATTTTTGCTGTAAAAGGAAAAAGGAAATAATGGATAATAGAGTGAAGGAATAACCTGCAGTCTCTCAAATCCCAAACAAATCATCTATGGACCTGCCAAGATAATCCTCCCAAGTAGCTTTTTTAAAAGAATGGGTGTCTTCAAATGTTGATTCAAAAATTTTAATAATACTCTAATAAAAATATTATAGCAACATATTGGAGAAAATATTAACTATAATCAGGCTAAATTCATGTTAAGGATGTAAGAAGGGCTCAACATTAGAAAAAACAATAAGTATAATCACATTTCAAACAAAAACACCCACCTTATCACAATTATATCAATATATGGGAGAGAGAAGCCTTTATCAGAGTTCTACTTCATTCATTTATGTTAAAAAGCCCTACAAACTATAGGTGTATAATTTTAAATCTATGTCTAAAACCAAAAGATAGCATTTTTTGTAGCAAAGAAATACTGGAAGCTCCCCCCCCCAAAAAAAAAAGAGTAGTCAAGTAAGATCCCTTACCTATGTTATTTGACATAGCTTTAGAACTACTAGATGAACAACGAAAGAGTAGAAAGAAGTTAAAGCCATAAACACAGGGAAAGAGGAGATATCTATTTGATAAAAATATGATGTTTTACTTAGAAAACCCCAAAGAGTCAACAAAATTGAGAAAATTAATTATCTCACTAACATAAAAGAATGCACATAACCCGACAAAAATAAAAAACTTTTTTGTTGTTGTTTAGTCTCTCAGTTGTGTCCAACTGTTTGTAACCTAATTTGTCATTTTCTTGGCAAAGATACTGGAGTAGTTTGCCATTTCCTTCTCTAGCTCATTTTATAAATGAGAAAACTGAGGCAAACAGGGTTAAGTGACTTGTCCAGAGTCATAGAGCTAGTAAGCCTCTGTGGCCAGATTTGAACTCAGGTCTTCCTCACTCTCCAACAGCTCCAATTCCCAAGTGTGGCCTGAACCATATTAAGGCATAATTGAGAAATATTCAACAACATAAATTAACAAACAATAAAATATAGATAATGATCACTTGTGGTTTTCTAAGCTAATATACATTCCATTGGGATTCTTCTGTATGGTTTAGTGGCCCCATTTCCATTCTATAACACCATTGGTCTAGAGTCCTTTGTTACTGGTGTAGAAGTCATACCTGAATCAATTCCCTGTGTTTAGACCATTGCCTCACTAGAACAAAGATTGAACAGGACAAAGCTAGAAGAAAAGGGTAAAAATGAGGGAAAAAAGATGGCATGTGATCAAAACAGTCCATTTTTTAACTATTTGAACAAATCACTGATAATGAAGGATTGGAAATGGGCAGAGGGATATTAACACTGATTATAATTTCCCAGAGAATTTTAACCAATGCAAATCAGTTATCATGACAAGGAGAACAAAAGATCCTAAAAGGTGATTCTGTCAGCAAATACTTAATTGCCAAGTGGAGAGAGATGTCAGCCAAAAGCTAGTTTAGAATATAATCTTATGGGGGGGGGGGGCAGAGGCAAGATGGCAGCCGGAAAGCAGGGACTAGCATGAGCTCCCCATCAAGTCCCTCCAAAATCCTATAAAAAATGGCTCTGAACCAATTCTACAACTGCAGAACACACAAAACAGCAGAGGGAAGCAGGGCTCCAGCCCAGGACAGCCTGGATGGTCTCTGGGTAAGGTCTATCCCCCACAGAGCTGGGAATGGAATGGAGCAGAATAGACCCCAGCGTGGGCTGAGCGGATCAACCAGACTAGGAGCTGGGTGGAGCGAGCCCTAGCACCCTGAATCAGTGAGCTGTGGCAGTTACCAGACTTCCCAACCCACAAACACCAAAGGCAACAGAGAAGGTTAGCAGGAAAAGCTGCTGGGGACAGGGAGTTTGCAGTTCAGCCACCGCCCCAGGGGCAGCGGAGGTGGGGTAGCTTCAGAACTACAGCTGCAGTTGCTTCTGGCCCCAGGCCCACCTGGTGGGAGGAATTAAGTGGCTGATCAGAACAGTAGTG
>CM053626.1:284228847-284277509 GCA_028646595.1 Phalanger gymnotis | reverse complement strand
AATTTAGTTAGTCTTTCACAACATGAGTATTGTGGAAGGATTATACATAATGATATGCATGCGGCCCATGTTGAATTGCTTGACTTCTTAGGGAGGGAGGGTGGGTGGGAAGGGAAGAGGGGAGAGAATTTGGAACTCAAAGTTTTAAAAACAGATGTTCAAAAACAAAAAAAAAACTGCATGCAAGATACACAGGCAATGGGGCATAGAAATTTATCTTGCCCTACAAGAAAGGAAGGGGAAAGGGGATGGGAGGGGAGTGGAGTGACAGAAGGGAGGGCAGACTGGGGAACAGGGCAACCAGAATATACGCCATCTTGGAGTGGGGGGGAGGGTAGACATGGGGAGAAAATTTGTAGTTCGAACTTGTGAAAATCAATGCTGAAAACTAAACATATTAAATAATAAACTGAAAAAAGAATATAATCTTATGTGGGAAAGCTTATGGATGAGGGAAGTAGCAGGTAATAAAACCTGTTAAAAGAAATGAGAGTCCTAAATAAGCAAATTTAAAGGATGAAGGAAATTTAAGGATGAATACGGAAGGACGACAAGTAGAGAAATATAAAAATTTCAGCAAAGATTGTTGTGACATCTTTCAATATCAAGGAGTGTAGCATGACTACACTTGGACTCTAAAATCACAGACCTAAATTTGATTATAGAGAAGGTAGAAACGACATTAAATAGAGGGGAAAAAATCAGGACAGGAAGCCAGATTAGATGAAGCATACATCAAGTGTGTCCATGCTGGGGACAACATAATTATGAGGGTATGGAGTCATCAGTTAACTATATATATGAAGTAGAGGAAGGTAACAAAGACATTAAAATAGCTAACAACTAGACAATTAGCATTTATTAAGCAATTAGTGTGTACCATAATAGAGGTAGCTAAGTGGTGCAGCAGATAGAGTGCCAGGCCTGGAGTCGAGAACCTGAGTTCAAATTTGACCTCAGATACTTACTAGCTGTTTGACCCTGGGTGAGTCACTTAATCCTGTTTGCCTCAGTTTCCTTATCTGTAAAATGAGCTGGAGAAGGAATTGGCAAACCATTTCAATATTTCTGCCAAGAAAACCCCAAAAGAGGTCATGAAGAGTTGGACGTGACTGAAAAAAAAAACGACTAAACAACATGCGTCATATTGTGTTAAGTGATGGGGATGCAAAGAAAGGTAAGAACAGAGCCTCTGCCTTCTAATGAGAGAGGCAACATGCAAAGAATAATGCCTGTATAAGATATTTATGGTGATAATCACAATGGGAAGTCACTAGAAGGAAGTAGAAAGTCTCCTGAAGAAGGTGGCCTAAGACAGGGAATTTAGGCTGTGGAGATGAACTTCCAGTTCTTTCATTGATCTTCATAATAACATGATCTCGAGACCCTTTGCTATCTTGGTTGTCATCCTCTGGATCGGCATCCTTATCTAAATGTGGCACCCCGAGCTCATCCATTTGAGAGAATGAGGTGACTCTCCACATTACAAAGACTGTCTCTTCCACTTGACCCTCTGATCCATCTCCTCCTGTCTCCTCCAGGACCTAGGACCATGGATAATAATAATGAGGATGATGATGACGACGACCACAGTGACGATGATGATAACTATTACTGATATGTTGTTTTAAGGTTTGTACTTTATTTCTTCTCTTTGATCCTCACAAGAAACACTGTGAGGTACATGCTATTAATATCTTTATTTTATAGATTAGGACATGAGGCTGAGGGGTCAAGTGACTTGCCCAAGGTCACAAAGCTAGTGTCTAAGGCAGAATTTGAATGGAAGTCTTCCTTTCATAGACTGTAAACTCCTTGATAACAGGAAGCATGTCTTTGTTACACGGTAAAGTACACTATACATAATAGGAATTTAATAAATATTTTGTGAATGTACAAACCAACTAAAAGAGACAGCGTGGTATACTGGAAAGCATGCTGGATATGGAGTCACTACCTGTGAGTCCTTGGGTAAGTCGCTTAATCTCTGTGCCTCAGTTTCCCTATAAGTAAAAAATGAGGTAGTTTGGGGTTGGGTTAGATGACCTCTAATGTCTTTCTCTGTTCTAAGTCAATGATCTCTGTGACAGTTATAATGTAGTAAGAAACAGGAACACAATGGTGAAGTGGTCGTAGCAGCTGGGAGAAAGACGCCTTGGACAATATTTGATCCTAACCATGGGGAGTGGTGCTAGAGGCAAATGTGAAAGGTTATATGAACTCAAAAAGGAGATGTCCAAAGACTCAGAAAAAAATATGGGACTTTGCTCATAGAAAAGGAGAAAATCTGAGAGCTGATAAGATTGCTTTGACCTTAGACCTAGGAATTGTTAAGTATTAATGTTATCTTATAGGCACAATCCCATTCGATTCAAATTATTATGTATTCAGTGCCTACTGTACATTGCTGTATGTTCAAGGGATTGTGCTAGGCACTGCCATGAAACAGGTAGTTTGTGGTCATTACAGACCCAAAGAGGCTAAGCAGTATCTCTAGGCCGCAGGACTAGGCCTTTTTATTTTTTTTTACATCATGGACCTTTTTGTGAGCCTTTGTACTCCTCAGATTAATGTTTTTAGATGTAAAAAAAATAAATAGAGCACTGGACCCGGATTCAGGAGGACCTGAGTTCAAATTTGACCTCAGACACATATTAGCTAAGTTACCCTGGACAAGTCACAAGACCTCTGTTTGCATTTGTTTCTTCATCCATAGAATGGGGATAATAATAGCCCCTATCTCCGAGGGTTGAGGGGCAGCTAGGTGGAGCAGTAGATAGAATGCCCAATATGAAATCAGGAAGATTCATCTTCCTGAGTTCAAATCTGGACTTAGACATTTATTAGCTGTGTGTCTTTGGATAAGTCACTTTGTTGAGGGAGAAAAGAAACCCAGGGATGTAGGAAACCCAAACCAAAGTTCCCAGGGCAAGGTTGCCTGGAATGAATTCATGATCTCAAGCATCCTCTAAGTCAAGGTGGCAAAGTTTTATTACGCTTTACAACAGGCAAGAGTTCTTAGGGAACCTGCAACCTTAGAGGGGTACGGGGAGAGCTTTTGTAAGAGATTTAGGGGTGAAACCTGTCAATTAGGTGCTTTGGGGTGGGATTAGGGAGAGGTTAAGGGGTGGTCAGTTCTTAAAGGAACATGCATTTTTAGTATCTACTGTGCAGGCGTATTACCCAGAGTTCATTGAAAAATAGCCCAAGGGGGCACTACTAGGAGGTGTGGTTTTGACTCTGAAACATCACTAAGTTTATTATCAGTCAGGGCTAAAGGGGAATCTCTATGTAGTTTCTCATCTGATATCTTGTTAGACAAAATACCACGTCTAGGATACATATTAGAAAGGTCATAAGTAGCAAATATGGTCATGACTCAGTGTACAATCAATTATCAGCATCCTGGAATCAGTCTATAGATAGGCATAACTGCTTAATGAGGAAGGAGCAGAGATAAGCTGGGGCACACTGCCCTTTAGCTAGAGAGAGACTGCCTAGGAAAGAATATGTTTTGAGAACTGGATGTGTTTTGGAATTGGGGTTCAGGCACAGGCACCCAAGTACCCCATCAACTTAACCATGTTTGCCTCAATTTCTTCATCTGTAAAATGAGCTGAAGAAAGAAATAGCAGACCACTCCAGTATCTTTGCCAAAAAAACTGAAAGGAGTCACAACAACCGAGGGTTGATATGATGGTCAATGAGATAACAGGTATAAAGTGCTTTGCAATCCTTAAAGCACTATATAAATGCGAGCTCTTTGTATTATTATTATCATCATCACCACCATCATTCTTTAACTGGGGGACATGTGGGTATGTGAAGAGAGGGGCTCCAGGTAAGGTAGCCCCTGAGATCACCCAACATCCCCAGACATGAGGCTAGTCAGGAAGAAGCACACATCTCATTGGTTGTGATCATCACAGTTCTTCAGAAGCAGCTCATCAGAGTCCTAGGGAGATAAAACAAGGGAGTGAACCTCCAGACCTCAGACAAACACACTTGACTCAGGCCGCAGACCTGATCTTGTAACTTCCTCTTTGCAGAAGCCTTGAAGCCAAGTTCAGAAAGACATCACCAAAATGGTAGGCTCTGATACAGTCTATTCAGCCATTTCCCAAATTGGCCATCTCCTTGGAAGTACTCTGAGGCTACAGACCAGGAACGGAGGGATTACATAAAATGGGAAGCCCATCCAAGAGAGAGGAAGCCACTTCCCCATGCTAATGAGCAATTAAGGACTTTAACCTGTTGCTGAGTACTAAGTACTTAAATTATTATTTATACAGAATGTTTAAAAACAGTTTTAATGCATGCTTTTCTTCATTGACTAACATGAGTGCATGTTATTTATTAATAAAAATCTGAGCTCTAATTTAGTTTGGTGGTACATATACTCTAATCCCTGGGAATCCTGAAGAACAAAGGTTTATTCTACACACCATGGGGGATGAAATAAATATCAAACATGGTCATATGCTTAGATACTTGACAGTCTCATTAGGGAGACAACACACACACACACTCACAAACACACAACCATAGAACAAGACAAGACAGTATCTCTACCAAACTACCTCTCTTTCTGACTTTCCTGGATCTGATAGGCTAGATCTGGGCTGACTAGCCCTTCTGAAAGGAGTAAAGCATTATAAAACCAGCAAAGTCTAAGCATTATCACTAAATAATTATCATATAATAATCAAATAATAATTATCATGGATCACTAAAATATGTTGCATACACTTTGGTGTACATATCCATACATAGAAAAGGTCGATGTAGATAAGGGAAGGTTCTGCTATAATTAAGAACAACAAAATGGGGCAGGTATCAAAGGCCCCCAGCCTTATCAGTGGGATGGGCTTCTTCTTTAAAAATCATCAACTGAGCTCAGAACTTAGACATCCTCCTGCTGTTCAAACGAGGAACCAAACTGTCTAGTCAGCCATTGAAGAGTAACTAGCTGGCCACTAAAGGGGAATGAGAAGATATGTGGAAAGGGGTTATACTGAACATTCACTTTGAGGAGGGAAAGGGTTCTCTACATCTTTTATGTAGCTGAGCATACATACATAGTGGTGGGAACAATGGACTGGATGTGAGGAGGCCTAGATGTTAACAAGGTTAAGTGATTTGCCAAGGGTCACACAGCTCTGCCTTTAACTGTGTGACCTTAGTAATAATATTAATAATAATTACCATTTGTATAGTTCTTAAAAGATTTTACAAATATCTTTTTAGCCTCACAACAACCTTACAAGGTACGTGTTATCGTTTTCCTTATGCTGTAGATGAGGAAACCGCAGCAGACAGATGTTACGTGACCCGCTCACAGTCATACAGCTACTAAATGTCTTGAAGGCCAGATCTGAACAGGTCTTCCTAACTCCAGGTCCAGTGCTCTATTCCCTGCGCCACCTAGCAGTTGGGATAGGCCTCTTAAATTTCCTGGACCTTGGTTTCCTCCAGTATAAAGTAAAAAGGTTGGACTAGATTTCTCTTCTTTCCTTTCAATACTAAGGGTCTGTGACTCATAGGCAGGGAACCCAAGGCAGGGAAAGATCAGGTCGTTGCAACAAACTTATACTAGGCAGAATCCTATCCTGGAACATAAGCATGCCCCAAGCTAACTTCGTCCTAGCACTCACACTTCCTCTTGGGGAGGCTGAAATTAAAAAAAATAATAATAATGCTTAGACTTGGTTCCTGCTGATTTTATAATTTACTCCTTTCAGAAGTGCTCATCAGCCCAGATCCAGCCAATCAGAACCAGGAAAGTCAGAAAGAGAGGTGATTTGGTAGAGAATAATAAGAATATTGTATTGTACTGGAGGCAGCATAAAGCAATAGAACAAGGAATGAACCTCAAGTCAGGAGACCCGCCTTCAAATCCCACCTGTGATACTTTCTAGCTGGGCAAGTAATTTCATAGCTATGGGTCTTGTCTTAAGCAAGGATAAGATGTTAACAATAAGCCCACTCTCTGTCTCATAAGGTGACTGGGAGAAATGCGTTTGGCAAACTCCGAAAGACACATGAATTATTTAATTCTATTTCCTCATCAAGGCTGACCCTTGTTCTGTATGGAAGCAACTCAGGAATGAATGCTAAATGTTACCTGTCCACTGAGCTTTGAATGTTCATCATTTCTATAACAGAGCTAGCATTTTTTAGAATGAATAAAGACCCAGCCTTTGAATGAGGAAAACCTCTGGCACCCAGCTGTTCTATGGCAATGGACAAGTTAATTATCATTGACCCTGAGTTATTCTCTATGACTGGATTACAGAAGAGATGCTAATATGCATTGGTGGGGGTAATTTCTACACTGGGAATTAACCAATATAGATGAAATCACAGACCCAGCCACCCTTATACATACATATATATACATACATACATGTACATGTTTGTGTGTATGTGTGTATATGTATATATATATTCATATATATTGTTGCTGTTGTGTTGTTACTTAGTTATTTCAGTCGTGAACCCATCTGGGGTTTGGTTTTCTTGGAAAAGATACTGGAGCGGTTTGCCATTTCCTTCTCCAGCTCATTTTATAGATGAGCACACTAAGACAAACAAGGTTAAGCAACTTGCCAAGGGTCACACAGCTAGTAAGTGTCTGAGACTGGATTTGAATTCAGGAATATGAGTCTTCCTGACTCCAGGCTTGGAGCTCAATCCACTGCTCCTCTTAGCTATACACATACACACATACACATATACACACATATGTATACACGTGCATGTATATGTATATTGTGTGTATCTCCCATGATAGCATTTATTTCATTTTAAAGTTAATTTTATTTATTTGTCCTTATATTATGATCCCATTTCCCACCCCCCAAATGAATCCTCCCTTGTAACAAAGAAAAGGCATTAAGCAAAACCATCTGCTACAGAAACTTGGTCTGACGCCATACAACGTTCTGTCCTTCTGGTCCTCTGACTCTCTGCTATGAGGAAGGAGATGTTTCTCTGTGTCTTCTCCAGGATCTTCCCAGCACTACCATTTAAAAAGTCTGTTCTAATCATATTGTTTGTCACCAGACTAACCACACCATTCATTCACTCATCAGCTCTGTTATTATTTAGGCCCAAGAAGAAATGTATCCTCCCAAGAAGACAAAGCGTATCAACGTCTCCTGAGACAGGTTTGACCAGCAGGATGAATTGTGCAGAAGCTATCCACACTGGGTCATCACCCTGGTAGGATGTATGATCTGCACAAGCTAAACATTCTGCCAGGCTCTCTGTTGGCACTGAGTAATTACTTGTAATGATTCTTGGTTGTTAACAAATTTCCTGATTTATGCTGAATCACATTGTAAACCCCACCACAAAACCGCAAGCATCAAGAGAAATAAATGTGGTAGATGAACGAGGAGACAATTCTTTGAAGCTCCTGTGTGATCATTTGTGTGTATTTTATCTCACCTCCTAGTGTGCTAGTCAAGTAAGGCAGTCTACAAGGTGTTTTCTAGCTCACATTTAGCATGATGTTGTAAAATCTAAGCTCCCAGAAGGCAAGGGCTGTTTTTCGCCATTGTCTTTGTAGCCACCATCTTTGCATCTCCTACTGGAGTGCCATGCATACAGCAGGTGCTTAATAAGTGCTGAATTAAATTGGGCTTTGAGCCTTCAAGTCCTAGCTCTAACTAGCTAAGTGACCTTTAAGAAGTTTTCTTACTTAGACCAGCTACCTTATAAAATGTATTTAAAGCACCCTATGGTACAGTAGAAAGAATGCTAGCTTTAGCATCAGAAGACCTGAGTTCAAATATTTACTATCTTTATGAAATTGGGCTCACTGTCTTCATCAGTAACCTGAAGGGCCTCTGAAGTCTATTCTAGTTCTCAACCAATGATCCTATGCTTTGTACCCAAAGAGCTAGTGACACTATATCATTTGTCTTTATATGCTTTGTTAATATTCCTCGTGGTTCTTGCATATATTACTCATTCAATAACAGTGGCTATTGTTTTTCAATCAAGAGAAAATGGATTTTTCCAATATTGGATGCATATATTGACATAAACTCCAATTAATGACTCTTTATTGCCTACTAAGGAAAATTCAGTGTTACCTGGCATTCGAGGCCAATCAAAGCTATGTCTTATACTACTGTTGTTGCTCGGTCATTTCATTTGTGTCTGATTCTTCATGACCCTATTTGGGATTTTCTTGGCAAAGACCTTGGAGTAGTTTGCTATTTCCTTCTCCAGCTCATTTTACAGAAGAGGAAACTGAGGCAAAAAGCGTTAAGTAACTGGCCCAGGGTTACACAGCTAGTAAGTGTCTGAGGCCAGACTTGAATTCAGGAAAATGAGCTTTCCTGACTCTAGGTCTGGCTCTCTATCCATCCCCTGCACCACCTAGAGGCCTTATTTTATATTATTCCCCTCCATATACTTTATTCTACAGACAAAACTGTGCTTATCTATATCCATCTTGCTTCTACCTTGATAGAGGTAAAACTCTATGCCTTTTCTCCTATCTTTCCCTACATCTAGAATGCCTTCTCCTGGCCCTTTTCACCAGATGAAATCCCAGCCACCCTTTGAAGTCCAACTCAGTGGTCACTGCTTACAGAAGTGACTGATGCTTCACCACAGCCAATGGAGTATTGAGGGGATCCAGCAAGAAAGGAAGTGTGGTGGTGTTTCATGGGTCAAACTGATTTATACAGATTAGTGAGAGTACTGCAAGTAAATTTATAAGAGACTTTTTGAGGTTGGGAAGAACAGTGTAGAAACATCACCTATACTTAGTTAGGGTCCCAGGCCTAGGGGAACTAGGAGAGAATCAGGGATCAGAGTGACAGGGCTAAGCGGAGGAGTCTGGGAGACAGAGCAGGACAAGAAAGGATTCAGGGGCTATAAGGTAGTGAGTGTCATCATGGCACTGAACAGGGATGGTTACTGGGTACCTGCATTGTGCCCACGCTGCCAGCAGTCCTGGAAAAAGGAGCTCTGGGAGATGTTGTGTTCAGATTCATCCTAAAGCCATCTGTCTATATTCAACTGGCTGAGATTACTCCCAATTTCCCATCCCTAGAGAAGGGCATGTGGCAGTGGGCATTATGCATGTGATAGAGGGATTGGGGAGGAAGGGGGAGTCAATGAGGGCCTTGACTCCAGTTCAGGGGAATATTACAATAGTCTAAGAGAAAGGATTTAACCAGAGTAATGGAGTAGGAACGAAAATAATTCATCAATGAGGATTTATTAAGTAGTCATTTTATGCTAGGCACTGTGGCTCTAGGGATTTTTCTTTTTAAAGGGGGCAAAAATCGTCCCTTCCTTTGATAAGCTCACATTGTAATGGGAAAGAGAACATGTCAACAACTAGGTACATATAAGATAAATGCAGAGTAGATGAAGGAAGTCTTCAAGGGGACCATTAGCAGCTGGGGAGGGAAGACCAGGAAAGGCCTCCTGCAGAAAATGGCATTAAAGCTTAGTTTGTATATAACCCATGAATTCTAAGGTGCAAAGGAAGAGAGGGTACATTTCTGGAAAGTGATGTTATCAGTGCAAAGGAGCAGAAAAGGAAGAAGAGAGAAGGTCTAAGAAGTAGGCTCAACAAAACATTGCGACTCATTGGATGTGGAGTGTTAAGGAAGAGAAAAGAATTGGAGATGATTCTAAACTTATGACCGTTGATGGCTGAAGGAATGAAGAGAACATGTATGTGCTAAAATTGTATCTTGTACTGATCCCCCTGACCACCATCACCCCTTCTAGTCAATGTAGTAAGTTTATAAGTAGCCAGTACAAAAGGGCAATAGCAGGAAATAAGATTGCAAAGGGGAACCTAGAAATCTTGTGCAAACCATCGCAAAGATCAGAGGAGTGTAATTTGAAAATTGCATCACATATTATCTAAAATTCACATCCTGGTAATATATGTCAAATCAGGGGAAAACATCTGGGTGCTGTTTATCAAGGTTCTGGTCCTATGAGACATAAATTCCAGACAAAATGCAGGCCTCCACAGCCCCAGTCCTTCAGAACATCAAAAAGGCTCTGATAACGTTGGGGTGGTGACTTTGAGATGACTTAGAGATGCTGATGAACTAACCCCAAAGTGGCATGAATAGTTGTTCTGTTTCCTTACAAAACCCTATAAAAATGATCATATCATAACTGTCATACCCCAGCTCCAAGTCTAGTAGCACAGTGGATAGGACACTGGAATTGGAGTTAGGAAGAACTGAGTTCAAATCTGGATTCAGATGCTTACTATAACTCTAAACAAGTCACTTAACATCCAATTGTCCCTGTTTCCTCACCTGTAAAAATGGGGATAGCAATAGCTTCTGCTTCACAGAGTTGCTGTGAGGATCGAATGAGATAAAATTTGTGAAGTGCTTTACAAACCTTAAAAGCTATATAAATGCGAGTTATTATTACTGTTTTTTAATAGTCCCAGGAAGCTATAGACAACTACTCTTCCTCCTTTCTGGACTTCAACACCAAGCCTCAGCTACAGTCTTCCCCTGAAATTTCCTTCTGCATCTTGGACCTCCTTACCCTAGAACATCCATCTACCATGCCAGCCCCTTACTCCCACTAGTGAGTTCCTGCGAGGGCCTCCATGTTGTAGAGGAGTCCAAGTTGACCCACTTCCATTCCCTTTCTGGTTCTTCTCTGACTTTTCAATTCCATTCAACAAACATTTATTAGGTGCCTATTATGTGCCAGGGACATCAGGTGATATCCATGCAGGTCCCTTCTCCTCCCTGCTATTCTTATTTGCCATCTTTCCAGCTCCCTTTTGTGTTGTCTTCCCCCAAAGTAATTATAAGCACCCCAAAAGGCCTCTAGTACTTAACACAAATGCTGGTACATGTTGTTGTTCAGTTGTTTTGGTCATGGTCAACCCTTCATGACATGATTTAGGGTTTTTGTTGGCAAAGACAATGGAGTGGTTTGCCATTTCCTTCTCCTGCTTATTTTGCAGTTGAGAAAACTGAGGCAAATAGAGATAAGTGACTTGCCCAAGATCACACAGCTAGTAAGCGTCTGAGGCCAGACTTGAATTCAAGAAGATGAGTCTTCCTGACTCCAGGCTTGGCACTCTATCCACTGTACCACCTAGCTGCCCTCTGGTACATTGTAAATACTAAATAAATGCTTCTTACCTCACCCTGCCCAGACTCAGACACACAACTTCTTATGTCCATTGCTTGGCCTCGATCTTCTCGGTAAAGTGGAGGTCATCTTGGCAGTTGGGGGCAGTTGGGGGAGGGGGAGGGAAGTATGGAAACCGAAGGCTTGAAAAAGAAGATTCAGAAACCACAATGAGAAAGGTGATGAAAGTCAGAGGACTGCAGAATCTTAGGAACTGGAAAGGACCTCTGAGTCTATCAGTCTAATCAAAATAATCAACAAGTACCACATGGACTTAGATCAAGGATCTACTCTCAGGGATGTGGTATCCACTGTGGTCTGAGGCAGATCATTTCCGATCTGGACAGAGGCAGCTAGGTAGTGCCACAGTGTATAGCGTGCTGGGCCTGGAGTCAGCAAGATCTGAGTTCAAATCTGGCATTATTATTGATCTGAAGATTCTCCTGATGGTCTATGGACTACGTGCTTGATAATTTACTATATGCTATATTAAGTGATACTGGATTAGAATGTTCATTACTGAGAGGAGAAGGAGGAGGAGGAGGAAGAAGAGAAGAAAAAAGGAGGAGGAAGAGAAGGAGAAGAAAAAGAAGAGGAGGAAGAGGAAGAAGAAGAGAAAAGGGAGGAGAGAGAAGAAAAGGAGGGAGAGGAAAAGGAGAAAGAGAGAGACAGACAGACAGAGAGACAGAGAAAGAGAGACAGATAAGAGACAGAGACAGAGAGACAGGAGAGAGACAGAGACAAAGAGACAGGAGAGAGACAGAGACAGAGAGACAGGAGAGAGAGAGAGAGAGAGAGAGAGAGAGAGAGAGAGAGAGAGAGAGAGAGAGAAATAATAAATAATAAAACATCTTTCCTGCTTGGCTCAGCTCCAGTCAGTAGACCAAAGTCAGTAAGCAAACCAAGAGAAAAGTCAAGAGTTGTTCTGAGTCACCATAGGGTGAGGAAAGAGTAATAGGGACAGATGCTGAGCTCGTGGTCCCTCTGAAGCTAGCCAGCAAGACAACAAATGTAGACGCAAAAAGCAGCCAGGCTCTTGCTCATTTCACAGCTGCAAAGTAAGAGCAAACAGTGGTAAAAGAAGACAACGAGTCTTATAAATGGTTACAGAGACATTCCAGGACACATTCCAGGCCTTAGCAGCACAATATCATCTGCAAGACTTCAGCTTCCACAGGAAATCCCTCTTGAACTTGGGCTCGGCAGATCTCTTTGAAAGCCCGTTTATTCCAAATGAATACCTTCATCAAAGATGCCTTTGATGTACAGTGTAGGTGATTCTCATATGTATTTTTGGAAGATGGAAAATTAGGCTTCTAGGTCATTAACTGATATTTTCTTGGCCTTCTCTTCTTTGTATTAAGAAAGTACAGGATTTTCCCCACCCCTTTAATATCTTGCCCTGCCTCAGGAAACCTTGCGAGCTGAACCTTCATACCCTCACAATTGTATCATTCCAGCAAAAATGAACACTCGGTCTAAGCTATCTGCTCCCTGCAATTTCCACCTCCTTTAAAAGCATATCTGGAACTGTAATATTTTAGCCCAAGGACTTTTACTGTCCTTGATGATGGAAAAACTACACACACACACACACACACACACACACACACACACATACACACATACATATATATATATAAAATTCTAAAAATCATTGCAGATATCCTTTCTATTTTTATTATTCAATGACTTCTTTCTTTTCCACAGAAACCTCATCCTGGCAATTCACTTCTCCCCTTGATTTCTGATATTGGAAGAACCCCCCACCCCTGTGGCCCTTCCTCTGGTTGACT
Organism: Phalanger gymnotis; assembly: GCA_028646595.1. NCBI lineage: Eukaryota > Metazoa > Chordata > Mammalia > Diprotodontia > Phalangeridae > Phalanger > Phalanger gymnotis. Next base: position 284,264,562 of record CM053626.1, on the reverse strand, counting down.
GGTTACTCTAAGAACCTCCATTTTACTATCCACACCCAGGCCAGTCACATCTTCATTTCTCTCCAGACTACACTACTGTCCTTCTAGACTTTCTCTACCATGCCCAAGCCCTTCTTTTGTGTCTCTTTCATGTGATGCCTTCTCAAATTAGAATATAAGCTCCTAAAGGGTAAGGACTGTCTTGTTTTACTTATATTGGTGTTTCTAGAGCTTAGCACAGTGCCTGGCATATAGTAAGTGCTTAATAAATGAATGTCAACATGACTTGACATTCCATTTTCGTCCTTCAAAATCTTGAGTATGATATTGTTTAGTTGGTTCTCTCCCCACCTATCTTTGAACCAGCTTTACCCCTCCCCCAACTATCTCTATTTTATTAGATAACATTGCTCACAATCTTTCATTTTCCTTCTCTGTAATATTTTATAAACAAGTGTATATTCTATTTAGTTATTGCCCTGGTTGGCCCTCTTTCTCTACTTGGCAAGTAACTCAAATGTTTGCTATCCAAGGTGCCTGTAGGAATAGAGTTATAAGAGGTAGATAGTATGTCATTCCCAATTTATAAATGTAGAAGCTGGGGCCTGAGCTTCAGTTAAGTGACTTGATCAATAACCAATTAATAAGCATTTATTAATCATCTTCTGTGTGCCAGCCACTGTGTTAAGTGCTGGACCATATTCGCTTAATTAGCTGATAAGTGTCAGAGGGAGAATGTGAGCCTAGGTCTTTCTGATTTCATGTCCCAGCACTCAGGCCACCACACCATACTGCCTAATCAGGGATGAGTAAGCATTTGAATTCAGGCTCTTAAAGATAGATGGGATGTCAATGGGTGTGAATTAGGCAGGTAGAGAACAGAAGGAAAGCATGTCAGCAAGAGGGCACCTTCAGGAAAGACAAGCAAACGGGAAAGGATAGGCTACACTTGAGAGGGTGTGGAGAAATTGAGTTTGGCTACCACATACAGCACATGAGAGGAGAGGTTTAACAATCCCAACGAGATAAGTACCACATTAGTGAACAATCATTCAATAACCAGGCAATTTCCTGGGAACCAGGAAAACTGATCTTTGCAAGTTCAAATCTGGCCTCAGATACGTATTAGCTATGTGACCCTAGGCAAGTCACTTAACCCTCTTTGCCTCAGTTTCCTCATCTGTAAAATGAGCTGGAGAAGGAAATGGCAAACCACTCTGGTATCTTTGCCAAGAAGACCCCAAATGGGGTCACAAAGTCAGACATGACTGAAATAACTGAACAACCACAAATTCCCAAAGTAGTTAAGAGCAACTAACTGATGCTTACTAGCTGGCCACTGCTTCGAAATAAAGAGGCCCTGTCAGCTTCCTTAACATAATTTTTTTTCATCATTCTGTTTCTAAGACTACAGCCCCATGGACATTGGCCAAGATTTAAATGAGCAACACAAAATGAGAATGACTTGGAAGGAAAAACATATTGGCCATCTGGGCCACAGGTCATGGGGTGAGGAGGAAGGAAAGAAATTACATAGAACAAAGGAAGTAAAATGAAATTTGTCCATTGGAAAAAAACGATTTGCCATTAAAATGGCCACATACTTCAAAGCTCCTAGTGGAGAGAACAGGATGGAGAAAAACTGCTCCTCGCCTCTCCCTGACTGTCAGACAAGGTCTAAAGATATAAAAAAGGCCTGAAGTGTACCTACTACTTATACTATGTCTTTTCTTAAATAGCCACCTTCTGAAAGCAGAAAACTAGGAAAAAAATTTACAGCATAGATCTCTGATGAAGATCTCATTTCCCAACTATAGAGAGAACTGAGTCAAATTTATAAGACTACAAGTCATTCGCAATTGATAAATGACCAAAGAATACAAATAGTTTTCAGACTAAGAAACAATACCCCACCCCACAAAAAAATCTGGGAAATGCAGAATCTGTTTCTAAGACCTCACTTGTCGTATGTGGTAAAGTTCACCCAGTTTAAAGGAAGTGAAATTTTTTTTCTAAACTTTTGCTTTAATACAGTATAATCTTCCCAAATTAGATTTTTCCCCTCCAGACCAACAATGGTGAACTATCATGATTTCTCACAATATTACCAAAATTGTTTGCTGAAGTCAACATAGGTGGTGGGCCCAAGTGGGAAGCTGCAGATATTAATGTAATTTTTCATCTACCATCAACGTAGCATGTGGCTCTGCTAGCCAACCACCTTAAATGTCACAGGACAGATGTTTCCCGTATATACCCTCTGAAAGCTCTCCTCCCACTCCACACTCACCAGAGCCACCATCCTATTTCTTGCAGGCCCACAGAATTGATATAATTTTGAACTTTAAAAAAAAAGTTAGGTGCTTAGATGTGAAATGAAATACAGTCTTCTATGGACAGTAAAGCATGAAATTAGTAGTGAGCTCTCCCTGAATAGGAGCCCAGACTTCATCATGGGATGAAATGTGGTACCAAGACCTGATTTACCACCAGACCTGATGATGCAAATCTGACAATTTTACAGGTATTCTTCTACATCTTATTATATCCATGTATGGGTTCATTTATTCATGCAACAAAGTGATGTCATTTCCTAAAAATTTCAGAACCTTGTTTGTGGTATTTGAAGAAATACAAAGTTTAGAGAATCCATAGTCCATGTAGTCACACAGTCCAGGAGGGAATTTCCCTTTTTTATCTTAGGTGAAGCTAGTGTAGCCCACACTATGAATGGGATGTATACTTTGAAGTTTATTTTTTTCAAATAATGGAGATGGTTCTGATGAATACAAGTCTGTATTAGATGCCACCTCCTTCATGAAGCCTTCCTTAATTCCCCTCCCCCATTCAGAAATGAACCATCTCCTGTATAAAGTCACACTTTTCCAGTACCCTGAGGCAGTTAGCATTGTATTGTGGTTATTTGTGTCTATATCTTGTCTCTCTTCCATAGACTGAAAATTCCTTTAAAATAAGCACTGTCTTACTTAAATCTGTATATTCCTGGTGCTTATTACTGTGTCTTATACATGGGAAATGCTTGATAACTACTTGCAGAAGCAACCAAAAGGTATTTAACCAATGTCTAATACATGTAAAGCATTGCGCTAGGCAGTTTGAAGAGATATAAAATAAGTAGGAGCTTGTCCCTAGCCTCAAAGAATTTACAATCCAGTTGGGGAAACAAGACCAATTCACTGAGATTCTCCTCATTCCTATGTTTATACCTTGTGCTTTCCTGTCTCTGCATTGATAGCAGGAGTTTCCTCATTAGGACTAAAAACCTCATTTTGAGTTTTCTTGGCAAAGATACTGGCATGGCTTGCCATCTCCTTCTCTAGCTCATTTTATAGATAAAGAAACTGAGGCAAATGGGGTTAAGTGACTTGCCAGGGTCACACAGCTAGTTAGTGTCTGAGGCTGAATTTGAACTCAGGTCTTCCTGACTCCAGGTCCAATATTCTATCCATTGAGCCACCTAGGAGTTGAGAATGAGTTCAGCATCATAAACTTGGATGACTGGAAGGATGGCAGTTCCTTTAATGGTAATAAAGAAATTTGAGAAAGATGGGTTTGGGAGGAAATTTATTGAGATCTGCCTTGGGCACATTGAGTTCGGGATGCCTACCAAATGTCTGATTCAAATTGTCTAATAGGAAGTTGGTGATGTGGGAGCCTCATCATTAGAGGCTGCAGCAAAGAAGGAAATAGAAGAGGCTACCAGAAAAGTAAACATATGTCATACAACTCCAGCCTAGTTGTCATACAGAATTTAGTATTCTTTGAGATTCAATGTCTTCTGAATTAAGTAAAGCTCTTAATTCAGTCCCTGATACATAAGTTGTATGAGGTAGAACCATAGAATCTCAGAGTTGGAAGCAACATAAGAAGTCATCTAGTCTAAATCATGTCTGAACAGGAATTTACTCCGATAAGTGCTCAACCAACTGCCCTTTGAAGATTCCTAGTGAAGCAGAACCCATGATCTCCTCTGAGGCAGCCTACTGTACTCTTAGACACCTCTGTTAGGAAATATCTCTTTATATGGATCTCCATTGACTTTTAAGAAGTAAACAGTACATAACCTAAAGATTTAGTGAAGGAGAGGTTCAGTGTCCAAGATTATTTGGGCTACCCATAACATCCCCAAGTTTTCAACTATAATCAGCAAAAGGTAGCTAGCCAATCTCCCCACAGAGAGCACTTATTACCTTTGTGGAACCCTGCCACAAACTTCCAGGCACTCACTTGGCTTTCAAGTAGAAAACATTACTTCTGTCCTATCTTTCATTCCTGACATTATCTTCTGCTGTATCCATTTCTCTTTAGATTTTATACCTCCTTTTGTGATGACACCATCATTGATGGACATTCACGTCCAGATGTTCAATCATGCTCAGTCTGAGCCAAACATCAACTTCTGAAAGGATCAGCATCCTCAAAGACCCACGCATCAATGTGTTGCATAAATGCGAGCTATCATCATCGCTATTATTGTTGTTACATAACTGCCACTAAACTAAACTCTGAGCTTCAAGGAATCTCAAAGAAACCAACTTAAAGTCACAAAAATAGAATCATCTATAGTTTGAAGGGATCTAAGAAACCATCCAATATAAGTCCCTCATTTTATACCGGGGGAATCTGAAACCCCAAAATATGAAATGTCTTGCCCAAGGTCATGTAGTAAGTAAGTGGAAGAACCAGGTCTAAAAATGGTGGGCTTCTACAAATGATGTCCACAGAAAAAGTATCTATTCAAGATTTCACACCTGGTCCTATCACTTTCCAGCAAATAAAGGGAAAAGAAATGGAAAGTATGTCAGATTTTATACTAAGATCACTATAGATGGTGACTGTAGCCATGAAATTAAAAGATGTTTGCTCCTTGAAAGGACAAATCTGGACAGCATACTAAAAAGCAGAGATATTGCCTTGCCAACAAAGGTCTGTATAGTCAAAGGTATGGTTTTTCCAGTAGCAAGTGATGGCTGAAAGAGTTGTATTATAAGGAAAGCTGAGCTCCGCAGAATTGATGCTTTCGATTGTGGCACTAGAGAAGACCTTTGACAGCAAGGAGATAAAATCAGACAATATTTAAAGAAACTAACTCAGGATATTCACTGGAAGATCCAATACTGAAGCTGAAGCCTAAATACTTTGGCCATGTAATGAGAAGATGAAACTAATTGGAAAAGACATTGATATTGGGGGAAAAAAATGAAGGCAAAAGGAAAGAGGAATGGCAGTGGATGAGATGGATAGAAAGTATCTTAGAAACAATTAACATGAACATGGACAGACTTCAAGAGCTAGTCAGAGATAGAAGGGCCTGTTATGGGATGCTCCATGACGTCATAAAGAGTTGGACAAGACTGAATCATTGAACAACAACAAAAAATTAAACATCAAAATGGAAACCCTGAAGATCAAAAGAGAGAATAAATAAAATTAAAAGTAAAAAAACACCATTGAACTAATAAAGCTAAAAGTTGATTTTATTTTTAAAAAAAATTAAAATAAACCATTGGTTGTTTTGATTTAAAAAAACAAGAAAAAACAAATTACTAGTATCAAAATGAAAAAGGTAAATGCATCACCAATGAAGATAAATTAAAACAATTAGTAGGAGCTATTTTGCCCAATAATATGCCAGTAAAACTGACCAAGTGAAATGGATGAATATTTACAAAAATAGAAATTTCCCAGATTAACAGAAAATGAAATAGAATACTTAAATAACACTGTCTTGGGAAAAGAAATTGAACAATCCATAAATGAGCTCCCTAAGAAAAAAATCCCCAAGATTAAATGGATTCACAAGTGAATTTTCCCAAACATTGAAGAAACAATTAATCTCAAAATTATAGAAGTTATTTGAAAAAACAGGTAAAGGAATCCTGCCAAATTCCTTTTAGGACACAAATATGGTTTGATACTTAAACTAGGGAGAACAAAAACATAGAAAGAAGACTATAGACTAAGTTCTTTAATGGATATTGATGCAAAATTTTTAAATAAAATACTAGCAAAAAGATTATACCAGTATATCACAAAAATCATAGACTATGACCAGGTCAGGTTTATACCAGGAGTCCAGGACTGGTTCAGTATAAGGAAAACTATCACTATCCTTGACCATATCAATAACAAAAACAACAGGTCATATGATTATATCAATAGATGCAGAAAAAGCCTATGATCGAATACAGCACCCATTTCTATTAGAAATACAAGAAAGCATAGGAATCAGTGAAGTCACTCTTTAAAGTATTTATCTAAATAAAATTTATCAAAAAGTAGTATTTCCCTAAAGCCAAGGCAGCTAAGTGGCATAGTGAATAGAGTACTGGACCTGAAGTCAGAAAGACTAATCTACTTGAGCTTAAATTTGGTGTCAAATAATTACTAGCTATGTGACCCTAGGCAAGTCACTTAACCTTATTTGCCTCAGTTTCCTCATCTGTAAAATGAGCTAGAGAAGGAAATGGCAAACCATGCCAGTATCTTTGTCAAGAAAACCCTAAATGGTGTCATAAAGAGATGGACATGACTGAAAAAGATTGAAAAACAAAAATTTAAAACTAAAAGCAAGCATTATTTGTAATGGGGATAAACTAGAAGCCTTCCCAATAGGATCAGGGGTAAAGCAAGGATGCCCATTATCATCACTATTATTCAATATTGTACTAGAAATGTTAGCTAAAGAAATAAGACAAGAAAAAGAAATTGAAGGAATGAAAATAGGCTACAAAGAAACAAAACTATCACTCTTCAGATAAAATTATGGTATATTTAGAGAACTCTAGAGAACTAAAAAACTAGTTGAAACCATTAACTTTAGCAAAGTTGCAGGATGTAAAATCAACCCACAGAAATCATAGCATTTCTATATACTACCAGCATAACCCAACAGGAAGAGATAGAAAAAAAATTCCATTTAAAATAATTGCAGACAATATAAAATACTTGAGAGTCTACTTGCTAAACAAACCCAGGGACTATATGAACACAATTATAAAATATTATTCACAAAATAAAGACAGATCTAAACAATTGGAGAAATAGTCATTGTCATGAATAGGCTGAGCCAATATAATAAAAATGTCAATTCTGCCTAGGTGGTTTATTTATTCAGTGTAGTACCAATCAAACTACCAAAGAATTATTTTATAGAGCTAGAAAAAATAATAACAAACTTTATCTGGAAGAACAAAAGGTCAAGAATATCGAGAGAATCAATGGAAGGAAAGTGAGGGAAGGAAGTCTAGCAGTACCATGTCTCAAACTATATTACAAAGCAATAATTATGAAAACAACCTGCTAATGGCTAAGAAAGAGAGTGGTGGATCATTGGAATAGATTAGGTATACAATATCCAGTAATAAATGGCCATAGTAATGTCATGTTTGATAAACTCAAAGATCCAAGCTTTGGGGGCAAGAAGACACCATTTGACAAAACTTGCTGGGAAAACTGGAAAACAGTTCGGAATAAGACATAGACCAACATTTCATCCCATATACCGAGATAAGATCGAAATGGATAAATGATTTAGACATAAAGGGTGATATCATAAGTAAATTAGGGGAGCATGGAAAAATGTACCTGTTAGATCTATGGATAAGAGAAGAATTTATGACCAGACAAGAAATAGAGAGGATCACAGGAAATGAGATGGATTATTTTGATTATATGAAATTAAAAAGCTTTTGCACAAACGAAATGAATGCAGTCAAAATGCAGGGGGAGAGAGAAACTGGAGGGGGTGGGGAATTTTCACAGCAAATTTATCTAATAAATCATTTTTAAAATATGTAGGGAACTTATGGGAACTTTTAAAATATGTAGGGAACTTTTAAAATATGTAGGGAGTTAAATTTATAAAAATAAGAGCCATTCCCCAATCGATAGTCAAATGATATGAAAGGGCAGTTTTCAAAAGAACAAATCAATGTATGAATAGTTACTTGGAAAAAAGTGGTCTAAATCACTATGGCTTAGAGAAATGTAAATTGAAACAACTCTGAGATACCACCTCACACTTATCAGATTGTCTAACATAACAGAAAAGGAAAATGACACACGCTGGAGGGGATGTGGAAAAAGTAGGGGCACTAATGTACTGTTTGGGGCAGTTGTGAACTAGTCCAACTATTCTGCAGAATAATTTAGAACTATAACCAAAGAATATAAAACTGTACATACCCCTTGACCTTGACAAACTAAGTTTGTGTCACAAAAAGATTGAGGAAAAGGAAAAGGACCCGTTTATACAAAAATACTTACACCAATTCTTTGCGTGGTGGCAAAGAATTGGAAATTGAGGGAATGTTTAGTGATTGGGGAACGGCTGAACAAGTTTTAGTGTATGATTGTGATGGAATATTACTCTGCTCTAAGAAATGATGAGCAGCATGATCTCAGAAAAACTTGGGCAGACTTAAATGAACTCCTGTAAAGTGAACAGAACCAGAAGGATATTGTCTACAGCAAAGGTAATATTACAAGGATGATTAAGTGTGGAAGATTTAACTACTCTGATCAAGACAATGATCCAAGACAATTCCAAAGGACCCTTGATGAAAAATGTTATCCAACTCCAGAGAGAAAATTGATGGGCTCTGAATGCAGATTACACCATACTTTTAAAACTTTTTCTGGGGGGAAGAGGGTTTTACATTTTGTGTACCTTTGAAAAGCAATCAGGTAGATTTTTTCAGGAAAATGGTTGGGTAGGAGAATGATAGTAGAGAGCCCCCTGAGAAAGGAATTAATATTTCAGACCATATCCAAGCTAATTGAGGGACTTCCATTCAACCCCTTTTGTTGCAGACATGAGTATTGCAGTAGAAGCGTTACTGTGCACCGACCTGGCAGCCAGAAAGTCTCATGAGATCTAATGTGGTCCAGATTGAACAAGACGACTTGGGAAAGTACCTTCCATCTCTATGATTCTGTAATTTGAACAGATCACACCAGACTGGAGTGGACAGAATGAGAGAAGGAATATATTAACAATGAAGAAGAGAAACAGGAAAGGCTATGGTCCAGGATTATATGCTTGGAGAATTTTTGCCCTTCTTTTTATCTCTCCATAGGGATAAATTTCTCATGGCAGGATGGCTGGAGATATGTTCATTTTGCAGTTAGCAAAGAATGTACCTTTTCCCTCTTATTTCTTTCCATTTTTTTGCTTAGCAAGGATATAAGAATTTTAGTTTCAGTTTCATGTATCCTCCACAAGGAGGGATCTCTGGCCCATTCTAGTTCTTTGCCTGTGTAGAACAGGTTAATGGATTACAGAGATATGCCTCTCTCTCTTTTCCCAGGACATTCATTAATGCTACATATCATCAGTGAATGGGACACATAAACCATTGAGGAAGCTCACAGGGGAACATTCTTGGAATAGACCAGTGAGCTGTAATGTTGGCCTCTAGCCAGTCATTTTTAGGCAAAGAGCCACAATCCTGTCCAGTTGGTGAGCTGGGGATTCCCTTCCTTCAGGAATTCCTCACCACCTGGATGCACAGGCAACAACCTACAGTGGGAAATCCCATGCACCAAGATACAGAAGGAAGTTTTTAATCAGTTCAAAAAAGGTTAGGTGGTAACACTTTGGAGGCAGTTCATCCTCACCCCATGACCTTATTCTGATCAAAATCTTTGTCACTGTTGTTTTTTGAGCGGCAGAAATGAGTTGCTTCACTTGACAGGTGTGGCTGTATCTTATCAAGGTACTAGAGAGTGCCTTTACTAGAGAGAAATCTAAATTCAACAACATACACTTGCAAAAGACAAAGGAGGAAGATCAAAGGGACTCTGAGGAATCTAAAGGTTTTTCTGGGTGGAGTTCTATGTTTGCCTGATGAAGAAGCAGAAATGAGGCCTGGCTGAGGAGGAATTCAGGGTAAGTTTTGCATAATCACAGAATTTGAGAATCACAACTGGCCTTCTAATCCAAGCCATACATGGGGGGAAAAAATCCCCATAACAGACATGACAAGTGGTCAGCCAGTCTCTGCTTAAAGACTTCCAAGGAGGGGGAAGCCATCACCTCTTCCAGCAGCAAATTTCTACACTTGGATAAGTAGATTTTTCCTGACATATAATGACCTCTGCAACTTTCATCCTTTGTCCTGGCCCTACCTCTAGAAGAGGAAGGGAAAGGAAAGAATATTTATTAAGCACTTCCTATTTGCCAAGCATTGTGCTAAGCCCTTTGCAAATATTATAACATTTGATTTCCACAACAGCCCTGGGAGGTAGGTTCTCTGGATCTAGATGGAACAAATCTACTTTCTCCTCGATAATTCAAATACTTAAACACAGCTCTCACAACTACATCCCATTTTATACACACACACACACGCGCGCACGCACACACACACTCATACGACACCACCAACCAAAGTCTTTCTCTGGAATAAACACACCCAGTCCATTCAAACTTCATATGATATGGATTTGGGCCCCTTTACCATCCTTGCTGGCCTCCTCCGGATGCTGCTCTCCAGCTCAATGTCCCTTTTAAGCCACAATGCCCAGACATGAACATACATCATCAGGTGAAGTCTATTGAGGACAAAGAACCATGGAACTATCACTGATCTGATCTGCTATCTGACCTGTCTCATAATTACCAACCTGTCCACAGCCTTTGGAGTACTCCTGGTCTACCCTCTAGATTTCCCTGTTGCCTGTTTGAATAGAGAAAATGTCTAGAAAGTGAGGAAGGAGGTAGAGTTACACACGCATATCCCAACACGGAAAGTTAGCAACGCTACAATGATAAAACTTGGGAGACAAATCTTCCTGGAATCACTTTGCTACCAGAAAGTTACTGAAGCAACTAAGAAGCAATTAACCCAGGCTGGAGTGGCTTCTGCTTGAGAGGAGCTTCTATGGGAATTACAAGTCTTTCTTCATATTTGTACTCCCATTGCTTAGCTCCCAAAAAAAAGTATCTCTTCCAGTCCAGCTGTGTTTACAGTGTCTGAATTCCATTTGTTCTTTCTGCCTTTGGTAAAGTGGATCTTTCTGTTCATTTAGTGAACAGGATTGAATGTAGGGGACAGTTTAAAGGAATGTCATGTTTGTCTAAACTTCTGGCAGTTAACCATGCTATTTTCTCATATGCTCAATTAGCCCTAGTCTCTAGGCCTCTAAGGGCTACCCTGATGTCATTGCTGACTTTGAGAACCCTGATATGTACTATATTAATTTCAAATTTGGTCCCAGAATGTTTTGCTGACTTTGAGAACCCTGATATGTACTATATTAATTTCAAATTTGGTCCCAGAATGTTCTGCCCTTTGTTCTGCCCCTGATAGTGGCTGCTTGAAGAAGGTGGGGCTTACCCTAAATTTTTCTATAGTGACAAGCAGGCCTTAATTCATCAGCCCTCCTGGAGAGCTATTCTAGGCACTCCCACCAGAAAAGTGGATTGCCCGTTTTCAAGATACCCCAATGTTTTGAAATGAGATTTTTTTTTCAATGTGATCAACCTCCTCAAGAACCAGTAGAAGTACTTAGAAGCGAGTGTTCAGTCAATAAATATTTATTAAGTATCTACTATGTGCTAGGGAAGGAGCTAAGCTCTAGGGTCACAAAGAACGTCGCAAAGACAATCCATGCCCTCAAGGAACTTACAGTGGAATAGGGAAAGACAACAACTAATAGGAAGCTGAAAAGGAAGGTGAGAGGAGTCCCAGAGATAGAAGGTACTATGGAGGTGTGAGTTCCAGGGCTGATGTGATACTGCAGGATGAAGAAGTTCAGGGAGCATGACGGAAAAGTCCAGAGGAGTGCATCTGGGTGGGAAATGGAGAGAGATACAGAGACAGAGACAGAGAAGGTAGAGGTGAGGGAGAGAAAGAGGCGGGGAATGCTAAAATCAGCAAAATAAAACTCATTGAGCCAATACATGCATGGATGGCATAGGCAATATTACCCAGACCAAGAGTAAGGATAGTGTTCTAATTTAAGATTCATTCTAGGACAGAAGTGGCAAACTCTCCTCCCCTAGTGATGGTAGTGGTGGTGATAGTGTCAATAATAAAAACAACAGCTGATAAATTCCAATCATGCCCTATCACCTCTAGGATCAAATACAGACTCCTTAGTTTGGCCTTCACAACCTAGCTTTAGTATAGATCTCTCCTTTCTCTCCACTATATAATCTAAACAGTCAGCGAACAAGGATTTATGAAGCACCCACTATGTGCCAGGAACTATGCTAAGTGCTGAGTATAAAAAAGTCTCTGTTCCTCATATAAAACTTCCTATCTCTCATACCATGTATTTGTAGAGGATATGCTCCTTACCTGAAATTCATCCCTGATCAAATCCTGTCGGAACTTTCTGTTTCTTTCAAGACTGTCCGAGTCCCATCTTCTTCCTTTCCTCAGCTCCAGCTGCTGGTATTGATGCCAGGGGTGGGGAACCTGCAGCCTCAAGGCCACATATGGCCCTCTAGGTCCCCAAGTGCAGCCCTTTTTGACAGAACAAAGGGGATTTGGATTTTGGATTCAATCAAAGAGAAGCACTTGAGGACCTAGAGGGCCACGTGCGGCCTCAAGGCTGCAGGTTCCCCACCCCCAATACGTTCTCGCCAAAATTACATTGTATTTCTTTTGCATACATCTAGATAGATAGATAGATAGATAGATAGATAGATAGATAGATAGATAGATAGATAGATAGATAGATGTTTCCCCTGATAGAATGCAAGCTCCCTAAGGGCAGAAACGATTTGATTTTTATTTTCGTGTGCCCAGGTCCTAGTTTAGTGCCTGGCACACAGTTGACTCATAATAAAAGCTTGTGGTAGAATTGATTGATTGGTATGGTACTTTAAAATTTATAAAATGCTGATCACTCTAGAAGGTCATCATAAAGAGAATGCAATGATGAGTTGAGACAGAATATTCTCCAGCCATTTGGTACTGCTCTACAGAAGGTTCAAAGAGAGATATGAGATGAGAAACTGGAAGGTCACCCAGACTAGGTGCAGGGAAGACTGTGACTTAGGAAAAGGTGGGAGAAGAGATAGGGTAAAGCCTGAGTAAAAACAGCGACTTCATATGGCACATCAAAGAAAGATGCAGTCCACACAACGATGAGCAGTTCAAAAACTTCTTTGAGGAGTGGAGTGGTAGCATGACATTGCCAGAAACTGTGGATGGTGAAGTGGCTCTGCCTGAGCATCGCTGGAGGCAGAAAGCTTAAGGAGACGCTTAGAGATGTCAGCCTTATTCAAGACGGCAAGACCTTGCTCAAAGAGTTAGGGCAGGGAATCTAGGAAACTAAGCAAAAGAGAGAGAGACAGGATCTGGCAGTGGATCGTCTATGTGGGGTCGTGGTCTGAGGTTTCCCGGCTCAAGGTATCAGAAAGACAATAGGGACCTATGGGTCAAGGGGAGTTTTTAAGGGATGTATGAGACAGAAGACCCAATCACAAATTCTTGGTGAGAATTAGCTTTCTTGAAAATTGCTATCTTGCTTGAGGCAAAGGCTAATATCCTCTAACTGAACCACCAGTAGGTATGTCATCCCTGGCAAACTCTTCAGAACGGAGGATTCATACACACATGAGTTTTATTGTTCAAAAACTTTCCAAAACTTTCCTATTGTCCAAAAACTTTCCAAAAATTTTTTTAAGTACATTCCTCTGTGGAACTCTAACAATGGATATTAAATCAGCAAATGCCTTTTTCTCCACTTACCTACCCTCATCTATTCCAGAATCTTTAAGTGCTGATTATCTTCCATCTCCTTCTCCCTCCAGCTCTTCAATTTTGCTATTTCACTGTTCCTTGCTTAGCTTCTCAACTGGATGGCTACCCTTGAAACACTTGTTGGTTATTTATGGTACTTGTCAGCAACTTGGGGGAAAAAATTTTACTTGGGGAGGAAGCTGTCTTGTGAGTAACAGTAGAATCTGAAAAATGTTCCTAAGTGGTTGGGAGTTCAGGGAAAAAATACAGAAGCTAGAGGCTTTGGGCTGACATGTGACTAGAGGTTCACCATTTTCCAGCCAAAAGTCAATTCTTTTTTTAAAGCATAAAATAAAATCAACACAGCTACTCTGTCCAGACCTTTGAGAAATACCTAAAGAGAAGTCCTAATCACTCATTTAGAGTTTGCAAAAAGTTGTTATTTTCCTATTACGCCTCTTATAATGTCATGGAGAGAGTATTGGATTTAGTCAATCATCTCCAGAAAGCTAGTGTTAAAACTACACCTCTGTTACACAGATGTATTGATGAGGGAAGCTGAGGTGGAGAGGAGTGATGAAAAGAGGTATGGGCTTGGAGTCAGAGGAGCTGGCTTTGAAATTTGCTACATACTAGCTAGTGACCTTAAGCAACTCACTTCTATTTGGCATTCAAAAGCCCTTCATAACCTCTACCCTACTACTTTTTCAGTCTTCTTATACCTTCCCCCCACCCCCATCATGTATTCTTCAATCCAATAACCCCAGCTTCCTGACTGTTCAACAAATAAAACACTCTATCTCTTTTCTCCTGACATTTTTACAGTCTAGACTCCCTCTCTTCTCTCCTCCCTCTTGGAATACTCTCTCCGCCTCATCTCCACCTTTTGGCAACCTTGACTTCCTTCAAATCTCAACTAAATATCCCATCCTCTATAGAAAGCCTTTTTCTCAATCCCTCTTAATTCTGATGGCTTCCCTCTGCTGATCATTTCCTAATTATTCTGCATACAGCTCGTATGTTGTCTTTACCATGAGACTGTGAGCTCCCCAAGAGCAGAGACTCTCTTTTGCCTTTTGGTGTATCCCTAGTGTTTAGCGTGGTTCGGTGTATCCCTGGCATTTAGCGTAGTGTCTAGCACACAGTTGGCACTTAATAAATGCTTATTGACTGACAACCTCTCTGAGTCCATTTCCTCAACTATAAAATCAGGGGCTTGGACTAGATGCCTCAGAGGTCACTTCTGGTTCTAGATCCATAATCTTAAGTTCCTAATATCTGGGCCAATACTAACCTGGCCTTTTCTGGCTGTGGACCTTGTCCAAGTCACACCCTCAGAGTTCCAGTTCCCAGTCTGTAAAGTGGGGCTAATAATAAATAGGGTTCCAGTAAGGAAAGTATTTTTATAAAAAGCTTAAGCCATATAGTATTTACTCTCTTCCTCCTTATGAGAGAGAAGCATGGTATTCTTCCTTCTTTTTACTGTCCCTTCTGCTTTTATTGTCTCTTTATCAGACAGGAATCAGAGCTCTCCCTTGTTTTTTGGACCATATTCAGCAGTAGTGGAGGCTGTTCCCCATAGTGCTAGATTTCTGTCCCTACCACCCTTGTCACCACCTCTTACTGGAATTCTCGGAAAACCAAAGACACACGCATGACTGAGTTTAAATAAGCTAAGATTGCAGCAAAATTTGTACCAACTGCTCTACGTGGTTTCAACTCCATGGAACGAAATTCTGCCATGCTAGCTTCCCATCTGCCTCTCTTTCCTGACTCCTTTTGTGCGTTATCTTCCCCTGTCATATTGTAAGTTCTTTGAGGGCAGAGACTGTCTTTCTTTGTTTTTTATTCATTGTATCCCCATTGATTAACACAGTGCCTGGCAAACAGTAGGTGCTCAATAAATGCTTGTTAGATTACATTGGTTGGGTTCTAAAGTTTGCACCAGACACTTCTATAGTTTTTATGCATCTTTTATTTTCTTTAATCTGTTGGGTTTTAGAATTTATTTGTTTATTTGTTGATTGGTTGGTTTACTATTCACATTCTATCTAACCATTCATCAGGAAATCAGGGCCTACTTGGGCTACCTATCCCAACTAATACCAACTAATTCTTCCCATAGCACCTTCTTCTCAGGATCGTTGTGAGGATCAGCTAAGATGATTTTTGTGAAGCACCTACCACAGTGCCTGGAACCAAGTTAGCCTTTAAAAGCTTCTTCCTTTCTCCCTTTTTCCTTTTCCCCACCTAGAGCAGTCACCCTCAGGACAGAAGCTCCAAAAACCACTGCATCTCTCTCATTCAGATTTGGAACTCGGCCCTGGGAAAGAACAGTCCTGACTGCAGGGCTAATCTAGCCAGCAAGAGACCACTGGTCACGCCAAATCCAGTCCAGCCATCAAGAATCCAGGACCTACCTGGCCATCTTGCCATCTGCCCCGCAACATATATGTCTACCTCCCTTCAATCTCTTACTCCGGGAACAGTAATCAAATAAATAAGACCAGTGCTACTGGTAAGGGGATGGCAATTGACTAAGCTATAGATATAGTCACGATCTCTGTGACCCCTCTCCACTCCACACCAAAGTTCTTTTCCTTGGCCACTATTCCACTATTTATGGTATTTTTCCCTGTTAGAATGTAAGCCCCTTGATTGCGGTTTGCCTCACTTTTTTAGTAGTATTCCCAGGACCTAGTACATAGCAGGAATATAATAAACAATTTTGTATTCATTCATTCATATAGCTGAATTAGATTTAACTTACCCTCTAATTGTACAGTAAACTAAGTCCTAGAACAGAAGTCAGAAAATCTGGGGTTGCTTTCTGGCTTTGTTTCTAATGGACAAGTCACTTCACAGCCCTGTCTCAGTTTTGCTCTCTATCAAATGAAGGTATTAAAGTATCTAAGGTCCTATCCAGCTCTAAGGTCTTCCTTCTCACTGAATATATTTCTAACTCCATCAATTTCATTTAGGTTTTTTTGTGGTTGAAGGATAAAATCTTCCACTGGAGTTTATTTAACTTTTCCTTATACCGTCTGTTCCTATTCCAAGGGATTGCCTTGCCTGTGACATTGGGCTCACGAACTTCCTTTACTTCGGATTACTTATCTGCAAAAAACAGTTAGACTTGACCTCTGAGATCTCTTTCAACTCTCAATCTAAATCTACAATCCATTCATTCTTTCAAGAGGAACAGTGTGAACTAAGTCTAAAAATATAGGCTGGAATCAGATTGGAAAAGTGTTCGAAAGTCAGGTGGAGAAATCCACGTTTTCATCTGTAGGTTAGGGCTTAGCACAGTGCTTGGCACATAGTAGGTGTTCAACAAATGCTTATTGATTGACTGACTATAGGGAATCACTCAGGGGTTTAGAGCAAGGGAGTAATTTGGTCAGATCTATGCAGGAAGAAATTAACTTGACAACTATGTAAAGGACAGATTGGAAAGGGGAAAGATTTGTGTTTAAGAGGTCAATTATGATGTTATGAAAATAGCCCAGTTGACAGATCATAAGATCCTGAACAAAAGCAGTTGCAGTAGGAAGGAAAGAGGGGAGAGAAAGCAAGGGATATCTTGGACCTAGATCAATAGCATTTAATGGTTGACTGAATTTGGGAAAGAGAGAAGGAATGGGGATTTCTGAGCATGGCGTAGCAAACAGAACCATAGTCAGGGAGTTTGAGAGCTTAGAAACCAATCTAGACTCTGTTAGTTACTTATCCTTTCTAAGCCACAGTTTCTTCATCTGTAATATGGAGGAATTAGATTAAGTAACCGCTAAGGTCTCATCCAATGATCAATCAATTAATCATTTATTTCACCAGGCCAAGAAATTGTGAAGAAGAGTAGAAAGCAAGCAGGCCTCAACCTCAATCAATACTATCTCCCACATATTTTTTTTAAATTTTAGGGGGCAGTGAGGAGCAGATAAGTAAAAGGCAGAGACTTGGAATTTCCTTGACAGAATGTGTCCCATGCTCATACAGGCAAAATGCTATAAGATGTATTGGGGTAGAACATTCCAGAGTCACTCCCAGAAGTAAGAGATTAACACAGCTGAAAAAAAGGGGTGGGGAGAGACAGAGAACAAGAAAACATGTTGGTTGGTGTCAACAGTGCCTGCGCTTGATCTCACCTGTCTCTTGTCTGCAGGGGAATGTGAATATCTGAACTTGATTTATATTTAGGATTTAGATTTCCATGTTCTGACAAGAATCCTCCTTTTCACTTTCTTTCTCTCACCCTCCCTCCTCTCCTCTACACACACTAAAGCAAGGTTTGGAGTGGAAAATGCCTGGGAGCAGAGATCTAACCCAATGAGTGGAACATTCAGAAGGCATCAGCAGCCTAGGAAGGGGCTGCTGTCGCTTATCTGTTACTGGAATCCTCTGGGGTTTCTTCTGTGGTTCTTGGGGGTGGAGGGTTGGTGAAGATGAATGGGAAAGAAGGAGAGGGTAGAATGCAAGCAAGCTGGCCAATGATCCTCCGCTAATTTGTAAGCACTCATGGAAACGGGAAGTGTTTCAATAGTGACGTAAGAAAGCACCATTTATCATGGGCAAGTTGTAGGCTGGTTTAGAAGGAAATAAAACAACTTCATTTCCGACTTTCATTGTGGGACTTCTTTTACTACACAATTAAAGGATAAGTTAATTTCTAATTTAACTATATGAATGAATGAAGTAGACCCATGAACCCATAGAGATTGGCTAATGTTTGAGCATCCCATTTCTTTGGAGACTCATCAAATGTTTGAGTTCATTGGGACCTCAGAGACTACCTAGTCCAACACCTGGTGAAAGAGAGGAGAAAGAAAGGAAGGGAATTCCAGTGAACAATGGAAAACAAAGCAAAAGAGCTTGAAATGTTGTCTACTGGGAACAATGAGTAGTGAAATTTGACTGGAAGCTAGGTACGTGGCGGGAAGTGGTATGGAAAGAAGCCTGGGCCGAAGAAAAATAAATCCTCTTTACAACATCCTGAAAACCAACCATCTGGCCTTCATGTGAAGACAACTAGTTAGTCATGGGATGCTCACTCTCTTCCAAAGTAGTCCATTCCACTCAAGACTGGTTCTAACTATTAGGAAATTTTCTCTTAAATCTATTTCTTTGCATCACTTCTAGTTCTGCCCTCTGGGGGCCAAGCAGAACAAGCTAAATCCCTGTCCCATATGATTGTCAAATCAACAAGCATTTATTAAGCACCTACTATGTGCCAAACATTGAGTTATGGCACTGAGAATACAGGAAAAAAACCCTCTGTCCCTGCTTTCAAGGAGCTCACAGTCTAAGGGGATTCAGCTTCAAATATCTAAAAAACAGCTCTCCTACCTAATCTAAGTCTTTCTTTCTTCTCATTCTTTTGTTATTATGTTTAATGAATTGATGAAATTAATTAATGAATTCACAAATTAATGAAATCACAAATGGTCCAGATTGCCCCACTCAATTCAGTCAATCTAAGGTAGAAGTAAGTGTTAAGGAATTTGTGTCTTTAATAAACTCCATTGGACTTCT
Organism: Phalanger gymnotis; assembly: GCA_028646595.1. Taxonomy (NCBI): domain Eukaryota; kingdom Metazoa; phylum Chordata; class Mammalia; order Diprotodontia; family Phalangeridae; genus Phalanger; species Phalanger gymnotis. Next base: position 284,245,333 of record CM053626.1, on the reverse strand, counting down.
GGCGATTGGATACAAGCAGATGCTGCCACATAGGAAGTGTGGTTGTCTGAAAGAATCCAACCCACCTTTGGTCCTGTGTATAAAGATAACAGTTAGTTAATGGGAGAGACAATGGACCAATCAAACAACGAACCCTTCTAGTAGTGGAACAGCTCTTGTTCAAAGGATTTTAGGTTAAGCCAAACCCCTAAGAGAGAATTTCTGTCCTCTTGACTTCCACTGACCATGTCATCAGAGAATGAATATAACCATAGACAACATAACCAGCAAGGATGATAATCACCCAAGAAAAGGCAGCTCTGGTAGAGCCCAAATGGCCTATGTGCTGTGCCTTATATATAAAACATTGCATCTTCTGCCTTGGTACTTTTCACACTCCTATCTCTCATACCTAGAATACTTTTCCCTCCTCACCTTGGCTTCATACATTCTCTAGATTCCTTCAAAGTACAGTTTCAGGTACCAAATCTTACATGATACTTTTTCTGATCCTCCCTAATTTTTAGTATGTTCTCTCACCACCAAATTGTTTTTATTTACCTTGTAAATTTTTTGCACTTAGCTGTGGGTGTTGTTTCTACCCATCCACCACATTCCCTATCACAGGATCCTCTTTGAGGATAGGCCTGTTTTGATTTCGTCTTCATAACCTCAGTGCCTATAGGAGGCCTGGTCCTTTGATAGTAATTATTTGATAAATTCAAGTTAAATTGAATTAAAATTCATCTCTCTGAGGATCAGTTCCTTCATCAGTAAAATGGGAAAAGAGGTGGACTAAATTATTTCCAAGGTCCCCTCCTGCTTTGAATCCTATAATCATTGTCAGCTTGTGCCTTCTTAATGCTGCTAAAATGTTAATGTTTCCTTTTGTCTTTCAGCGAGAGATCAAAAACTCATCAGATTCAGCATAACAGCCACAAAATACAGGGAAAAATATTTCTGAAATCTTTTCTACCAAGGAAACTTGACTTCAGGGGAATTGCATCACTGGAGAAACAAGTTGTCACAGAAGGTGTTTTTTATGATAAATGGAGGTGTGGTTTTGATACTCACCCCCACTGTTTCATGTACCTGAATACATGATAACTCTCTGGTATAATAATGTGGGGGACTGACTCTCTCTCTCTCTCTCTCTCTCTCTCTCTCTCTCTCTCTCTTTCATCCAGGTATGACATGATGAAGGCCTGCACTAGGGTAGTGGCAGTGTCAGAGAATAGAAAAATGTGTACATGAGACATGTTAGAAAGGCAGAAACAATAGGAGTTGATAAATGATTGGCTATGGGGCAGGAGGTGAGAGAGTAGAGAGTTGAGGATGACCCCTAAATTGTGAAACCAGGTGACTGGGAAGATGATGTATACCTTTAATAGTAATAGGAAAGTTAGCAAGAGGGGAAGATGTGGGCATGGGGAGGAGGTAGATAATGAGGCCAGTTTTGATGTATTGAATTTAAGATATCTACAGGATATCCAGTTCAAGGATTAGAGATGTGAGACTGGAAATCAGGAGAGGTTAGGGATAGACAAGTAGATGTGACAGTCACTTGCACAGATTTGATAATTGAAACCGTAGGATTGCCAAGTAAAATAGTATGGAGGGAGAAGAGAAGACCTAGAGCGGACCCCTAGAGGATACCCACCAATAGCAAACATGACCTGGATGAACATTCAGCAAAAGACACTGAGAAGGAATGGTTGGACAAGTAAGAGGAGCACCAGCAGATAGCAAAGTCATGAAAATCTAGAGAAAAGGATATTATCAAGGAGAACAGGGTGATTAACAGTGTCAAAGGCTGCAGAGAGGTTAAGTAGCATAAAGATTGAGAAAGACCATTTTTGGCAATCAAAAAATCACTAGTAGCATTAAAAAGAGCAGTTTCAGTTAAATAATGAGGTCAGAAGCCATGCTGATGAACTAAGAAGAGAGATAGTGGCAGAAGGCATTTGAGTGATGTAAGATAAGGAAGAACAGAGAAGAGGAAGTTCTCTGCTAATACTCTCATTTTTTTTTCAGTGAAATGCTAGGCCAAGTTCTCAGCTGAGAGAGGGAGAGAGAAGGGAAGCTGTGGGAGATAATGAGGAAGGATGAAAAAGTTTGGAAAATCCTTGTAGTGAGTAGGAGAGGAAGATGTAAAGGGATGGCTTTGCCACAGTGATGACCCAGTTAGGATTACATACCATAAATTTGTAGTGGACCCAGCCAGCCTAATTTGCAATTTTCTCTAGCTTTGTTTGTTAATCTCTAAAATTATAAATGGAAGAGCAGGTACACAAGATCTTCCTAGGTGATACAATTTCCTCACCAAAGAGCTTCCTTATACCGATGAAATCATAAATCCAGATTCCTCCAAATAAACCCCCAAACACGTTTTATATATATATATATATATATATATAGCATGTTCATGTATATACATGTCTTTATATGCATAAAATGTGTTTGTGTGGAGGAGAGAGAATGAGAGAGACAGAGACAGAGACAAATAAGAGATTGTTTTAGCAAGAGCTAGCTCTCTGTCCTCCAGAAAATGCGGAGAACCTGACACTATAAAAGAAAATTCACTCAAATAAACAGAAGAAAGAAATTTAACCCACATAAGGAGCAAGAATAATAAGTAAATAAAAAATCACCTGCACTTTTTCAGAGTCTCTACATTCTAGTCCTACCTTTTCTTCCACTGATGGCCTAACCCTTCAGTTAAATGTTTATTAATATAAGGGAATTGAGCAGAATCTATTATGCCTTAGCTAAAGTACAAAACAGGAGGGGGGATGAGTAGCAATCAGGATCTCAGACAAAGTAAAACCAAGAATAGATCTAATTAAAAGAGATAAGCTAGGAAACTACATCTTACCAAAAGATGAGGACAACAGACAATGAATTAATATCAGTACTAAACATATAAGCACCAAATAGCATAGCATCCAAAAGTTAAGTGAATCATAGGAAGAAATGGACAGTAAAACTGTATTAGTGGAGGAACTCAACTTTCCCCTCTCAGAGCCAGATAAATCTAACCAAAAAACAAAGAAGAAAAAAAGTTAAGAAGATGAATAGAATTTTAGAAAAGTTACATATGATAGACCTCTGGAGAAAACTGAATGGGAATAGAAAGGAGTATATCTTTTACTGAGCTATACATGGCACCTTCACAAAAATTGACCATGTATTAGAGCACAAAAACCTCACAACCAAATGCAGAAAAACAGAAATAGTAACTGTATAATTTCCACACCATAATACAATAAAAATTATATTCAATATAGGGCCATGGAAACATAGATCAAAAAATAATTGAACACTAAATAATCTAATCCTAAAGAATGAGTATGTCAAAGAACAAATCATATTGTTTCAATTAATAATTTCATTAAAAAATGACAACAATGAAACAAGATTCCAAAATTTATGAGATGCATGAAAGCAATACTTAAGGGGAAAATTGTATCTCTAAACATGTACATCAATAAAGGAGAAAAAGAGAAAATCAATGAATTGGGCATGCAACTAAAAAAGAAACTACAAAAGGAACAAATTAAAAATCTCTAAATAAACACCAAAATAAAAATCCAGAAAATCAAAAGTGAGATTAATAAAATCAATAAAATTAATAAAAACAAAGTAATTTTTAATTTTTTTAAAAAATTAATTTAATGAACTTAATAAAATAAAATTGAAAGTAAAAAAAGAACTAATAAATAAAACTAGGAGCTGGTTTTATGAGAAAAAACAATACTATAGATAAGCTGGTTAATTTGATGAAAAAAAAAAAGAAAACCAAATTACCAGTATCAAAATGAAAAGGGCAAATATACTGCTAATGAAAATAAAATTTAAAAAATTATTAGGAGTTACTTTATCCAATTATATGCCAGTAAAACAACAATCTAAGTGAAATTCATGCATTTCCAAAAATATAAACTGCCCAGATTAACAGACAAGAAATAGGTTCCTTTAAAACCTTATCTTAGAATAAGGAATTGAACAAGCCACAAATGAGCTCCCTAAAAAAAATCCTCAGGACCAGATGAATTTACAAGTGAATTCTACAAAACATTTAAGGCACAATTAACCCCAAAATTATAGAAAAAAAATTTGAAAAAATAAGTAAAGAAGGAGGGTTGCCCTTAGAGACCAGGTGAGATTTATACCAGGACGGTAGGCCTGGTTCATTATTAAGGAAACTGTCAACATAATTTACCATATAAGTAAAAAAAATCATATGATTATATCAATATATGTAGAAAAGGCTTTCAACAAAATACAACACCTATTCTTATTAAACACACTAGAAAGCATAGAAATCAATGGAGCCTTTCTTAAAAAGATAAGTAGTATCTATCTAAAACCCAAGAGCAAGCATTATCAGTAATAGAAATAAACTAGCTTTCCCAATAAGATCAGAATTTAAGTAAAGACATACATTTCACCATTATTATTCAACATTATACTAGAAGTGCTAGCTATAGCAATAAAAAAGAGAAAAAAAATTGAAGGAATAAAATACACAATGAGGAAACAAAACAAGCATTCTTTGCAGATAATATGATGATATACTTAGAGAACTCTAGAGAATCAGCTAAAAAATAATTGTAAAAATAAACTTTAGCAAAATTGCAGGACATAAAATAAACCCCCAGAAATCATCAGCATTTCTATCAACAAAACCCAGCAGGAAGAGATAGGAAAAAAAGGTAATTTAAAATAATTATAGATAATAAAAAATACTTGGGTAGCTACCTGCCAAGAAAAACCCAGGGACTATATAAACACAATTTTAAAAGTACTTTCCACACAAATAAAGATGGATCTAAACAACTGAAGAAATATTAACTGCTCATTAGCAGGCCAGACCAATATAATAAAAATTATTATTCTACTTAAATTTATTTACTTATTCAGTGCCATACCAATCAGACTACCAAAGAATTATTTTCTGGCACTAGAAAAAGTAATAATAAAATTCATCTGGAAGAACAAAAGGTCAAGAAAATCAAGGCATTCAATGAAAAAAATATAAAGGAAGGCAGCCTCATAGTACCAGATTTTAAACTATATTACAAAGTGATAATCATAAAAATAATCTGCAACTGGCTGAAAAATGGAGTGGTGGATCAGTGGAATAGATTAGGTACAATACACAGTGGAATACAGTAGGTATTGTTGCAACAATTCGACTAGCAGCTGTTGTGGGGGTGAAAGACCAGCACAAGCCCAACCAGAACACTGCCAGCACAGGTTCTTTTGATCTGCTTTATTAAGGAAAGCAACATTAAGGGGTTAACAATCTTACTTTAATCCAACATATACATATATCATTCACTTAGTTCAGAGGAAAAAGCACCCTGAACTTCAGAGCAAATACAAACAAATTACAAAGATACATTATAAACAGACCAAATATAATTCATAGTTACTAAGAAGGCATCAACATCTGGGTTCACAAGCTGGAAGGCTCTTAACTACAGCTGCCCAGAGTCTCAACATCAATGCCCCTCCAAGAGTGAAAGCCCCCTGCAAATAGCTCTGTTCTCTCTTTTTGTACACTCTTTAGCCATCATCAAAAGTCATCTGAGTGACCAGAACTTAGGCTCCTACTATTATCTCTGGTCTTAGCAACTCCCCTTAGGACCCTGAGGGCTTCACGCCCACATAGGCTTAGTACCTAGTAGATAGGGGTTTGGGCCTGGAGCTTTGAACCTAGTAAGGCTCAATCAAAGACACTTAATTAATTTATCATTCTCAAACAGTAAAAAAATAAAAAAAGTCCCAACTTAATTGATATTACAGGTATATAAAACAGGTATACATACACAGAACTGTAAATGACCATAGTAACTTGGTGTTTGAGAAACCCAAAGAGCCAAGTTTTGGATGCAAGAACCCACTTTTGACAAAAATCACTGGGAAAACTCGAAAACAGTTTGGAAGAAAATAAGCATAGACCAACATCTCAAACCACATACCAAAATAAGGTCAAAAAGAATAAATGATTTAGGCATAAAGGATCATATCACAAGTAAATCAGGGGAGCATGTGAAGATTTACTTGTCAGAACTGTGTGTAAGGCAAGAGTTTATGACCAAATATGAGATAGATAGGATCATAAGAAGTAAAATGGATGATTTTGATTATATGAAATTTAAAAGTTTTTGTACAAACAAAACTAATGTAGCCAAACTTAAAAAGAAAGCAGGAAACTGGGGGGTGGGAGAGCATTGAGGGATTTATAACAAATTTCTCTTATAAACAAGTCATTTCTCAAACATATAGGGAACTCAACCAAATTTATAAAAATAAGAGACATTCCCCGATTGATAAATATTCAAAGGATATGACCATGAAGTTTTTAGAAAAAATCAAAGCTATCAAGTCACATGATAAAATGCTTTAAATCAGTATTGATTAGGAAAATGAAAATTAAAACAACTCTTACCTATTAGATTGTTTAACATGACAGAAAAGGAAAAATGAAAAATGCTGGAGGGGATGTGGAAAAATAGGAACATTAATGTACTGTTGGTGAAGTTATGAGTTGATCCAATCATGCTGGAGAACAATTTGGAAGTACATCCAAAGGGATATAAAACTGTGTATATCTTTTGACCCAGAAATATTGCTACCAGGTCTATAACTCAAAGAGATCAAAGAAAAGGAAAAAGTATCCTTTTATACAAAAATATTTATAGCAGTCCTTTTTTGTGGTGGCAAAGAATTGGAAATTGATCAGGTGCCCATCAACTGAGGAATGGCTGAACATAGTATGTGATTGTGATACAATACTACTGTACTATAAGAAACTATGAGCAAGATGCTTTCATAAAAACCTGGAAAATCATAGGTAAACTGATGCAAAGTGAAGTAAGCAGAACCAGGAGAACATTCTACCCAGCAACAGCAATATTGTAACAAGGATCAATGTGAAAGACTTGGGCATTCTGATCAAGACAACGATACCAAAACAATTCCAAAGAACCCACGATGAAAAATGCTATTCATCTCTTTCCCTGACAGATTAGAAAAGATGGGTCTGTTCAAGTAGAGAATACTTTCTGGAGTCTAAACAGGTAATATGCTACATGATTTTTGTTAACAATCTGAAATTTTGGCTTCATCTCTTGGCAGTGATTGGATTGACTAACCTCCAAACTCTTCTCACATCCCACATCTAATTTCTTACCCCACTAGGAATCCATACAGTCAGAGAAAGGACAAAACAGGAGAAATTCAAGGGAGAAAAAAGCAAGAATCCAAGGGATCAAGTTTAAACATATAAATAAGAAATCTACACAAAGAAATAATAATACGCTTTACTTTCTGGATGATGCTTCTGAGGAGGATGTGGACTTAGAATTTGTTTTGTTATTATTCTTGTTTTCCAAGAAGCAAGCGTATTCGTGGAACTAAGAAGATCTGAAATCTACTGCCTGGTTCTGACTGTGACTGCTGACCTTCCCTCATCACAAGGCTAATTGGGGTAAAAGACACAGTGGGTACAGAGTGAGGCTAATTCCATGGACTTTGGGCTAGAATAGAATTCCTTTCCTCTAAGTCTGCTACCAGATTGTATATTTATTTGGCAGGTAGAAGCAGGGACAGAGTAGTGGTATTTCTGATGCTGAAATATAAGAGGTACTCACCATCTTTCAGCAGCAATTAAGTACTAGAATAATAACTATTGGTGTAGTCAGCTGTCCCCCATGACTATAACACTCTCTCTTCTGCTTCAACTACTGACCACAAGAGGCTTCTTTTAAGTCCCAGCTAAAATCCCACCTTCAACAGGAAACCTTCCCCAGTTGATATTAATTCTAGCACCTTCTTTCCTTTAATCATTTCCTATTTATCCTATCTAAAGCTTATTTGTTCAAATTTTTTGCATGTTGTCTCTCCTATTAGATTATAAACACTTAGAGGGCAAGAACCATCTTTTGCCTCTTTTTACATCCCCAGCATTTAGCACAGTGCCTAGCATATAGTAGGTGCTTAACAAATGTTTATTGATCAATTGATTTATAGTTAAACAAGTCACTTTAACCTCTGGTCCTCAGTCTCCGCATCTGTAAGTTGAAGAGGATAAGGCTAGATTTTCTCCATGCTCCATGATAGCTATAAATCCTCTAATCCTAAAACCAAGACCCAAGCCTAATCCCAAAACCTCTCTTGTTGAAGTAGTATCACATCCTGCCCACCACAAGTAAAAAGTTTATTCTGTATCAGGGAGTTATTGCTCAAAACAAAAATGAAAGATATTTTCCTGGATGTCTGCTTAAGATCAATCCAGACGTTAGTAAGTGAAACAAGACAAAAGGATAAAAAGAGAAAGGGATAAATTTCTCTGTATAGGAAGATATTGCCAGGAAAGTTGTCTATTAATTCTTCCCTTGGGTCCCTGGTTGCTGAACTTGACTGCTTGCTGGGAAACAGGGAAAATTCATGACACTCCACATTTTTTGTTGTTCAGCTCATTCAAAGACAGGTCATATTTGATCTAACATGGCACGTTTAACTAGTACATAGGAAAGTGCTTTTTTGCAAAGCTTATCACAGAAGTTCGCTTTTAGAAATGCATGATAGTGGGAAAGAGGCTCACAGAGATAGGTGGAGAAGGGCAAAGAAAACCTAGAGAAAGGATTAAGAAATAGATTTTATCCCTGGCAGCTAGCTATGCCTCTGTTTATCCATTTGCTGTAAGAAAGTGAAAGGCAAGTTTCTTTCACCATCTCCCTCTCCCTACCTCCTCCAAATTGGCAGGAGTCCTAGTTTTTATCCGATTCAGAAGAAAATCCCCTTCTGGGCTGTGTCAGCACAGTGCAGATTCTTTTTAGCTAAGATGTTTGCATCACTGCCTGCCTGACAAGACCTCTTCCCTCCCAGTTGCATCACTGCAAGACAGGAAGCCCTGGGGAGCTTTTCAATTTTTTTTTTTTTGGAAGGTGGGAGTAGAGGCCAGGAGCTGTTGTTGTCTTTGAAAGCGAAACCATACTCAAGTCCATTATTCAGCAGATTCTTGGGGAGCCAGCATTGCCTCATCTGCTAGGAGGAAGAGCTCAGCGACTGCTGGGCTATCCTCCTTTGTCATAACAGGGTAGTGTTTCTTACATCTACTTCAATGTAGAATGCCTGCCTAAAAGCAGGTCCACCATCTTGGCTGGAGCTTACTTGGTTTGTCCATCCTAGAATGTGCCCGTATGAGTTAATACCTCCATATACCTATCCCTTGGATCAAAGGCACATACTGTATAGGACCTGAACCTCCCTGGTGGAGATTGATTAATCAATGTCCCAAGCCCACATGAGGAATGGCCCATCAACCTTACACTACTAAGAAGAAACTGGCTGGTCCCTTCCTTGGTGAAAAGAGGACAGTGATTTTCACGATCAACTTGACCTCTGGTTAAGTCCTATGGTGGTCTGTTCTCCTACATATCCAAAATCAACCTTTAAGCAAACTGGTGGACTGGTTGAGGATGTCTTGGCAATAGTAGAACTAAGGCCTGTTGAAAGATTTTGGGAGACTCCTAAAATATAATTGGCCTTAGTATCCTTCCATTTCTACTTCAAACATCTCTTTTTGTCCCTTTTAAGTATCAATTTTCCACTCAGCTGCTCAAGTGTCCTTTCATTTCTGCCACCCTCCCTACCTCCTTCTCCACAGTCTTCCCTTTCAATTTTTTCTTTTCCCAAAACTCTCATCTTACAACTTTGTCTCCTTTTTCCATCTATCACATATCCTTCTTCTTAAGTTTTTGAATACCAGTCCAAATGTATTTCTTTATCATGTGGTCAAATGTTTACTGGACCCTGGTTCTACCACTACAACATTTTGTCCCACTTTTATAGTATAGTAGGGGGAGCATCAAGGACCTGCTTCTGTGAGACAGGAGACCTTATGCATGTGAGGGTATTTTACATTCCTATCATGTGGTTGGGAACACCCTCTTTCCATTGCCTGCATGGCCTAAATTGTTTGCATCTTTAAATCTGCATGACATAAGTACAATTACCCTTCCTTTCCAGCTGAATCCCCCCCTTCACTCACAACAGGTACTATGGGACACTACAGTAAGGAAGAAGGGCCTGAGGGCTACCCTCTTCCCTTTGGCCAGGTGGTCGAGAAAAGGACTTGAGGTTTAGTTTTATTCTATTTATTGTTTTCATTCCTTGGTGAAGAAAGTAGAGTCCTCAACTTAGGGATCTTAAAGCTTAGGATCTAGGATGGATGTTTCAACCAGTCCAGTAGGGAAACCCTGAGAAGCCAGGATCTCAAAATGCAAGAGGTACCCTTACCCTGCACCATGACTTTGGTCTTGGAATTTAGTGGGACTGTTGCTATGTATGAACTGAGTTAAACTGTGAACCTAATCTATTTCCTTCTCAGAGATTGAGTTGGTGTGTGTGTGAGAGAGGAGGTCATGTTCTCCAAGTGTTCAGAGAAGGTCTGAATGCTTTTTCTCCATCTTCGAAGTAAATATTCCTTTATAAAAGCTAATCTGACTGTTAAGTGATTAAATGGAACTATGGTGCTTAGACCTCTAAAATTGGAGGAAAACAATTGGTAGGGGCTTGAGCCAATGGCAGAAAGAAGAGATCTTCCAGCCCCTAAAGGTACCACAGACAGCCCTAGGGAAGGGATGAAAGTACCTGTCAAGCTGAAGGGGCCAGTTACAAAAAATGTTTGCTGATGGCTTTAGGTAGATGCTTCTTATCATTTTAAGGGAAAATCATGCTTTCAAGTGTTTTTCATAGGAATAGTGTTGGATTTTCTTAAAAAGCTTTTCCTGCATTTATTGATATAATCATAATTTTGTTACTTTTGTTATTGATATAATCAATTATGTTAACAGTTTCCTTATGTTAAACCATCCCTGTGTTACTGGTATAAATCTCGCTTGGTCAGAGAATCACTGTTGCCTAATATAACAGCTTTTGGTAGCAGAAAGCTTGTTGTCACTTGCTGATCTTGTGATACTACCGCAAGGAGATTACTATTTACAAAGCAGTGCTGACCACAAAAAGCTATGCTGTTTCCTCCCTCCCCCCCCCAAAAAAGAGGGTAAAAAGACAAAATGTAGACTGTGGGTGTCCCACATCTGAGGATGTCGTGAAGTTGGATGGTAGAGTTTGCCTGTCAGGCACCAGCCAAGGAAAGGAAGTCACAGGAAGTCACATGTCTAAAAAGTGCTCTAGAATAAATACAGTGAAACTCCTTCATCAGTCAATAAAAGGCTTATTTTCACAGAACTTCTTCAATTTGAGGATTTTCTGTCTTTATTTTCTTGTCTTTTGTATGGAACAATCCCTAGCTGTCACTGTTTCTGTCTGTCTCTCTGTCTCTAGCTGGCTCAATCTCTCTCTGTCTCTGCCTATCTCAGTCTCTGTATCTCTGTGTCACTCTCTCTGCTCCTGTGTCCTTAGTCTGTAGTCTGTCTATCTGTATCTCTCTCTCTCTCTCTCTTTCTCTCTCTCTCTCTCTCTCTCTCTCTCTCTCTCTCTCTCTCTCTCTCTTTATCTTTCTCTGTATTTCTCTCTGTCTCTGTCTCTCTGTCTCTATGTGTCTCTCCCTTCCTCTATGTCTCTAACTCTGTCTCTCTCTCTCTGTGTCTCTCTTTGTCTCTCTGTCCCTATCTCTGTGTCTCTGTCTCTGTCTCTCTGTCTGTAATGGTAATCAGGGCAGGACTTTTTTTACTGTTTTCTCTTTTTGAGTGCTAAGGCACTCAAAAGGCAACTAAGTGCCTTTAATGAGTCTTGCCTTTGTTTGAATGGGGCAGGCAAAGTGGACCTCTTCTTGTTTTGGAGTGTTTCTCAGCACCAGGACAATTGGGAGTCATTGATTGGAAACAATGTATATGATGTAGTACTAGTGATTGAATCACTTTCCCACACCCTGGTGCTCGTGATTGAAGAACTCACTTTTCCACACCCTAAATGGCAGGCCCCAGCCCTCAGGGTCCTGAACAGCTGTATACATACTGGAAGGTTAGCATTTCACTTTGTGGGTATACTCATTGAAAGAGTGTTGGTGACAAGACTCTGGACAAGCCTTTGAAGCAGTACCCCCGGCTTTGAAAACCCAGATCTTGGTGCTTCTCTGGTAACTATGTATTGCTATGGATAGACTAGTTTGTGTTATTTGTTCTGTTTATATAATGTATGCTTGTAATTTCTGTTTGTTTTCTCTGAAGTTCAGGGTGCTGGCTTTTCCCCCTGAACTAAGTGAATGATATATGTATGTTTAATTAAAGTAAGATTGTTAACCCCTTAAAGTTGCTTTCCTTAGAAAAGCAGATCAAAGAACCTGTGCTAGCAGCCTTCCTGTGTGCTTTTGTTGTTGGTCTTTCAGTCCCACAACAGCTACCAGCAACATTGTTGTTACACTGTCTCTCTCTGTCTCTGTCTCTGTCTCTCTCTCTGTCTCTCTGTCTCTCTCTCTCTCCCCTCTCCGTCTCTCTGACATAAGAAGGATTAGAACATGAAGTTCATTCTATTCACACAGCTCACTGGGTAAATTGGTCCATGCTGACCATTCTTCTTTTCTTGCACCTTATTCCACAGCTCTGAGGTTTGGGGCGGTGCGGCACATGGTTTCCCAGTCTTATCAGGGAAAAAATGTTAATGACAATAATAATTCACAATGAGATGGCATTGTACCATTTACAAAATGTTTTGCTTCCACAACCATGTGTGGCAGAGCATAAATATATGAATTTTTCCATTTTGCTGATGAGGAAACTGAGGTCCAGAGGGTTAAGCAGAAAGCACATGTCACAATCTTCTGTGAAGGGAGCACTGGGTTTGAAATCAGGTTGACTGGAGTTTGAATTCTGCCTCTGACACTTAATATGAGTATGATCCAGGACAGGTTACAACCTTTTTGTGCCTCAGTTTCCTTACCTGTGAAATGAGAATACTAATATCTGCCTCACGGTGCTGTTGTGGTATAGTTTGAAGCCCATCAAAATGCTGGTAGACCTCTGTATGTTTTCCAGATTATCATTGTCCCTTCTAAAATAAAGTTCCCAGAACTGAACACCACACCACAGGTATGATCTGACCTAATGGTCCATACCATTGATTGGGAAACTTGGCAACATGATTGCGAACTGCCTTCTGACATTTCCTACAATTATAGAATTTTAAAGTTTGAAGTAGAGATGTGTTGGTGAATATTTAACAATTGGCTCTCTGGAAAAAAAAATATATATATATATATAAACCTGAAATACTTTTCAATTTAATTTGCTTTATTAACATTTTCTCCAACACTTTCTTAAGTCAACAATCAATAAAACAAGAAATCAAACTTGATTTTCAGCATTTGCCAATTTCCAAGATGTAAATGCTCATACCAAAAAATTAATTATCAGCTCTCACAAGTCACTAAGAGCTGGTTCTAGCACACCCCTGGTCAGGAGATCCTCTGCAGTCACCTAATCCAAGCAATATCCAAACAAGACTCCTAACCATAGCCTACCCAACAAATGGTAACCCAATCTCTGCTCAAAGACTTCAAGGAAGTGGAAGCCACATTTGCAGTAGTCTATTTTTGGACAGTTCTAATTTTTAGTAAATCTTTCCTGACATCAATGACAATGATGACAATGACAATGACAAATCCTGATAACGACAATGACAAAGCAAATCTTTAGTAAATCTTTCCTGACATCAAGCCTAAATTTTCTTCTTTATAACTTCTGCCCATTGCTTGCAGTTCTAACTTCTGGGAGGGGGGGCGCAAAAAGACCAAGTATCCCTTCAAATCCTTTCAAAACAGCTGTCCTGCCCCACCTTCATCCTCCATAAATCTCTTCTCCAGGTGAAATAGCTGTATTTCCTTCAAATAATCTTCCAATTGCATGAACTCATGGCACTTTGCCATCTTTGTTGGTCTCCTCTGGATTTTTTCCAGCTTATTGATGTCTTTCTTAAACTATGACAACCGTTTCTGAACATAATTCATCAAATGTAATGAAGTCAGGGCAGACTGCCTTATTCCTGAAAGCTGAGCCTCCCAATGCAGACCAAAATGTGTCACTGTTTGGGCCTGACGCATTATAGTTGACATATCATTCTTAGAGCCCACTAAAACCCCCAGATAGACAAAATTCTGTTTAACTATGCCTCTTCCATCTTGTATTTGTCAAGTTCCTTTGGAATTTTACATTATTAAATTCAGCTCAGTCCAAGAATTCTTAAACTTTTTTCCATTTGAGACCCCTTTTCACAGTTAGGCAACATTGCTGGTGTTGTGTGACCTGAAGGTATGCACAGTGCAAACTGCACATGCTTTGTATTCAAAACCAAGGCTACAGTGAAATTGCTCCATGAAACACAGCAAGTGCTGCCAGAAACACCTCAGATTCATTACATGTTTGATTTTTTATTAATTTTATTAATTAAGGCATTCAGAAAACTATTGCCAAATTTTTCATGACCCCATATGGGGTCACAACCCACAATTTAAGAAGTGATGTTCTACCCAATCAAGAGAAGGGGGACCCTCTCAACAACCCAGGATAGTACATCTTATTATCTCCATTGTATAGCTGAGGAACCTGAGGTAAATGGAGGTTAGGTGATTTACAGGGTCAGATCCCTAGAAATATGTGAGTCCAGATTTGAATTCAAGTCTTCCTGACTCCGGACTATGAGCTCTATCTTCTTGGCTACCAGCTTCCTCTAATCAGTAAACAAATGTTTATTAAATGCCTACTACACACCAGGCACTAGAAAGTCAAAGAAGGCAATGATTCCTGCTCACATTCTAATGGGGAAGACAGAAAGAACACATATAAGTCAATAGAGCAAAAATATATACTGAATAAATACAAAGTAGTTTAAAACAAGGTTGTTAGAGAATGGCACTAGCAGGTAGGCGGGATCAGAAAAGAGTTTATACAGAAGATGCATGAGCTGCATCTTGAAGGAAGAGTGATACTCTATGAGGCAGATATAGAGTGTTCCAGCCATGTGAATGGCCAGTGCAAAGGCTGATAGGGAGTGGTACGTGTGAGGAACAGTCTGTTAAGATACTTTTATATCCAGACTCTGATGTCCAGTATGTTAGCTATCCCACCCAACCTTGCACCATGTACACATTTGACAAGCATGACATCAACCCCTTTATCCCAGACTTTAATAAAAAAATATTAGAAAGGATGTGGCCAACCACAATGTAGATGCCTGAACAACTCATTTCCTGCCAAGTTGATATTGACAATTAATACTACCCTTTGAAGTAGAGCCAATGGACCAGTTGCAAATCCATCTAATTATATCTATCTCATCTATACCTTTCTAGTTTTCCCACAAGAATAGTGTGAGATAATTTATGAAGTGTTTTGCTGAATTCTAGACAAACCCTTTGATCATCTACTTGAGTTATCCTCTCAAAAAAGGGAAAAAAATTGAATCTTAAAAAAGGAAGTACAGATAGCTAATTTGGCATCACTTATTCTTGATAAGTCTATTCTTGCTCTTTGTAATCACCACTTCATTTCATGGATGTCTTTAATCATCTCCTTAATGATAAATTCTAGAATTTTCTCTAGAACTAAAGTCGGAGTGATTGACCCATAGTTTGACAACTCTGTTCACTTCTCATTTTTGAATACCAGGATGACATTTAGTCATGTAGTCTGAAAACACCCTAGCCAATCTCCATTAACATTAAAATACCACAGTGGCTCTCCATTCATATCCTATGGTTTTTTTAGTATCCAAAGCTATATAGTTTGTATATGCCAGGTGATATGACTTTATTAAGGGTAACTAAGCACTTGCTTACTATCTCCTTGCTAATCTTGATTATGAATTCAGCCATTTTTCCTTTCCTGTCTTTTCCAGAATAAAAAATCATTCTTAGTGGGGCAGCTAGGTGTTGCAGTGAATAGAGCACCAGCTCTGGAGTCAGGAGGACCTGAGTTCAAATCCAGCCTCAGACAATTGATACTTACTAGCTGTGTGACCTTGGGCAAGTCACTTAACCCCAATTGCCTTGCCTTCCCTCCTCCAAAAAAAAAAAAGAAAAAAATAGAGCCATAAAAATCATTCTTAGTGAATTGATATAGTGTTGCTATTTAATACTCTACTTTTCAGTCATTTATTTCATTATCCCTCTACTTGGATTGAGAGAAGCAGCCATTTTTTGCTTTTTCGGATTCTCCATAGTGCCCATAGTAAATATTCATAATGCACCCACAGTAAGGGGTTCCTGAAGTAGTCAATAATTTTATCAAGGATCCATATGAGTAATGTCCTCCATCTTCCTCAAGAACTACCAGAACCGGGGGCGGAGCCAAGATGGCGGCTGGGAAGCAGTGACTGGCATGAGCTCCCCACCAAGTTCCTCCAAAAACCTATAAAACAATGGCTCTGAACCAATTCTAGAGCTGCAGAACCCACAAAGTGGCAGAGGGAAGCAGGGCCCCACCCCAGGACAGCCTGGATGGTCTCTGGGTAAGGTCGGTCCCACACGGACCTCCCA
>CM053626.1:284185129-284228347 GCA_028646595.1 Phalanger gymnotis | reverse complement strand
GGGGGGGGGAGGAAATGGGGAGAAAATTTGTAATTCAAACGCCTGTGAAAATCAATGCTGAAAACCAAACATGTCAAAAATAAATTTAAAAAAAAAAAAAAAAGAACTACCAGAACCTTAGTCCATCCCATGGAGCTTGAGCCTATTAGGGCCTACCAAACATTTCTTTCTCCCTGCTAGAAAGCTACGAGATACTCTTTGCTTTACTAGAGGAAGATAAGTTGTAATGTAGAAGAGTGACTAGTGAAGATGAGATCACTTACAGGATTTATGCAATATTTTGATGGTTTCAATGCTGATCCTCTCCTAGGGATACAATGAATCTACAATAACACTTCCATCCCTCTAGGCACCAAATGACTTCTTCCTTAGGAAACTGTACTTACTAGAAGCAAGACTCATGAATACTCCTCACCCTCAAACAAGCTAGGGCCAATCTAGCCCTGGCCAACCAGGGAGTTGCATCTTACCAGTATGCCAAAAACACCTTCATCATAGGTTACAACATGCTCAGTTCTCTTCCACACCTACACTCTCACTCCCTTCTCCTCAATTCAGTGAGCTCTGTAGACAAGAGTTACTCCTGACCTTTCAATACATCAACTTCTTTCCCTTACATCTTTGAATTCCATCCACCCATAGTCCGCCAAAGTTCATCTGTAGCTCCTAATCTAAACGCTTCCCAGACCTAGGCTATGACTGTTGTTCAGTTGTGGGTACATACACCTTTCTCTTCCTTCTCTTCTTTTTCCCTTTTTTGCTAGAATTAAGCAACTTGGTTTCATTTTTTTCATAATCCTTCCTATCTCTCTTCCCTGGCAAGGGGAGTGAAGACAAGAGTGAAGACAAGTAAGGACTTATTAGGTGCTTACTATGTACAAGATACTGTGCTAAGCATGGGGATACAAACATAAGCTAAAAGAAAGATAATCCCTTTCCTCAAAAAGTTTACATTCTAATGGGGAAGACAATACACAAAACTTGTTTTATTTTGTTTTGTTCTTAAATTAAATTGAATTACTCATCTGGGAGCCAGTCTGGCAATTAGATCTTGCCCTACAGGTATCTGTCAATGATTCAGTGCTTGGATATTATATGACACCTAAGACAACCCAAGGGGGCTTGGTTCAGGCAGAAGTCACTTTGAAAATAACCTTTTTATTGATCTATCTTAACATAAATGGACTCCAACAAAATTCCCTATTGGGTACATCAATTAAAATATACATTAATATTTACTTAAGACAACTGATGGTACAGAGAGGATAGAGTGCTGTACCTGGAGTCAGGAAGATCTGAATTCAAATTTGGGCTCAGATCCTGAGCAAGTCTCTTAACCTCTGTTTGCCTCAGTTTCCTCAGCTGTAAAATGGAGATAATAAAAAAAAAAGCCTACCTTCCAAGGTTGCTGTGAAGATCAAATGACATAATAAGTATAAAGTACTTAGCACAATTCCTGGCACACAGTAGCACTATATCAGCGTGACATTGTAACATTGTTCGTTAGCTGTCTAACCCTAGGCAAGTCGCCCAAACTCTGCCTTACTTTTCCCAATTCTAAAATGGGGATAATAATAGCATATTCCTCCCAGGGTTGTTTTAAGAATCAAATGAGATAAGATTTGTAAAGTTCCTAGCTCAGTGTCTAGTCAGAGTTATACAAATGCTTATTCACTTTCCCTCCTCCATCTTACCTTTTACTCCTGCCAATAGATAGTTTTTCCAGAAGCAAATTTTCTATCATTTCTAGTGAAATTTGGTGCCTGGCTTGAAGTTGTCAAGTTTAGGTGTGTGACTGTGTTGAAATAGTTCATAGAAAATGCCAGTTGGAATTTTTTAAGCATATCTCAGACTGCCGAGAAGTACTACTACTTTTGGCTGAGCCCGATAATGAGGGCAAAAATTCAAGCAAGACGACTGTTAAAAAAAACATCCTAGATTCTACCTGGTGATGAACTTTCCCCCCCCTCCTTTGTGTTTATCTTTGGCATGTTCTTTCTACTGGTAGGGAATTCCTGGGAAACACCACACACACACCTTAGGTCACTTTTCTTTCCCCCCACTGTGCTCGGCAGTCAAGTTTTAAATTCTTCCTACGCACTGCCTCAGAGATACATCAAGTGAATTGTTCTTTCCTCATAAAGGAAATGCATGGAGTGAAAGTGTGAGTAATAGTAACAAGCCAATATAAACCAAACTTACACAAAGCATTGGTAGTTTCAATGGGGATCTTATCACAGGAGTAATGAATTCCTCCGGCCTAATCACTCAAGTCTACTGAGGAGCAAATTTCGAGCTAAATAACATAGTTAATTTTTGGTTTAACTTATAAAGTATCTTTTCTCTTAATCAATCAGCAAGTATTAAGTAAGTACCTACTATGTGCCAGGAACCTGGCTCGATGCCGAGGATACAAAGAGAAAAATAAGATAGTCCCTGCCCTTGAGGAATTTATATCCTACTGAGGAGAAAAGGCAGGGAATATAATTCATTTACAGAAAAGCAAATATAAGATATAAACAAAATAATACAAAGGCGCTAACAACTAGGAGAAACAAGAAGGGCCTCTTGAAAGCATTGTCACTTGAATAGAGCCCTAACAAGAAGTAAGGGTTTCAGGAGACACAATTCAAGAGAACTCAAGAGAGGAATGAAGGCTAGATACATAAATGTGAGAATTACCTACACAGAAAGGGTCATTGAACCCATTAGAGCTAATTAAATTACTGATAAAGAGTAGAGTGATAAAGAAGCCTAGGACAGAGCTCTGGGATATACTCATGCACAGAGAATGGAGCAGGGATGATGATATTGCAAAGAAGAATGAAGAGGATACAGGTAGAGATAGAACCAGGAGACAAGTCTGTCTGTCTGTCTGTCTGTCTCTGTCTGTCTGTCTGTCTGTCTGTCTCTCTCTCTCTCTCTCTCTCTCTCTCACACACACACACACACACACACACACACACACACACACCCCTAAGGAACAGAAGATTTGCAGAAGTTGAAAGTGAGAGTGGAGGAAGATGCTTTTTGGTATTAGATGTTCCAAAGAGATCAAGAAGGATGAAGACTGAGGAAAGTCTATTAGATTTAGCAATGAAGGTATCATTTTTGACCTTAGAGAAGGTGGTCTCAGTCAAATGGTACGGACATAAACCAGATTGCAAGGGGCTAAAAAGTGAGTATCGGGCAATAAAGCAGACTGCCTTGAAAAAGTTTCTTTCTTTACTTAGGAAATTTCCCTCCAGAGAAGGAGGTGGAAGATAATTTGTTAGTCTCTTGTCCTAGATGGTTGTAGACAAAGGGATCAGAAATGAGATCCATAGGGTAGGGAACCTGTCTTGCTGAATATGGGTTAGTTTTGGGAGTATCCTCTCACAGAGGAGGTATTGGTTAGCCAACAAGAGTAAGAGAACAGAGGCAAGGACATGGCAGCACAGAGAGCCATATCAAGTCAACAGCTAGTGGTCAATTAATGTTGGATAATCAGAGAAAAAGGCTTATTCAATTTGCGAGAAGGGTGAATTAGCAGAGAGTCAAGCTTAGACAAAACTAGGGTGTAGGCCAAAAGTTATAGGCTGTGGAGTTTTTTATTTGTAAATTATTTTGTTTTAAACTTAAATACAAAATTAGAAAAGAAAAAAGAAATAAACTTAAATACTAAAGCTAAAATGATACAAAATAAGAAAAGAAAAAAAAGAATTCCCATGTGCACAGCAGAATGTGAAAGAGGATTCAAAATATACAGCAATAAATTTCCCTTTCGAGAAAGTCTATATAATAAATACTATGAATCATATTAAGAGCTGTCCATCTTTTCTTTGCTTTCTTGTAAATTTTCTTTTGTTCTCTGCTATGCACTTTTTACTTTTTGCTTTTTTCCTCCTTTCTCCTCCCCACCTCCAAAGGCTACAATTATATACGTATTTATATTTATATACAGATATATACACACACATACTCTTATAGATACATATACATATATACATGCATATATACGCATACATACGTAGACATATACACATAAAGATATACAAATATACTTATTTCCTATCCCTTCTGAATCTTCTACTTTACTTCTTTCTGCTACCTTGCCCTCCTTTTACTTGACCTACCCCCCCCCCCGCCAGGATCCCTCCCTTATCCTCCCATTCCTATTAGTCTAAATACCCTTCTATACCCCCTTTTAACCTATTCCTTCACCCTCCCCTCTAGAGATCCCTCCCTTATCTTCTCTCGCTTCCCTATCCCCTTAGCATTTTATTTCTTTCTGAATTTAGAAGAATTTTTTACTCATATATATATATATATATATATATATATATATATATATAGGTATTGTTCCCTCTTAAACCTATCCCCGTCGAAGTAGGTTTCTAGAACTACCAGCCCTCCTCCCCCATTTAATCCCTGTGTCAGTTCTTCCTCTCACACTTCATTTATATAAGATTAATTGCTCTTTAGAAGTTCCTAAATGGTTTTACATTTTAAAATCATATCATACTCATGTTTACCCCAATCTTTTTATGAACTACCCAATTACTAATAACAATGTTACACATACATTTTACATACATAAAAGGTAAATAGCCTGGCTATCAATTTAAAAAAAAAAAAAGGTTACTGAATGGTGGTAGCCAAGGATAATTTATTGAATTGGTACCTACTGCTCTTTTGAGCTGGAGAACACATAAGTAGCCAAACCAAGCCTTTCCCTTAACAAGCCATAATCCTGCTGATGATGAGGCTAGAAATAAAAGAAAACAGGACTTTGGGAGAAGATAGCCTCATAGTTCAGAAGGCCCTTTTCTCCCAGTTAGCCACATGTGTATCTTTGCTGATCATTCTTGAGCATTGGATTCTCTCCTTTGCCACCTATCCACCAACCAACAGCTAAGTGGTACGGTGACCAAGATTGCTAGACCTGGACTCAGGGTGACCTGAGTTCAAATCCAGCTTGACACTTAGCTGTGGAAAACTCTAAGCAAAAATAACAGTAATATTTTCCTCCCAGGATTGTGAAGGTCAAAAAAAAAAGATGACATATATACAGTGCTTTGAAAACCTTAAAGTGCGATGTAAATTCTTATTATTATTAATCTCATTATTATCATTGAGGACAGTGATACTTCCAACCGGCCAATTGAAAATCCCTGAGAAAGATTTAGGTTGGACTCACTTACTATTTAATGGGATCACACTCCTATCCTATTTTAACTAAAAAGAAGAATGAGTTCACAGACATTTCCACAGAATGTGAATTTTTAAATGCTTATTGTGTCTAGACTTTACTTCTAGACAGATTCTCCCCATCTTCCTTACTCCCTCCCCCCACCCCCAATGATTCATTTGTGTTTTATTTCCCTTAAATATGAAACCTATTGGACAGTATTTCTCAATAAGTGATCTGTTGTAACCAAATCAACAGAGAGCATCCTGCCAAACAAAGCCTGAGAAAATCTTGCACTTTTTGTTTGGTCTGAGCCCAGCTGGCACTTGTGAGATGAACTTGTGACTAATGCTACAAACAAGATCAGAGATGGAAATACCAATTTCTTTCTTAAATTTTATTTTATATTATTTCATTGATATCTTCTGCTTTTACATCACATTTCTTTCTCTTTTCTCTGGTTACCAACAATCTTTTACTGGCCAAATCTGACAACCTTTTTCCCAATCCTCCTCCTTGACCACTCTGTAGCATTGGAGGGTTTTTCTTGCTTAAATTATTTTTTATTCTGAATTTAAATAACTTCAAATAAAATGAATACTTCCCTATGCATAAACAGAAAAAGAGAATTAATTGTATATGAAACCACAAATTTCTATTACATATTGCTTGCTTTTAAAAAAAGTGTACAATGAATCTAATATTTAAATTTCAAAGCTGCCCTGCCTTCCTGCTCTTCTCTTCTGTGCCTTTCCTTCCTTTTCTTTTTCCTTTTTTATTTTGACAACCTGATCCCATCCTCTGACTCCCTACCACCTCCTCCAAGCTATAAAAAGAGAAATCAAAACCCTTGTAACAAATAAGGATACATCGCTGAGTTCAGGTAGATGTGACCCTTCTCCTCTCAATATGGAAATGAATCTGGTCAGTAGGGCAGGATATGGTAATACCTGCCAAGTCTGAAGGTGCCCAACCCCATGTGGATGTGCCTTTTATGCCCTTAAGTAAACAAGAAGCCAAATCAATGTAGCATGTGGCCACCAGAAGCTGTAGAAACAACTAGATATCTTAAGCCTTAGGCCCCTGGGTCGATCAAGTTGTGGGAGCAGGTTCCTTGGCTTTAAGGAAAAGAACTAGCCTAACCTACATGGCAGAATGTAGGCATGGGAGATGGGGAATCCTGGTTGATCAAATCCCTCCCTTTGGAGACAAGGCTCTAAGGTCAAATTTATTTAAGGAAGTTACTGGACAACCCTAATCTTGAGAAGACCAAAAGTCTAATATAGGCAGTACTGGAAGAAAAAGAATAGAGGCAAGAAACATAAAAGGTGACAAAAAAAATAGCAGCCCCCAAAGGAGTGATAAAATGAGAAAGAGAACAAAGATCAGAAACCCTAGCCTTTGCCACCTCATGGCTGAAGAACCATGTCCCTGATCTCAACAATCTGGTCCACCTGATGGGATGCCAAATCTTAGCAGTTCGCAGTGAGTCTTCTGATGTAAGAGTGATGATTCCAAGGAGAAATACCAGGAACATCAAGGGCACATTGGAGATGTTATCAAACTCTGCACATTCCCTGACTCTGTATCACCAGTCAGAATCTGCTGTAATAAGTGAACTACCCTTTTGAGACACAATGATGGAAGACGCTCTCCCCTTGAGGCCAACATGTGGCACCATGAAAACAGGTCTGGGTTCTTTGCTTCATTGTTTCTTCTTTTGCTTTAGTTGAAGGAGATTAGTCTAGAAGCCTTGTGAGTTTTGAAAGGTCAAGAGAGTGAGCCACGCAAGGTACCAGCCTAGCCTCCAAGAATGTCTGAACCTGAAGCAACTTCAAAATTGACTTAGACCAAGCTTTACTTAAACAAGAATCTCTCCCTAAGACATCCCCAGAAAAGGGCCATACTCTTTAGCTAGGGTAGGGTGGGGGGAGGCTCCAATGTTGAGGAAATCATTACCTGATAAAGCAATCAATTCAACTTTTTGATAACTCAGATTGTTAGCAGATGTTTCCTTATAATCAGCCAAAGCCTTTTGCTCTACACCTACCCACTGGTCTCAGTTCAATCCTCCAGGACCAAGCAGCCCAAGATTATTCCCTCTTCCATGTGATAGCATTTCAAATACCTGAAGACACTTATCATGCCTCCTCCCCATCATTCAATCTCCTCTCCTACAAGTGAAACATCTCTTTTCCTCCAACCAATATTCTTATGGTTTGTCTTCCAGTCCTCTTGGTGGCCTTTCTCCACATTTGTCAATGAACTTTCCAAAATGCGATGCCCCAAATTGAGCACAATGCTTCAGAAGTGTTTTGACCAAGGCAGAGTCCAGTGGGATGGTCTTCTCCCTCATTCTTGATACTATCTAGTTAATAATGTAGCCCCAAATGACATTCACTTTCTTAGTTGCCATGTCGATCTGCCCACTCCCTTCCGATACCCTTCCTAACCTCATATTAAGACTGTGATACAGTAAAACCTTTCTATATCTTTTCACATGAATTACTATATAGCCAATTGGGCCCAACCTCTGCTAATGCAATTTATTTTGTTTTAATATAAGTGTAGGATTTTACAGATAAAGCTAATTTCAATCAATCAATCAATTAATTAATTAGCAATTTATTTTTATCATATATTATAATATAATATATTATATATTATAATAATAAATTAATTAAATTAATTAGTTAATTTTATTCAGTTCAACCCACTATTCTAGATGGTCTAGTTTTTTGGGGGGAAATTCCATTTTGTTATCTAATGTCTTGGCTTTGTGTCATCTGCAGATTAGGTGGTATGGTATCTATGCCTTCATTCAAGTTTATTTGTTGTTGTTGTTTTTAAATCAAGTATCCAAACTAGTGGTCCCTTTCAGTGGCAGGGTTAATACAATGTAGTAATAACCATTAATAATACATATCACTATATAACACAATGTAATAATGACTAAATATAATAATAATTAATACATAATACAATATAATAATGACTGATGATGATGATGATATAACACTTTAAGAAAACTGAGGTTTAAGGAGATAAATTGATATTAAATTATTTTTCCTTAAGCAATTTTTTTTACTACTTCTCCTCCCTGCTCAGAAACCTTCAGTTGATCTCTATTTCCTTTCATATCAATTACTAATTCCACTGGGTAGTTTTCAAGGCCTGCCTTTGTTACTGCAATAGCCTCCTAACCAGTCTTTCCACTTCCAGTTTCATTCCCCTCAACTTAAACACTGCTTCCAGACTCATCACCCTAAAATAAATTCTCACTTCCTGTCTTACAAACCTACCATGGCTCTGTATTGTTTATTGGAACAAGTACAAACCCCTTAACTTTCCATTCAATGCCATAACCTGGCCCTACTTCACCAAGAAAATCTCTCTTCTCCAGTCTTGAAGTCTCTCCTTATCACCCAATATAAACAACATACTCATTTCCACCTCCTTGCTCTCTCCAGGGTCACACAGCTATCTATTAAATTTCTGGGCTAGAAGAGTATATAGAGAGAAGAGAAAGTCAAAGACAGAATTTCATGGGACACCCATAATTTAGAAAGTGGCAAGAGAAGGAACCAACCAAGGAGACAAAGTCTTCAGTCAAGCAAGTCAAGTGAGTCAGGAGAGAGGAATAACATTAAAAGTAAGGGAAAGGATGGTCGATAGTGTAAAATGTTATAGAAAAGTTGAGGAGGATAAATACTGAGAAAAGGCTATTGGATTTTCAAAGAAAGAGATCATGAGTAATCTTGGGAGAAGCAGCTTCAATAAGCTCTCTGAGCCTCAGTATCGTCATCTGTAAAACTAGACAATCATTTTTGTACCACCTGGATTGTTGTGAAGAAAGAACCTTATGAACCTTAATGTACTATAAAAAAAAATGTTAGTGGTAACCAAAGATCCTAGGCCATTTAGAACTGAGAAGGTAGTGAGAATGTGAAGACAGGAAATATAAACTACTCTTTCTAGAAATTTATTAGTTAAGGGGAGAATAGATTTAGGATTCTATCAGTAACAAGGACAAGGAAACAGTTTTGGTTTTGAGTTTGGTTTTTATAGCCTGAGTAGAAAATACTGATAGAAAGGAAGGAAAACTGGTAGAGAGGTAAAAAACTATAAATGAAAGGAAGGATGATCAATGGAGGGAGGTGATAAGAGGAAACAGGATCAAGGGAACAAATGGAGGGGGTCACCCTTGGTGAAGGAGGGCACCTTATCTTCTGAATATGGATCAAGGAGCAATATGGGTTGCAACACAGTGGTTTCGATCAGAAAGTTCATGATAGCCTCCAGGAGATTTGAGATTGTACTGCAAGAGAAATTAATATTGTTTATTTTGCACCCAGAAAGAATGGACTAATGCTAATTTGCAATAATAAAATGTCATACCAAAAATCCACTGGGGACCAATGGGGCAAAAATAAGAGTCATGAGAAAAAGCAAAAAAAAAAAAAATCGGGGTTATTTATTCAGTCAACAATATAATTTTACGTAAGAAAGAAAACCTGAATAGGAGTATGCACAAAGAGGTGAGAAGAATTAATAACTACATACATTTGAAGTAGTCATAACGATGAAAGCAGTAAGTTATTCTCTGTTTTCTATGAATAGACAACATGAGGTCATTGGTTTCAATGATGATGCAGAAAACAGGTTAGCTCGAAGGAAGAGTTTCTTGACGAGAATTGAAAAACATCAAGACTGGACTATCCATAGAGCCTGTGGAATTTGTTATGCTAAATATTCTTAAGAAGTAGACACATACTATGACTACATCTGATGACATAGGGCATGGACAACCTGCATTTCCCCACCTCTCGGCTGGAAGGAGGGGGAAATGTTTCCTCACTTCTGCATATTGTTTGCATTGTTTTCCTGGTTCTACTATTAAGGCCATTATGTGAAGGGTTGACCAACAGAAAACCGATAAAAAGATAACACAATAAAATATTACAAGTTAATTACTGTAGCCTTTAAACAAACGACTCTGAAAGTGGTAAGAACTCTGATCCCCACAAAGACCCTTTATAATTCCAGAGGATTGATGACAAACATGCTATCCACCTCCTAACAGAGAGGTGATGAATTCAAGATACACAATGAGAACCATTTTTGGACACAGCCAATGAGGGGATTTGTTTCCCTTAACTATGCATATTTGTTATGAGGACTTTGTATTTCTTTTTTTTTTTTTTTGATAAGATGGGGACTGGGAAGGGAAAACATTATTCCAATATTGAACATTAGTACCATCTTATCAAAGTTAACTTTAAAACATTCCAGGAAATCTCCAATTAACTAGAGGCATCTTGAAATTCTCTGGATGATCTCTCAATGTCCAGTCCCCTCAAAGTCCCCTTCTCTGGCCCTATCAATGTTTCTGGTTTTAATAATCTTTCAATCTTCACAACAACCCTGCAAGGTAGAAGCTGTTATTGTCTGCATTTTACAGATCATGAAACTGAAGATGAAAAAGGCTAAAAGACTTACTCAGAGTCACAAGGCTAGTAAATATCTAAGGCAGAGTTTGAACTCAGGTCTTCCTGATTCCAAGTCCAGTAGTCTGTATACTGCATACCCTAGCTGACCAATTTTAATTATAATCTAACTGTTGAAGGGGGGGTGGGGTAGACGTGAAGAATGATGTACTTTGTAAAAGTGTCAGTTTAGGAGTTGGTTGGAGAGAGAGAGAGAGACAGAGAGATTGTAGGCATCATGTATAACTTATAAAATATGTAGATTATAATATAATATATCATACTCTAAATTATAGTATTAATATACTTAATGGAAGTTTTTTAGTTGACTCCAAAGTTAGTTAAGCCATTCTAGAGTCAGAGACTAGACTAAAAGCTTTCTAGAGTTTGCTTCCACCTTATGTTTCTTTATCTATCTTTCTCTCTCTCCCCACTATGTATCTCCGTTCCTCCCCATTCCACTCCCTCCCCACTATCCTCCAAAGTCTCACTTTCGTTCTCAAAAAACAGGAAAAAAGAACAATGAAAGATGCTTTGTGGGCATTGGAAATAGAGACTGGAGGGGAAAGTGAACACACACCTCAGCCTTGGGCAGAATTCTACTGAAACCCACATGCTCGGATGCTATCAAGTCTCCAGTTCCTAGTCCCAGTAGCTTCTACTCTTGGAAAAGAAACTTTTCCTGTTATCTTGAGCCGATCAAACAGAGGCTCCAAGGCTGCATTTTGCAACAGCCCAGGAAGTCTCCAATTAACTTAAAATTCTCTGGAGGCCTCACCTTCAAAGGTCTCCAGCAGTGACATCAGCCCATGTCTTGATGCAGCTACTCTCCACCCCACCCCACTCCCTTCTCTGTCCTTTTGATAGTCAGAATTGTGCTGTCTCATATTCAATCCTTTAAGGAAAGCTGATTTAGCTAATCTGACAAATTTATGATTGTGTTAATGGCTCATAAAGGCTTAATGGTCTCTGCCTCCCAGATAACACCTACAGTTTAACACTGTCTTGAGTCAAAACAATGTAAAACAGGAGAGATTTCTGGCTTTGAGACTCTCTTGGAGACCTAAGGGTGGGGTGGATGTTTCATCATCCTCCAATCCATACTACCTTCCTTCTCCCACCTGCTAATCCCACTAGTAGTAGAGTGGGGAGGGAAAACAGGTACCACCCAAACTAACAGAAATAGAGGGTAACAGTTGCAGAAAGGTTGAGAAATTTATCTCAGGTAAAGGGATTATCTCCTTTGACCTCATGGTTAAAACCTGCAAAAATAAAAAACAAAAATCCTCCTACATCTGCATAGTGATGATGTGAAATAAATTACTGAGGCTTTTGAAAAATATTTCCTTCAATTTCCAACCCATTACTTCCCCCCAAAAAATGCTCAAACAAGCCCCCCAAAAATATATTCCCAATCAACAGTTAAACAAACTAGAACTACAACTAGCATGGGAGCAGAACAACTTTATTAATAACAAGCATTAATAAGTCCCTACTATGTGTTGGGCACTGTTGTACTGGATGATGGGGATGGGTACAAAGAATGAAACAATCTCTACTCTAAATGGACACTCATGTGGGGTGTTTGGGGAGGAGCATGATCCCCCTCTGTGGCAGCCATACAGGGCCACACAGGATTGGCAAAGGACCCTGAGGCACAGAGGCTCACCAACAGAGGAAGCAACACCATCACCTTCATCCTCCTCTTAACACTTGGAGCCCACCTGCCCTCACCACTGCGTCTATGCAACTACACCTGATTGAGGCTGGGTATTCTTCTATCACCTGATCTGAGGCCCTAGATCATGTGAAACACCTAGGATTAGAGGCAGTTGCAATGTGTTCAAGCTTCAATGTATCTCAAACTATTTGTTTCTACACCTCCCTTCCTTCCTATCTCCACCACATACATACTCAGGGGTGAAATGGAGCCAACTCATACTGGCTCAGGAGATTCTGTTGTTAAATTTCCAATGTGAGCATTTTCAACTTGGAAATTGGCAAATACTACAAATCGAGGCTTCAACATATTGTTTTATCGATTAAAGTGATGGAGGAAATGCTAAGAATGCGGATTAAACTTAAAAGTGTCATGGGCACATCTTTTTCTCCTGAGAGCCTGTTGTTAGACATTCTCCAGTACATCCCCGCTACTCAGCTGAACTTATCTCAGATACCAGAATTTCCAGTTACAATTCTGAGCAAAACCACCTCCCAGATGCAATAGGCCAGATGGTGCAAATCACCTTCCTCTTTTATCATGTAGTGCAGCAATCTTAAACAGAAAGTAACCTAAATTAATTTACTTATTCAGCGCCATACCGATCAAACTACCAAAAAATTATTTTACAGAGTTGGATAAAATAATAACCAAACTGATCTGGAAGAACAAAAAGTCCAGAATATCAAGGGAATTAATGAAAAGAAATGCTAGGGAAAGTGGCCTAGCCATATCTGGTATGAAACTGTGCTATAAAGCAGCAGTCATCAAAACTACCTGGTACCAGCTAAGAAACAGAGTGGTGGGTCAGTGGAATAGGTTAGGTACACAAGATGCAGAAGTCAACGACCATAGCAATTTACTCTTTGATAAACACAAAGAATCCAGCTTCTGGGCTAAGAATTCACTATTCCACAAAAACTGCCGGGAAAATTGGAAAATGGTATGGCATAAACTGGACATAGACCAATATCTTACACCATATACCAAAATAAAGTCGAAATGGATTCATGATTTAGGAATAAAGGCTGATAATATAAGCAATTTGGGAGAGCAAGGAATAGTTTACCTATCAAATCTATGAGAAAGGGAAGAATTCGTGACCCAGCAAGAGATAGAACACATTACAAAATGCAAAATGGATAATTTTGAATATGTTAAACTGAAAAGTTTTTGTATAAACAAAGCCAATGCAACAAAGATTAGGAGGGAAGCAGAAAATTGGGAGAATCTTTACAATCAATGTCTCTGATAAGGGCCTCATATCTAAAATATACAGGGAACTGAGCCATATTTATGGAAATAAAAGCCATTCCCCAATTGAGAAATGGTCAAAGGATATGAACAGGCAGTTTTCAGAAGAAGAAAATAAAGATATCTATAGGCATATGAAAAAATGCTCTAAATCGTTGTTGATTAGAGAAATGCAAATCAAAACAACTCTTAGGTACTACATCTCTCCTATCAGATTGGCTAACATGACAAAACAGGAAAATGATAAATGCTAGAGAGGATGTGGGAAAATTGGTACATTAATACATTGTTGGTGAAGTTGTAAACAGATCAAGCCATTCTGGAGAGCAATTTGGAACTATGCCCAAAAGGCTATAAAAATGTGCATACTCTTTGACCCAGCAATACCACTCCTAGGGCTGTATTCCAAAGAGATCACACAAGTGGGAAAGGGACCTGTACGTACAAAAATATTTATAGAAGCTCTTTTTGTGGTGGCAAAGAATTGGAAATCAAGGTGATGCCCATCAATTGGGGAATGGCTGAACAAGTTATAGTATACAAAGGTAATGGAATACTATTGTGCTATAAGAAATGGGGAAGATACAGACTTCATAATAACCTGGAAAGACTTACATGATATGAGGCTGAATGAGCAGAGCAGAACTAGGAGAACATTACACACGACCACAAACATATTGCTTCTGTGATGACTAACTTTAATAGACTTGGCTCTCCTCAGCAATACAAGGCTCAAAGACAGCTCCAAAGGACTCATGATGGAGAGCTAGCTACATCCAGAGAAAGAACTGTGGAGCCTGAATGCAGATTGAGGCAAACTATTTGCTCTCTTTTTTTTTCCTCTTCTTTTTTGGCATTGTTTCTTCTCTCTCATGATTCATTCCACTGGTCATAATTCTTCTTTGCAACTTGACTATTGTGTAAATAAGCTTAATGTGAAGGTTTATGTAGAATCTGTATCAGACTGTGTACTGTTTTAGGGGGATATGGGAGGGGAGAGAAGGGAAGAAAATTTGAAACTCGAGATCATGTAGAACTAAGTGCTGTCAACTAAAAATAAAATCTAATTAAAAGGCAGAAAGTAGAATAACCTACTTTAACTTTAATTATTTGATACAATCATTGTTTATTGTCTTTGATCTGACTTCCATTGTCTTTAGGGTTGCCTTTGTTTACATGTTTGGAGTCAATATTTATGTTGTTATTTTAGCTCTCCTCTCTTTATGATATGTCTCTCTGTTTCTTTATATTATTCACAGAGTTAACCCTTATGGAACAAAAATCATGATGTTATAGACTTAGAGCTAGCAAATACCTTCAATGTAATGTAGTTCAACCCTCCCATTTTATAGATGAAAAGATTGAGGCCCATGGAGGTAAGTTGACTTGTCCAAGGTCACACAGCTTATAAATGGCAAAACCCAAAATCAGATGCACATCTTCTAACTCCAAATTCAGTGCTTTCTTCTACATCATGCTGTCTAATAATATCAATGGCTAACATTTTTCTAGTGCCATAAGGTTTGCAAAGTCCTTTCATTATTTCATCTGGTCACCAAAACACACCTGTGAATTAGATGCTACAGGTTCTATTATCTCCATTTTGAGATGAGAAAAGTAAGAGATTGATAGATCAAGTGATTTGTCCATAGGCACCCAGATCATTAGAGGCAAAGGGAAGATTTGAACTCACAGAACTCCTCACTCTAGGTCCTGAGCGCTTCCTCTCTATCCCTTCCTATCTCAAGAAATTGTAGATAATTTTTTTTTTTTTTGCAGAATCATAGAATTTCACAACTGGAAAAGATATCTGAAAAGGATGGAATGAAAATGAAAGAAGGAGCAGGGGAATAGAGAGGAGCATGCAATATACTAGAGCCAAATTAAGGGCTAGTTGTGATCTTGGAAAGAGAAGAACCTGTAAAGGAGTGGGTGAGGAGAAGAAGGAAAGGATAGCAAATGGGTGGGTGTGATAGGAGGGGATTCCACTGATGAATGCTTCTATGTGTAAAGGGAGATGGTCTGTGAAGGGAGATAGGGCCCTTGAATGTGGCCTGGTGACTTGACACTTGAAAACTCTACCTGTACTAACTCAAAAAGGGGATGAGTTGGAACTTCTGGGGGTATCTGGCACATGGGGGCATGCAAGAGCAAGGACTCAGGGAGGAGATTTTGAGGCAAATGGAGGGAGGAGGCAGGGAAAGGGGAGTAACCAAGGGAGGATAGAGATCAGTGGTGTAGTGCATAATCAGGGATGTGGTGGGAGAGGAGCACTGCCATGAAGCAATGTCCTCTCTGTCACCTGCAATAATTGAAATTGTTCTCGGAGTGAGGCATAATGCAAAAGGGGAATCCATGGAGCAAACTCTACAAGACAAAGAGAGAAACCACCTAGAGGTTAGAATGTATATTTTTCTATCTTTGACTACATTAAGACTACAGAGAAAAAAGACAGAGCAGATAATTCTAGGGGTAACAAATTCAAGTGGCACAATGGATAGAGTGCCATATCTAAAGCCAGGAGGACCTGACCTCAAATCCAGCCTCAGACACTTACTAGCTGTATGACCCTGGGCAAGTCACTTAATGCTGTTTGCCTCAGTTCCTCATCTGTAAAATGAGCTGAATTAAAAAATGGTAAACCACTACATCTTTGCCAAGAAAACTCCAAATACGGTCACAAAGAATAGGACATGACTAAAGAACAACTGAACAAAAACAATGAATCAAAGAATGAGATTACAATGTAAACAGAAAAAGAGAGTAGATAATGAAGAGAGTGATATTAATTCTGTTTAGAAAGGGGTACAAAAAATGAAATTTAAAAAACTAATAAACTAATTGTAAAGGAGGAGAGGAAGGAGTAATCTACTTGAACAACTGAGAGGGAAAAAAAAGTGGGAGAAGAATTATATAACACAAGAAAAGGAGAGAAAAAGGAACTAAAAGCAAAACTTCAAAGGAAGTAACAAACAAGAAGATGGATCAGGGGTGAAGGGAAGAGAGCCAGTGGGAACAGGACCACCTCTTAGAAAAATTAAGCTAACATAACTGAAGAAATATAATACTGTCTTTATAGCATGAGGGAGAAAAAATCACAGCTTACAAAGAGAAAAATAAAATTAGAGACAGAGGAAAATGTAAATCTAACCTTCATGACTTTAAATGTGAATGGAATAAATAATCCAATAAAACGAAAAAGAGTGATAGATTGAAAAAGAAAATAAAACCCTATAGTATGTTCCCTACAAGAAATACATATTAAAAAAGCAAAGATATATACAAAATAAAGCCAAAGGTACAGAAAAAAACTTACAAAGTATCAAGTGAATCCAAGGAACCAAGAGTTGCAATCATGCTATCTGACAAAGCAAAAACAAACATTCAAAGATAAAAAGAGATAAACAAAGAAACCACATTATGCTGAAAGGAACTATAAATAGCAAACCAATAAACACTAATATATTGTTAGTGAAGCTGTGAAATATTACAACCATTTTGGAAAACAATTTGAAATTATGCATATGAAGTAACTAAAATGTCCACACCCTTCGAACCAGAGACACCATTACTCGATGGAAGTCATTGATAAGAAGAAAGTCCAAATACACTCCAAAATCTTTATAGAAGCACTTTTTATGATAGCTTAGGCTTAGAAACAAAGTAGCTGCCCATAAGCTGGGAGACAGATAAGCAAATTGTGGTACATGAGTGTAATGTAATAGTACTGTGCTATAAGAAATTATCTATGAGATGCATACAGAGAAGCATGGAAGAATCAATATGAATTGAGGCAAAATGAAGTAAGCAGAAACAAGAAAACAATAGACAGTAACCACAACAATGTAAATGAAAGAATAACAACAAACCAAAAAATCAAAAGTAAATGTAACAGAGTTATAAAGATCAAGCAGGATTCATATGAACAGCAATAAGAGGACATCCCCAACCCACCCTTTCATGGAGTTGGGAGGCCCATGGCGTTATGTAGTTTACATGTTTTTGGACTGTTCAATGTATTGATCAGTTGTACTGATTTTTTTCTCTCTAAAAAACACTTGTATGGGATGGCTTTCTGGAAGGAGAAAGGGAGGGATACTTAGAATAGCTCTGATAATGTAAGAAACAGAAAATAGCAATAAAAACAGGTTTGTTTGTTTTTTTAAAGAAAATCTCCTATGATAGAATAATCCTAATTCAGAGGGTAATGGATTCCATTATGGACAACTCTAATTATTAGGAAGGTTTTTTATTCCTTATATAGAACCAAAAACTACCTCTTTGCTTCAAATTCTGCCTCCTGAGGACAAGCAAAACAAATTTTCATTGCAGTTGATATGATATGCTGATAAACAATATTCAAATAAAATGTCATGGGGCAGCTAGATGGCACAGTGAGTAGAACACCAGCCCTGGAGTCAGGAGAACCTGAGTTCAAATCCAGCCTCAGACACTTGACACATGTACTAGCTGTGTGACCTTGGGCAAGTCACTTAACTCCAATTGCTCTGCCCAAAAAAAGTGTCATCTCCTTGAAAGAGAGGAGATGTTTCATTTTTGTCTCTATCCCCCAGTACCTAATACAGTGACTGGGCTAGAGGAGGTGTTTAATAAATGAGGAAGGAAGGAAGGAAGGAAGGAAGGAAGGAAGGAAGGAAGGAAGGAAGGAAGGAAGGAAGGAAGGAAGGAAGGAAGGAAAGACGGAAGGAAAGAGGGAGGGAGGGAGGGAGGAAGAGTAAGATATGACTTAAAACAGCAAAGAGAGTTACCTCACCACAAGTTTTGTCTCTATGCCAGTGAAATCATAGGTCCAGTTTAAAAAAAAGATAAGGCATAATAAGCCTTGCATTTTCTAGCACACAAAGTTGTTTTAGGAAAGATGCTTTGAAAACTGCTCTGCTAGAAATATGTTTTGCATTACTTAACATGTATAATGAGTATCATATTTCTTGCATCTCAATGAGTGGGGGAGGGATGGAGGGAGAGAGGAAAGAATTTGAAGCTAAAAATAAATGATTTTTATAAATCATTTTTTATTAAAAAACTCTTAAAAAAGGAAAAGGAAGAAAATTTCTCTGCTACATAAATGTGAACTATTGCTGAGTGTAACCTTAACAAACCATGGAACTTTGGTGATGGCCTTATACTCACCCATTGTCTTGGGACAATGTTGCCCAGAATACAGACAAAATGATATGATATGAAAGAAGAAAAACTCAGACACTTTGAGCAATATCAGATCCTGAGTTTTGGATTTATTATGTGAATATCAGTATTATTAATTATATTATTAATAATAATGACATTATCATTATAATTGACACTAGGGCCAAAACCTATTCTGCATAAAACACAGCTTGAAACAGGGACCCTGTCCAGTGAGCTTACAATCTGAATTGGAATTTAAATAGAGTTGTCATATTGGAGCTAACAGTGATAGCTAGCAGCTTGCAGTTCCATAGGAAAGGGGTCCCCATGAAAATTGATGGAGAGATGTTGGCTGGACAGAGAATTAACTAATTCAGCATGAAAAGAACAAGATCTACGTGTCTGGTCCATTTAACCAGAGCACAAACACAATATGGCACAATGAAGGAATACAGGAACAGAATTGTAGGATATTAGAGCTGGATAGGAGCTTAGAAATTATTTAATCCTCTATCTTGCCCTACAAGTAAGGGGAAAGGGGATGGGGGGAGTGGTGTTATAGAAGGAAGGGTAGAATAGGGAAAGGGGCAATCAGAATACATGCCATCTTGGGTTGGGAGGGAGGGTAGAGATGGGGAGAAAATTTGTAACTCAAAATCTTGTGGAAATGAATATTGAAAACTAAAAATAAATTTAAAAAAGGAAAAAAGAAACTATTTAATCCAATCCCCTCTTTTTTTTGTGGGTGAGAAAACTGAAGCTTAGAGAAATGTGTGCTCAGTGACACAGTGCTGTTAATAGCACATTTAGGACAAGAACTCGGGTCTCCTCACTCTACCTCCCTGTTATACTATCTCCAGGGTAATAGGAACTGTTGCTTTGGAAATCCTGAAAAGGAGGAGATGATATAATGGGGAAGTTTTGATGCGGAATGGGCTGTCATTTCAGTTACAAATATTCGTTGACCGTTGGAGGGAGTTACGACAGCTGTATAAGAGCATTGGGCAACGGTTGCTACCTAAAGACAGTGAGCACCCTACAGAATAGGCAAGAATGGAAAGGTAGCAAGGGTTAATCTATTTTACCATTTTACGTCAGTCCTTGACACATGAAAGATAAATACTGATTAAAATCTTACAATATATAAACATAATATCATAAATATGTGTATATGTACATATACATATACTGACAAATATCTTAACACTTCATTTATCCAAGAGACATATCTAACAACTCTAGTTCTTTAGGACATAGTCAAGAAGGACCAGGAAGCTTACAAAAGGGGAGAAGGGGCTCTGAACAGCCTAAATAGATGTCATGAAGTCCCTCCTGAAGTATATTCATCTTATCTGTTGGAAATCTCCTCAAAACCTTCACTGAAAGGTTATTTACTCTTATATGTATTTCTAACAACTTTATCCTTTTTACCAGACAGCAGCCTGGGGGGAGAAGATGCTGCTGTAGGTGCCTGCCTACCTTTTTGCTGCCATACATAGCAAAAAGCAGCAGCTGAGACAGAAAAGAAGGAGATGGGAGAGTTATCAAAGCTAGGCACAAAATAAAACAATCTAGGTCCATTTAATCTGGAGACAAATAGTCTTACCTACCTTAAATAACTCTGAGGACATTATAGTATCATATCACATTTGATGTACATAATAAGGACATAGAATCATGGGATCACAAAATCAGAGAAGCCTGAGAGTTGGGAGGATATCAGTGGCCATCTAGTCCAACCCACACACCAAAGGGATCCCCACTATGACACACCCCAAAGTAGTCATTCAACTCCTACTTGAAGCCCTTCAAGCAGAGAGGAGCCTGCCACTCTTTCAAGTGGTCCATTTGGACTGCTCTCGTTTTGTGAAATTTTTCTTAACATCAAATCTAAATTTGCTTTCTACCTGGTATTCCTGGTTCTTCATTTTGGGGTCAAATAGGTAGTAGTAGTACTAGTACTAGTACTAGTACTAGTACTAGTAGTAATCAGTAATAATAAATACAAAGAAGCAGAATGTATCTGTAGTCTATATGCAACCCTTCAAACACATGAAGATAGTTATCATGATCCCCTTGAATCTTCCCTTCTCCATTTCCTTCAACAAATTCTTATATGAAGATCACAGATTTAGAGCTAGAAAGAGATCTAGAGGTTGTTTAGTCTGACCCACTTTGTTTTACATATGAGGAAACTGAGGTTCGGGGGCCGGGGTGAGTTACTTGCTTCAACTCACATAAGTAGTAAATGACAGAGATGAGGTTCCAATTTAGGACCTCCAGCTCAAAATATTACATTCTTTCTACCACATGAAACGATTAAGAAAAAGATTAAAAACTATCATTAAGCAATACTTTACTTCAGAGAACAAGATATGTTTTAGAAAGATTTTCATCAAAAAGCTTCAAAATGAAATTTATTTTGTCATTTAGAAGTGTGAACCTTTTTATGATATAGAACAACTCAAAGCTAAATAAATAAGGTTTGACCACTTAAAGTTAACCAGACAAATGTCAGCTGTATCAAATGAACTCCCCATGACATGCAGAATAAAATCAGCTAAGCACTCGTGTCTCTGCTTCTTCCTGTTAGCAATTGTGCATTGTCCATGAGATCAGTGAATGTCTTATAGTCTTTCCAGAAAGAGAAGTGTGTTCTTCCTCATGTACAAATTACATTTGTTTCCTATTGGCACCAAGATGCATTTGTTAATATGTTTGCATTATTCCTGAAAACAGAGTCGTGGCAGTGACAAAGGGTTGGGAAGAAAAGGTTGCTGGACATGTAGACAAAATTATGTCTGCATGTACCTGGTACAGTTGTTGTTTGTTGTTGCTCACTTATTTTTCAGTCATGTCCAACTCTTCATGACTCCATTTAGGGCTTTCTTTGCAAAGATACTGGAGTGATTTGCCGTTTCTTTCTCC
Source organism: Phalanger gymnotis (assembly GCA_028646595.1). Lineage (NCBI taxonomy): Eukaryota > Metazoa > Chordata > Mammalia > Diprotodontia > Phalangeridae > Phalanger > Phalanger gymnotis. The sequence continues at coordinate 284,206,641 of CM053626.1, read as the reverse complement.
AGCTCATTTTACAGATGAGGAAACTGAGGCAAAGAGGGTTAAGTAATTTGCCCAGGGTTACACAGCATGTAAGTGTCTGAGGTCAGATTTGAAATCAAGGAAATATCTTCCTGTCTTCGGGGCCAGCATTTTATCCATTGTACCATCTAGCTGTCCCACCTGGTACAGAATAGGTGCTTAATAAATGCTAGTTGACTGACTGACTATATGCGGGAAGAAGGGTACTTGTATGTTGTTATTCCTTCATATCATAGGTTATTTGTTTCTCTTCCCAAAATAACTGCTCCATTTCCTGTCATCTTTAACCACCAGCACCACCCACCCCACCCCATGTCTTTACAAGATTATTTATCCACTTTAGAAAACTCTTTCTATTGCTTCCATTGCAGTATTGTGAATGTGTCTCATAGCATTACAACAAGAGCCATGTTTCTGGGACAGGTCTATATCCACACACCAACTATGAAGGAAAATAGGTGATAAGGTTGTGTGTAGAAAAAAAAGAGGAGGACAAGGAACACAGGGGGACAAGAAGCCAAGGGGAAAATAGTGTTCCTTATATGACCATCCTTATCAAAGCCTGATACTTTCCCACAATTTATTTTTTCCCATGTAAGCCAAAGCATGCAGAATGCCACCAAATTGCCTGGAATTGGTAGCTTTGGCTTCTGAACAGTCCACAGGGATAATCAGTACATCAAGTAGATTTCTACTGTATCCCTGAGAAAAACTTGAGCATCCAATCATGGCCCAAGATGTGTGCTTGGTTGGAGCTATGGCTCCTCTGTATCCATGGTAGAAATAGTTTTTCTGCCCAATCCCAGTTGGTTTTTGGTGGTGATGGTAGACTTGAGTCTTTTCATTTCAATTCTTCATTTGCCACAGAAGTTATCATTAGTCAGTTGAATGAGGCTTATTTCCCCTTGACTGAATGCTAAGTTTGTCGAGGACACTTTTTGGGATACCACTCTCTGGTAGATCGAGTCTTCAAATCTTAGGTAGACCACAGCAACAGAGCTGATATATTGGTAGGAGGAAAAGTTTGAGAATAAGTAAAAACGTTGATCATTCCGATAATGAAAGTCAATATTGGGAGTTCGGGAGAAGTAGCCCTTCAGCCTTAACAGGTAAAAACCATCACATCTGATCTTGAGGGAGTTGTTCTGCACCTCAATGGATCCAAATTCACCAGAAGATTGTAAGGTAAAACCATTCTTTTCATCATACTCTGGGAAGAATGAAGGCAAGAAGATGTTCAAAGTTATAAACACAGAAAGGTCCTGCTCATTTTAGAGTACTATCTGCCTCTCATTACTGATCCTAGGATCTGGATTTAAAGCTGAATGAAATCTTAGATGTCACTTAACTCAAACTTCCCATTTTACAGATGAGGAAAGTGAGGCCCAGAGAAGTTATAAATGACTTATCTGAGGTCACAAAATCGGGAAAGGCCAAGTTGGGAATCACGTGACCTAAAAGGTATCTGGGGTATGATTTGAACCCAAGTCTGTACTGAATCCAAGTCCATCAGTCTAAGTCTAAATGTTACTGTTTCCTGTGGGAATATTGTCACCTATGTCTTGAGAATAGTAATGCCAGCTGCAAAAATTAGCCCTGGCCTGAGTACTCAGAATGGAAAGAAGGCAATGGGTTCCATGGACTCTTTCTAGACTAGCCTCTTTTTGTTTGTTGTTGAGAGCTTTTTTTTTAGGAAATTGATCTGCGGCAGGCTGCTGTTTATGTTGCCATGAAGAGATGGAAGCCACGTTAATCAAACAAATTAGCCAAATTCCATTTTAGATTTGGAGGCGGGGAAATGACAATTTCTTTTCTTTTTTGTGCTCCTAAGGTAAGGCCCAGGGGAACGAATACATCTACATGTAAACATATAGATGTATGTATGGGTATCTAAGCACCTATACACAGCTGAACATCAATATTTTAATAAAAAGAGCTATGAATTCTTTAATAAAAAGAGCATGTCTTCCAGCAAAACATCACGAATCTTTGAATTCTTTAGAAAATATTACTTGCAAACAAACAATTCCCTGGCGGAGCCAAACCTCTGGTGTTGAGCCGCCCCAAACATAGTCAGACTAGTCTTCTAGTACTAGACACAGAATTCATCACCATGCATGTGCTCAAAACCCCTCCAACTAGGTAGGACCCACCATTCTGTCTCTTCTGACACAGACTTGAAGGAACCAGGGTGACTTGAATACCATGTCATGATGGGACATTAGTCTTATATACATAGAAATATGTATGCATTGTTAGTGCTTACTATGCTAGTTTTGCAGATAAGTATATTACTACAAATGTGATATATATATACATGCATATGTATATATACACACAAATACATATATATATACATATTACATATATAGTATTCTAGTGTTTTTTTTTAACTTCGGTGGAAAAGAAATTTTTATTATTATTCTATTTAAAAATAAATGTGCAGACACACGCATAGGCATCTTGTTGTTGTTCAGTTGTTTCATTCAACTCTCCATGACCTCATTTGAAGTTTTCTTGGCAAAGATACTGGAGCAGTTTGCCATTTCCTTCTCTAGCTCCTTTTCGTGTGAGGTAAATAAAATGTGAAGACTTCACAGAGAAGATATGTATAAATATATATATATATATATATATATATATATATATATATATATATATATATATATACTAAGAAATGTTTAAAAATCAAGAAATAGGGAAGTGAAAAAAATTCTGAGGCCGTGAGAGTCTGATCGCTCAGCCTCTGGGAAAGTTTACCCTGAAACTTTTTGTTTTTTCTTCTTGTTCTGGTTTAAAGATTTGCTCAGTAAGAATAGGATCACTGTGACCTGCTTTCCTTTACTGTAAAAGTACTGTAAAAGAATGGAAAGGTTCTCCCCCTCCCCTTATCCTATTCTCCTTCTTTAGATTTATAGATGTCACTTCAGTTGTAATCATTAACTAAGGGAATGGGAATTGGAGTTTCTGTGCCTCAGTTTCCTGGTTCTTTGTCTAGCTTTCATGCTCAGATTGTAAACCCACCTCCCAGCCGGTGGTGAGAAGGGTCAGAGGTGGGCGGGAATTCTCTTGTGTTAAGTATAATTATTGGTGCTTTGCTCCTTGTAAAGCGCCTCCCTTGCTAGATCTCTTCTAGCAGAGGATGCCCTATTCTCGAGAATTGAATAAAATGTATTTCTGTTCCCACCCTGAGGTGGCTCCTCATTATAAATTTAATTGGTGAGGGTCTTTCATCCCATACATTTTGGAAATGAGAAACTGAGGTAAACAAAGTTAAATGACTTGCCCAGGGTCACCCACAATCATCCTTCTTACTGAGCTCTAACCTCTATGTTGGAAGAAATTAAGAAACAAAAAATATTTGAAAATCCATATTCCATTTGTAACTTTGGGATTCTTTAATCTTGGGCAATACTTACCCATAAGATGCACTTTGACGCTCTCATTCTTTGACTTTGGGGGCTAAAAAGAAAGGGACATTTTTAGAAAAACAAATGCCAATATTAATCCACAAATCACATTTAATAAAGAGGTAGAAAATCAATCCAATAATCAGTCAACAAACATCTATTGGCCAAGCACTGTGCTAGATATTGGGATCACAAAGATAAAATGAAAACAGAATTTATCCTCAAGGAATTTAAATGGCAACATACAGAGGGGGGGATATCATGACAAAGAACAAGACAGAGTGTTCTGTCAATCAGTAAGTGAGCATTTATTAAGTACTTTCTTTGATCCAGGCACTGCACTAAACCTTGAAGACACAAAGAAAGAAAAAAGAATTCCCCTCTTCCAGGAGCTTACATTCTAATGGAAGAAGCAATATGTAAATAGCATTCTATGTATTTGTTGTTAATGTTGTTCATTCACTTCAGTTTGAGGTCTAAATGCATGACAAAAGGCTTTACGTTTGATCCTGGAAGCACATTGCTCAAGAGAGAAGCAAGAATGATTGGTCAAGCCCTACCCTTTATCAAAATCACTTTGGCCTCCAGGTGGAGGATGGATTAGAGGGAGGAGAAACTTGAGGCGGTGACCAGCTAGTAGCAGTCCAGATGAGACAGAATAAAGGCCAGAACTAAGACTGTGGTTGTGTGAGAGGGGAGGATGGGATCGGATCTCTACAGCAAGGATACCATGATGGTAAAAGAAAAAAAATTAAACTTCACAATGGATTAGATATGTGGGATGAATGTGGCTAAAGAGTCCAAGATGACTCAGGATGCAAGCCTGGGTCATTAGTAGGATGGTAATATCCTCAATAGTAATAGTGGAGATAAAGAGCTTAGGAAAGATAAGTTCTGTCTTAGAAATGGTGAATTTGAGATTCCTAAAGGGATATACAGTTCAAAAGAAGACTTAAGTCAACCCTGGTCCCTTGGAGCCCAAGTGTGATAGATGGATGTACTTCGTAATAACATGTGACATTTATATAGCTCTTTGAAGTTTACAAAACACTTTAAATTTTGTGAACTGACCATCACAACAACCCTGGGATGCATGTACTGCAGTTTTTACTCTCTTTATTTTACAGAAGAGGGGACCTGAGGCTCAGAAAGATTTAGTGCCTTGTCCAGGGTCATGCATGAAATAAGTAGTATCAGAGATAGCGTTTTAAGCAACATCTTCCTAACCTCAAATTCAAAATATGTGTGTGTATATAATTTTCATATATATAGCAAGGACTAGAGATGAGAAGGACCATAGCAATTATCCAATCCAAACCTCTCATTTTACAGAGACTTGCCCAAGGTCACACAGGTAGTAATAGAACCAGAACTCAAATCCACTTTCTCTGACTCCAAATCCAGGCCATTTTCCACATCAGCCTATAGAGTCCAGCTTTAGACCAGTCCATATCTGGTTCCCCAGCTGTGCCTTATATCCTTTTTAGTATATTCATTAGGAGTTAAGGCTATTCTGTTTTTCCTCATAAGGCTCCCAAAATTTTATTATCAGTTCCACCAATCATAGTGTCATTGTCTTTTGGCAGTTTTTCCTTTCCCTCTGGTAATCATTGCAATGTGACAGAAAGACACATTGTGGTATAGTAAATGCAGGGCTTGTCTTCAATTCTAGGAGACCCAGGTTTAAACTAAATCTTCAAAAATTGCTAACTGTGTGATTCTGAATAAGTCATTTAAACTCTATATGACTCAGACAGTATATTAGGATGCATCTACTATCATCACATATTGGAGGAGAGAGTTCCTCCTCTTTCCTGCCACTCCCACCACTACCACTGCCAAAAGCACATATTCCCAGGTATTTCTTTATTTGGGTAAAAAAAAATTATTGCTACTTTAAAAAATAAATCCATCAAGCCCTGAGAACTCATAGGCTGTGGCCAGGCCATGGCGATATAATGGCTACTCTTGACTTCCAGATGATACAAGGATCTTTAAGCAATCATGTAAGAGTTCCAGTTTAAAATCTATGAACATTTACCATCATATATGGGTAGGAATATCGTCTTTTAATGACCATAAAGGGGAACTATATGACTGTTGACCATCGACAAACTAGACAATGTCAGGAGATCACGTCAACCTCTTAAAACATGTCTTCAAAATAAACTCTTACTATTCAGTTCAGAGAAAGCCTTCAGTGAACTGTGATGTGATATCAAAGAAGACAGCCTTGGCTTCCTTCACATCATACCTCAAAGCTCCCAAAAAGTCAAGGTCATTGGGCTACAAGTAACCCGAGCCCAAAGCTATAGGATAATTTTGATCTTATTGAGAAGTATAATACCACAGTGGCTCAGGTGTGGGATTTCCAGGTATCAGATGCTGAAACTGACTAATTGTGAGACCAAGGGGGAAAAAATAATTTAACCCAAAGCCTCAGTTTTGTCATCTGCAAGATGGGATTAAAAAAACCTGTAATACCTGTGAGACACAGGGAAGATAATACATGCAGAGTTCTGCAAAATTTAAAGCTCTCAATAAATGTCAGTTATTACTATTAGGAAATGTTGAAGGAATTTGGGACGTTTCACATAAAGATTTAAATTAGTATATAGTACAAATATTTAAAAGTTTGTCACATAAAAGCCAGATTGGACTTTTTATGTTTATCCACAGAGGGCAGAAGTAAAACCAGCAAGTAGAAATGATAGGGGGGGAGGGGGAAGAGAAGTAATATTATATTTCAGCTTCACATAAAAAAGAATAATCATGATGCCTAAAACTAGTCAACAGCGTGGTATGGGCTGACTTGAAGGGTAGCTAAGTCCAAACCACTAGAAATGTTTAAGAGGAAGCTAGATGACCACTTGTCCCAGTAATGAGATGAGAGGAGCCCTGGACATAGAGACAAAAGACTTGGATTCTAGTGTCAGCTCTGTCACTTACTAGCCACGTGGTTATGGACCCAGTCATAGCTTCTCTGACCCTCAGTTCCCTTGTCCATAAAATGGTGACTAAGATTTTATATCATTTACCTAATTGGGTAAATTGATGTTAGGAAAAGGCCTCATCCTTATTTATGCCAATGAAATCACAAGTCCAGTCTCTCTGCCTGTATCACAATGAACGATATGAATGAAATCTATTAGGATTCACAGGAACATGTGCATTAAAAGTGCACAAGATAAGAATGTGATAGGGGTGCACAATCTGCTTTGGTGAAGGGAGTAGCCACACTGATGAAATCACTGATCCATCAGTGTTTCATTGTAGAGTCCAATTTGTTTCATTTTGGGAGTAGCCACACTGATGAAATCACTGATCCATCAGTGTTTCATTGTAGAGTTCATTTTGTTTCATTTTGTGTCCAATAGTGGGCCAGATTATACAACCCTTACAGTCCCTTTAAGCTCTTCAATCATATGAATCCCATAATTTGTATGTGCTGTTCAGACACTCCTAGCATATTAGGCTTTCCTTTATTTGCTACCTGACAAAAAACTTAATCCTTGACATCTGAGAAAGTACTCAACTATAAGAAGGAAAGGGAATTAGGGAAGAGAGAGGAAGGGAGGGAAGGTGGCCAAGACAGTAGGAGAGTGCTGAGCGAGGGATGGAGCTTGTCATTTCTGCCAAAACTGACAGCCCTTTCACATGGTTGATTTTGGCATATGGAGAGAGATTTGTTTTCATAACCTAGAGAGTGAGCTCTAGGAAGCTGAGTCCCCACCTCCACTGCACAGGAACTGAAGGCTTCTGCCACATGAGATTTCAGTGAGGGAATACCCAATTAAAGAGAAATCTCTCACTCCTTCATAAAGTGAGGAAAATCCAAAAGCCCTTTGTTATTGTTGTTGAGTCATGTTGGATTCTTCCTGACCCCAACCTGTGACACATAAAGGCTTTGTGTCCTTGGGTAAATCCTTTAATTTCTCAGAGCCCCCAGGCAATTCTCATGGGCCAGAGTTATAGAGAAGATGCCTATCCGCAGTAGATTAAGTTTCTGTGTGGACTAAGAGGAGCCAAGATTTATTTAGAATATATATGTGTGTATCTGTGTGTGGGTGTGGGTGTGTATGCACACGCATACATATATACACATATACACACAATATACGCGTGTGCGTATGTCTGTACATACATGTGTGTATATACATGCATGAGCATATACACATATACATGTTTGTTGTGCACATTTATTGTATTGTATATGTGATGTGGATACAAATGGTGCCCTGAGTGTTAGTAAGGGTCACTTTCTCAGGCTCTCTGAAGGGGTTTGAGGCCCATTCTGTAGCCCATCCTGTAATTTGAGGATATCTTAATGCCCTTTCCCCCTTATTTTGAAAAACCATACAACTTGTACTAAAAGAATTGCTTTTGTCCCCCTTATCCTGCATTCTCTATCCTGTCATTCGGTCTTCCTTGTGTCATGACAATTTTTTCTTATCTTGCAAGTGACCACCTTCTTCACCTTGTTTGTACTTATCCTGTCCCCAAAACTCCCATAAGAAACCCTAAAAATTACATCATCATCCTACAGGCTGTATAGCTTTCTGTCTACATAAGTCTGGTTCTTTTCCCATATTAGAGCTTTGTTTAGCTCTTGCTAAATCTCAGGTCCGTGTGCTTTCACATCAGTAAAGCTCCCCTTGGCTACAGAGAAGATCTAAGTGAATTCTTTCACATTTGAACCTGTTCTCCCAACTCTGACCTCATCATATGTACATGTGTATATATACACATGTGTATATATATATATATCTTTTTATGTGTGTATAATTCTATGCCTAGATATCTGTGTGCAAATATGTATATACATAGAACCATACAAATATGTATGTACATGTACACAGATATATATATATATACACATATATAATCACACACATATACGTATACACAGGTATACATACATATATTTGTGTGACTCTACATATACACATATGTTCAGATGTATATTATATAAATATGCAGTACATATGTATTTAAATTAGTTACCAGGGTTTTGAGGTGATTTGTTTTTTATGGAATGTGAACTGGTTAAAAGGTAATAAATGATGTTAAAAATAAATAAGGATTCCCTAGAATGGAAAAGTGTTGCTATTTCCCCATGTAATTTAACATTTTTATGAGTGATTCCAAGATAAAGTGACATTGTGAACCTCCAGGTTTTCTGATGTCATTAACCACTTGTTTCAAGTGCTCCCAGGGCTATGTGAATGTATAGGTACAAAATCACCAGGTAAGTTTGAAGCTAGGTTACAAGCGGTTAATAAGAAGTGGAGGTAGAGAGTATAAGGACCTCCATGGAGATGATTGGCAGTAAAAGGAAGAAGAGGAGGCAGCAGAGTGAAAGAAATTTTTTTTTAATTTAATTTTTATATTTAGGATAGGGGAGACCCAAATATGGAAAAGGTATTTGACTTGCTCTGTTTGGTGACAGAGAGTAGAATTAGAAGCACTGGGTGGAGGATGTAAAAGACAACACCAGAGGTATTAACTTTCTAACAATTAGTAGCATCCCCAAGTGGAATGGGCTGCATTAGAAGTAGCTTCCCCTCACTGGGGGTCTTCGAGCAAAGACTGGCTGACCACTTCTCTGCTATGTTATAGAAAACATTCTTCAGTTATCAGTCTGACCAAATGGTATCCGAAGCTCCTAATTCTGAAATTCTGTGATTTTGGGAAATGTGTTTTAGTAGTAGAGGAGGAATCATAGAAGAAAGGTGGGTAGAGAAGGAAGACTGAAGATGTAACTGATCATTTCTACCTCTACCACTCTACTGAAATTGCTTTGGAATGTCACCAGAGACATGAAATAATACCCGATCAAACAACTTTTTCTCAGTCTTCATCATAGCCTTTTAAAGTGTAAGTGACTACAAAGGCCAGCCATGGAAGCACCTGAAGGAATAACGCAATGAAGGGCTCAAAGTCCCCATTGGGATCCACGCAATGATCTGAAATCTAGGAAGGCCCCCAACACATTGGGTGGACCCCCTGTAGCAGATTTATGTTAGGACATGTATAAGGGCTAAACAGGATGAGAGGTGTAAATGGATTGAATTCTGCTCTGTTGCAAAGAGTACTCACATCTAGGACATCACATATCCAGTGATAAAGATAAAAATAGTTCATTTCAAGGTACTGGCCATCCACTGTGGCACCTCGAAACTCTGCTCACCTAGGGTTCTAATGATTAGGGTTCTAATTATTAGATTGTTATAGATTATTAGGGTCCTAGCTATTAAATTGTTGTTCATGATATTGAGCTGAAATAGACTATTCTGTAACTTCTACCTACTATTCCTTGTTCTTTCCTATGAGACCAATCAAAATAAATCCAGTCCTTCTACGTGACAGAGCCTCAAATACTTGAAGAGTTTTCATTCCTTGACTCTCTCCTCACCAGTTGTCTTTATTCCCCAGGTGTCTTCTCTACAGCAATCATGCCACTCTTTGTAGAAACCATAATGTAGAATACAATCCTTTCGTCCCCAGAATGCCTCTTCCCCTGCCCACTATGTCCCCACTGCCCTGATTGGTAAAACCCACCACATCTAGACTAGGCCCCAATCATGCTTCATTTCAAGCCCTTACCATCTTATCAATGGCTGCCATGCCACCACATTGGTACACACCTAGCTCCTCTCTATACCAACTTCTAGTTCTAGAACCCTAATCAGATCAGCTCTTTCATTTCTCTGTCAAATTGTTCCCCTCTGACTGACCACCAGCCAGTACACTTCACAAACCAAAGCATAACTCTCTGGTTACCACTCCCTCATATGTGTGGTCTCCCCCATAATAGAGTAAGCTCCCTGAGAGCAGGGATTGTCATTGCTTTTGGACGTATGTCCTAGGTACTTAGCAAAATAATTAGCAAATAGTAAGCACTTAATAAGCACTTTTCTATCTATTCATTCAGTCTTTCCTATTGTTTTCCCTTATCCAAATTAAACATCCCCATTTCTTTCCATTGGTTCATATATGCACTGTTCTGCAGTTCTTTAACCATGCTCCTCACCATTTACTGATAATGCTTTACATGGTCTACATCTTTCTTAAAATATGAAGTATAGAATTGGAGTCAGTACTCTAGGGGCAGTTAGGTGAAGCAGTAGATAGAGTGTCAGACCTGGAATCAGGAAGACTCATCTTCCTGAGTCCAAATCTGGCCTCAGATACTTTACTACTTGTATGACCCTGGGCAAGTCACTTAAGCCTGTTTGCCTCAGTTTTCTCATCTGTAAAACGAGTTGGAGAAGGAAATGGCAAACCATTCTAGTACTCTTGCTAAGAAATTCCCAAATGAGGTCATGAAGAGTCAGACAGGACTGAACAACAACTTTAGATGTACCTTTCTCTCAGCCTAGAGACAACAACAGTCATTGGAACCCAGAATTGCTTTAGCTTTTTTCACTGCCATGTCACATTTTGTTAGATAATGAGCGTCCAGTCTTATCTCCCATTACATTCCTAAGTGCACTAACCCAACATTTTGTGCTAGCAGTGTGCAACATACTATGTTAGGTCCTAGACTAAAAAGAAAAAGAGAAAGAAAAAGTCCCTGCCCTTTGTTAGCTTTTAAAAAGCTTGAAGTCAAGCTGGAATCCATTCTCTAAAAACATCCTGACCTTCCTTGCTATCAAGTCTTGGAATACACTATTCCTTCTACCTAAAATCCCTTCTCCTCCATCTCTAGCTGTAGAAATCTGACTTCTCCTTCAAAGTCTAACTGAAATGTTATTTCTTCCATGAAGCTTTCCCTGATCTCCATAGCTAAAAATGATCTATCTTTCCTATCAACTCACATAGCCCTTTGTGCCTCGGGTGTGGAACTTATTGTATACTATTCTCCATAAGTTATTTATGTATCTTGTTAACTTACTCTTACCCTGAGGGCAGGAAATGTTTCTTGTGTCTCTCTCATTCTCTGCTGTGTTTGGCACCAAGTCAGCCATGTAGTAAGTGTTTCAATAAGTGTTTTTTAGATGAATGAAGAGATTAAATCTAGAAAATGACCATTGCTAACTATTCCATGAGCCTCTCAGCTCCAGAATTTTCTGATTCTATAAAATAGATCCAATGTACAGGTCCAATACATATTGGTGCAATATCTATTGGTCCAGTGTATATTGCTGTGGTGAACAAAATGCTAAATGTATTCAGTTAGGATACTGGAAGGATACAACACATTTGTAAATAAAAAGTTTCATTCTATTCAGTCAACAGCCATAGAGTATCTGTTCCATGACTGCCTATTCTTATGCAATTCTGGCCTCTAGATCTCAACAACACTTATGGTAACTGGAAAAGGTCCAAAGCAACCAACTAAAATAAGTTAATGGATATGTGGCCTTCTAGATGTTGAGACCAAAATAGTAGACTAAAATAGATTGGTAAAACAACAACTCAGAGGGAATGGGAACAACATCGACATGACGGAAAAGGATATGGATTGGAAAAACACAAGTTTCCTCTCTCAAAATCTCACTCAGCATTTAGTTCAAAGAGATAAGTACCTTATTAAGCGCCTGTAATATGCAACGTATTGTTTGAGGTTCTAGGGTTATGAGCAAAAAAAAAAAAGGAAAACTGCCCCTGCCCTCAAGGGCTTCTATTCTAAGGAGGACCCCGCAACTAAAAGGCACCTCTTGAGCACAGAATGAAGCACTATTTGATATGGAAACACAACCCTTCTAATGGGCAACAGATTTAGGGACCTCTCTACCCACTGAGAGAAGGTCTGACCTGGATTTGAAAAGTTTAAAGAAATGTTTAGATGTAATCATGGATGGCAGATTCATAGAGTATTTTAAGGTTAGGAAGGGAATTCTGAGGTATATTCTTAACCTTTGAGTTTTAAATTACAGAAGATAATTAATGCACTCTCCCCAGTTGCTTCAGTGACACTATGAGAAACAAAGCACTGATCTGTGAAAACCATATCTTATGCTATAATTGTGGTTCTCTTCCTCCCCACAATCCTTTACCACTGAATGAAGGCAAGAGTAGAGTGAAAGGGATACTTTTCTGCAAAGGCCCAAGAGTCATTCTTTACTGCTGAGCTGTCAATTATCTTACAAACTAATATTCTGAATTAGAATTTTGCACGCAATTCCTCCAAATTCTCAGAAATATGTCCAAATTCCCAGAAAGTGGCCCCTTCATTGCGTCCCACAGAACTATCAAAGGTTTCCCTTCTCAATCTCGTGTTATCAGATTTAATGGGTAGACAGTTGCTTAGATGCCCAAGTATTGGTGAGAAACCAAGGGATCACCTCCCCAAGTCCTCTGGGCCCAATTAGTCACAGTGTGAATGAATCTAAGGCATGGGGGACAGCCAGTATAAAGATACAGTGTCATTCATGAGTGAGGAACAGTAAAAAGTATGTGAAAAGGAATAGTGCATATATCTGATCACGTCATTTCATCTGATCAATGATCTTCAGTGACTTCCTATTGCCTTTGGTATTTTAGTGTTTTTTGGGGGGAAAGGCAGGGCAATTGGGGTTAAGTGACTTTTCCAAGGTCACACAGCTAGTATTTCCTATTGCCTTTGAAGCAAATTTCAGGCTCCCTTGTCTAGTATTCAAGGCCCTCCTCAATCTGGTATCACTCTGAGGCAGTTAGGGGGTGCCATAGTGCATTGAGTGCTGGGCCTTGAGTCAGAAACACATGAATTCAAGTCTGGCCTTAGAAACTGACTAGCTGCGTGACCCTGGACAAGTCACTTAACTGCCTCAGTTTCCTTCTTTGTAAAATGGAGACAATACTAGCACCTCACTGATGGAGTTGTTGTGAGGATTGAATGAGGAAATTTTTGTAAAGCACTTAGAATAGTGCCTGGCACATCATTGGTACTTAAAAAATTTTTATTTCCTTTTTTTGCTTTCTTCCTTCCTTCCTGTAGTTAAATGAATAAAGTGCTAGACCTGTGGTCAAAAAGATCTGGGTTTGATTCCTGCCTCAGACACCTATTAACCTTGGCAAATCATTTAACTACTATGGTCCTCATTTTCTTTATCTCTAAAATGAAGAGATTGGACTACTTGACTTCTAAGGCCCCTTCAAGCTCTAAATCACAGTCCTTCAGCAATATTGTTCTACTCCATGCTCTTTACATCTTATCCTCAAATGAACTCTTCTCTGCCCACTGAACAGCCTCAGCATTTTTCTACTTTCTTGCCTCTTCTCACATTATTTGTTCCCTACACCAGGAATGTCCCTCCCTCTCCTTCTTTGCCCGTTGTATCCTTTCTCATCCTTTGAGAACATCTCCAAATCCTTCTCTTACCTTCCCACTGGTAGTCACTTTTCCCTTCCAAGGCATTCTATTCTAGGCATAGAATATTTTGCACTTATGGAGGATGTCCCAAAAGTCTTAGTGCAGTTTAAGCTATTAAAACTTAAAACTGCACAAATACGGTTAGGACATCCTGTAGGATGTGATGCATCCAAATTACCAGTGTTTTATCTTATCTCTTTCCTAGATTATATGTTACATGTGAGAATCAGGAAACCACTCCAAGAGTTGGTATGTCCTCCAACACTGACTGAGTGCTCTGCACACAGTTGTCCCTTAAAAGATGTTTATTGAATGGACATAAATGAATGAAAGTCTACGAACACTGGATTTGGAGTCAAAAGATGGAGGTTTAAGTCTTGGCTTGGTTATTTGCCTCCTGTGTGACCTTGGGCAGGTCATGTAACTTCTCTAGGCTTGTGTCCTTGTCTATAAAATAAGAGGATTGAACTAGATAACCCTTAATGTACCTTTTGCTCTAAATCTATGGTCCTATGATCCTAAATTGTCAACATATCAAAGAAAGGTGGGGAACTCATCCAGAATATGAGTTTTGGTATAAGATTCAAAGTGACTGGTCAAGAATATCAGTGTTAGCTTTTTCATCCTCATCACTGAGGCTTTCCTGATAGCTTACTGGTCCTGCTCAGGATCTCTGACGTCTTCCCTCTTTGATCCATCCTTCAAATTGTCTCTTTCCCCAGTAGAATATAAGCTCCTTGAGGGTAGAGGACCTCTTACTCTTGTCTTTGTATCCATAGTACCTGTCAGAGTAAATGCTTGTTGACTAGCTGATTCCTAAAGCATGATCCCTAGATATAAAAATCTTCACTGGCTGCCCATTGCCTGTCAAAGAAAATATAAATTCCTTATCTTGCTTTGAATAGTCCTCCTCAACCTGACTTCAGCCTACATTTCCAGATCTGAGTCCTTTCTTGTATAGTAAACCTTTTCAAATACTTTACTTTCCAGCCAAAACAGAGTACTCATTATATCTTCTCATTCTGCCATCTCCTGTCTCTGTGTCTTTGCTCATGCCTGTCTATAAACATAGAATTATAACCCTATAATTATAATAGTCTTCATCCTATCTCTTCCCATTGAAATCCCTCCTTTCCTTCAAGGACCAATGCAGACGTCATTATGAGGCCTTTCCTGATTCATCATCAACCTCTTCCCATGCACACATCCCATTCAAAAGTGACCTCTCTTCATATATCTAACATTTTGTCTGAATCTCTCCTTTAAAGTTGTAAATTTCAGCCTTGTTTTATAATTGTTTGTTTTGGAGGGGTCATTGGTTTGGTTTTTTTTTTATTTTTGGAGGGGGAAAGGCAGGGCAATTAGGGTTAAGTGACTTGCCCAAGGTCACACAGCTAGTACATATGTCAAGTATCTGAGGTCGGATTTGAACTCAGGTCCTCCTGACTTCAGGGCCAGTGCTCTACTCACTGCGCCATCTAGCTGCCCCTATTTTATAATTGTTTGTAAGAGTTTATATATCTCCCGTCCATAGATTATAAGCTTCATTAGGGCAGAGTCTACATCATTCCATTTTTTTTAATAACCAGAGCCTAGACCAGTGTACTACACATAGAAAGCACTTAATAATGTTTGTTGAAAAATAATCAATCATGATTCCAGAGGACTGAGGACAAGGAACATTACCCTCCTTATGACAGAGAGATGATGGACGAATGTGAAGAGTCCAAAATTCATTTTTGGATGTGGCCAACATGGGAATTTGTTTTGCTTGACAATACTAATATGATACAAAGATTTTGTATTTCTTACTTTCTTTTTTCTTCCTTTTCCTTTATTTTCAGTGGATGGGGAAAGGTTTGATAATTTTAAATATATACATACATAAATAAAAGTCTGTTAAATTGAGAAGCAAAACCTTAAAGACAGCTTTCTACAGAGCTGCTTAGTTACAGAAGTAGGAAATAGAATCTATGTATTTGTTGACCAAAGCAATGTCAATCTGCAAAATATAACAGTTTAAAGCCTCTTTGTACATGTGATTTTTGCATAAGGAAATTGTCAATTAATGTTTTTTAAGCTTCTTCCTTCATCTAGATTTGTGTGAAATTGATTTAAATCCATGTTAGATTCTCTCCTCCCTTCACTCAGTCATAACACCTAACATTTACATCAAACTTTTAGATTTAAAAACCATTTTACATTCATTATTTTCTTTGATCCTGAAAAAAAAAAAGCCCTGTGACTTAGATGCTACAGATTGTTATCCCCAGTTTACAGATAAGGAGACTAAGACTCAGAGAGGTTAACTTTGGTAAAACTCTTCCATCTAGTAAGTGGCTGAGGTAAGGCTTGCAACCAAATTCTCAAGTCCTGAGACCAGTGTCCTTTCACTAAACCACATTGCAGTACACTATGATCGTATTTCAGGGCAGGAACTGTTTCATCTTTGTATCCTCAGTACCTAGTACTGTATATAGTAGATGGTTTATAAAAGCCTGTTTATTGATTGATTGATGATAAAATCTGACTTTGCTGATGGAGTTGTGGAGACTGGTAGTGAGATTTTATTTATCCCATTAAAATAGTTATTAAAACTTGAAACTGTATTAAGAATTTTGGGACGTGATAAATACGTATACACACAGAAATGGTTTGAGAAGTAAGAAAACATTGTAAAAATCCAAGAGACTACTATTAACAGGAGCCCCATTTCCTAAATAATTAAAAACTGACTTTTTATAGTTTTTCAAAGTTTGCAAATTTCTTTACATCCGTTGTCTCATTTGAGCCTCTCTGTAACCCTACCACCTAAGTAATCTCACCTGTAGCCCCAGGAAGCTGTAGCAGCTACATTGGCCACACCCCAGGAAAACTGTCTCAGCAGACAGGGTGGACAGGCCTCAAACCTGTATGTGAATTAGTTGGATGTCTACCCCAAGCACATGAAGACTTTCCCCAGTGCAACAGACAGAGGAGAACAATTTGTTCCAACCGCCATGAAGGTGGCTGAAGCAGGTGCTGTGGAGCACTAAGAACTTGGTCAGGCGTTGAAGATGACAAGGTCATCCACTGCATACTGGGTCATTGCCATTGACTTTTTAACTGCCATTAGCCTTTGATGACTCAGGAAGAGAAAGTGGGGCAGATTACTTTGTGCAACTCTGCCTCACTTAAGGCAAGTCAAGACATCACCCGTGATGTCACTGGTCCTCCTCAAGAAAAAAAAAGGGATGAACAAGAGCAATGCAAGTACTCTGGGTATTATTGTCCCGATTTGACAAGTGGAGAAATTTAGTCTCAGAGAGATTAAGTGATAAAGACAGCAGGTAGTCAGAGGCAGGAAATGAACTAATTTTATTAATTACTTTACTAATTTACTAATTTCAAGTCCAGCACACCATCCGGACATTAGTCCACACCTCTCTTTGGGAAGGAGCCAATTCTAATTCCAACAATCAGGGTGTGTCCTGATGCAAGTCATTGGTCTCTCTGTGCCAGCCTTCCTCAGCCACATTATAATGGTACCTGTCCCCTACCCAATTGACAGGGAGGCTAAAAGGGTAAATAAAGTATGGTGCTCCCTCTAACACTATCTAATAAAGGAAATAAAAAGTTTTTATTAAATCAAGCAGCTAGCTGGGTTCGGTTGAGAAAGCATTGCTCCTAAAGTCAGGAAGACTTGAGTTCAAATCTGGCCTCAGACACTGGCTATATAACCTAGGCAAGTTACTTCACCTCTGCCTCAACTTCCTCAACTGTAAAATGAGGATAATAGTACCTACCCTTCAGGATTATTGCAAAAATCAAATAAGATAGTATTTGGAAAGGGCTTAGCACAGTGCCTGGCCCAAATAGATCAAGGTGTATATTTAAGGATTATCCCTCTGGGTGTTTATAAATATCTTTCAACACAAAGTTTGCCTGGACTTGTGGCTCATTTGCACAGGGAACTCCCAGTGAAGGAATTCCCTTTACCAATAAAGGAATAAATTAAAAATATTTGTTAAGAACTTTCTATGCATAAAGCACTCAAGGACACCCATTCATTGATGGATTTTGAATGGATCTCTTCCCAGAAAGCCAGTGTTGGCGATATAGCATGCTGGAGTTGAATTCAGTAAGAACTGGGTTCAGATCCTACCCTGATTATTTGCTCCCTGTATTACCTTGGGCGAGCCACCAGAAATACAATAGAAAAGTGAGATTGTCCTTGTTCTCAGGGAGCTCACATTCTAATAGGGGAGACAAAACGTAAAGGAGGTTACAGCTGCAAGTCAGATGGAAAGGTCCCAAGTCGCTGGGGTATTACTACCAAAAAGCAGGTGGCAATGTACTTCTTAAACATCTAACTAGCATTGAAATTGCACTTTGAGGTTTATTACAAACATTATCTAATGTGATCCTCACAATGGCCCTGGGAAGTAGTGTTATGTATTAATTAGTAGTACTAGCTATTAGTACCCCCATTTTACAGATGGAGAAACTGAGACTGAGGGGTTAAGTGGCCTGACTGGGGTCACATGGTAAACATGAAGTAGTATTTCAATGTGTCTCTGTCTCAAGTTCAACTGCTCCACCTAGTGGCCCTCAATGTCATATCCATTAATAAAAAGCTTATCAAGTCTTTTTGTTGACCATAATTTGACAGTGCCAGAGATTGTGGTGGCAGGAACTTTCTGTTCTGGGTCTTCCTTAGCTGTGGCTGCTAAGGAGGTGAGGACTGTGGCACCTGGAGAGGAAGTTTTTGGGTAGCAACCTCCCCAAGGCAACCCTATGCTGAGCTGTGATGGTGGACATGGAGTACTGCCTACTTTGTGGGCTCTTGGGCTCAGACTCCTGGGCTGCCTCCAATCAGAGTTGGAGGGGACATGTTAGAGGAGGGGCTGGGGGGGGGGGCCTTGACCTGTCTTTTCTTCAGAGTAACACTAGCTCCGGAATTTATCTCCTCACAAAGTTGCCAGGAGCACTGAGTGGTTAAGGATTGCTCAGGGTTGGATACAGTCAGTAGGTGTCAGAAACGTCTTCCTGACCCTAAGGCTAGCTTATTATCATGTAAGCCAAGCTCTGTCTCTGGAAAACCTTTTTTAAAAAAATGAATAACTCATTGAACTGCATTTAAGAAAAAGAGGAAAAAAGATGCAAAAATCTCAAATAGCAGTCATGGTCAGAATATTTCTCATACTGTAAAAGGAGCTACTTAACCATGTGCTTCCCCCTTAAATAATTGAATTTTCTGTCCAATTTGGCAATTTGCCATTTGAGAATTAACTGTAATATACTAAGAATGGGCTGGGGAAGTTCTGTTTGACATGCTTAAGTGAGACTTTCCATCTCTCCACCTAGTTTTAACGTCTCCAGCCTTCAACAAAAGCAGCCAAAGAATAGCACATGTAGTCTGTCACCCTTTTCAACTTCACAGAGACTATTTCATTCGTCTGCTTGTCTCCCATGTGGCCAGACTCTTAAGTAGAGGAAGGAGTCTTAAGAAACAGCCTCAGGGTGTTTGCAGCAGGGAGTCTGGAGTCAGAACCCCTGGTGTCATGGAGAGGGGGCTTCCAATCCCCACCAGACTCTAGCTATATAATTTGAATAGGCCACTTTTTTCCCATCTATAAAATGAAGGAGGTGAACTATGATCTCAAGACCCTTCTTCATGCTGGTGTTCTGTGACGTTAGCCATTAGGTCTTCGGTTTACAGAGAAGTCATAGCCCATGAGGAAAAGGCTGGTTTTAAATCTGCTTCTTGAGATCATGGATGCAGTTTTAGAACTTTTTTTTTTTAACTAGAAGGTAGTATGCCAGAGAGAAGACTGATTTAGCATGTACAAGAATTCGGAGATTTTATAGGGAGGCCCACCATTTTGGAACAAACACGTGTTGACTATCATTACATCTAATTAAGGTCTTGTATGAGTTAGGTCTTAGAGCCCTGATTCTATTTCCTGTTACTGCCATGAATTTCCCTTGTGATAAAGGAAAAGTCATTTCTTCAACATTTATTTAATGTCCCCTGTGTGCAGAACACAATCTTAGGCACTAGAAGAAGACACAAACTATAAATTAGACACAATCCCCGCTTCATCTCACATAGCTTTTCTTCTAACAAGCACAGAGACTACTAAGAACCCTAATGACACTCCTAATATCACTTTAAGGTTTAGAAAGCGCTTTCTTCCCAAGACTTATGAGACAGGTAGAATAAGCAGCACCATCTCCATTTTATAGATGAATTATACAAACTATTACATGATAAATGTTCATCCAAGAGATGCGAAACCAAGTATTTCAGGGGCTCATCTTTTTTTTCCACAGGTCAAACAGAGATAACTAGTATTGCTCCCATCAATCTTTTTTTAAGGTAAGCAGAGTTAAGTGACTTGCCCATGGTCACACAGATACTAAGTGTCTGAGGCTAAATTTTGAACTGGGGTCCTCTTGACTCCAGGGCCAGTGCACTATCTACTGTATCAGCTAACTGCCCCTGCCCCCATCAATCTTAAGAGACTCCTCTAGATCAATATTCTGACGTTAATGAGTTCTCTTTTCTCTTCCTTCTTTCTCTTCCCCAAGTAGTAAAGCATGTCTACAGTGGAAGTGATAAAAGTGATCTGAATTTTACAGTGGAAAAGTTATCCTCTATGCATAGAGAATGGCTAGGTATACAATACAGATCAATCCTTACCAAAGGGTTTTTTCTCATTAAAAAATAGTATGGGATCTTAGAAAAGAGCTATGGATCTGCAGTCTAGTGAAGCGGCTTCAAAATGTGCCTCCAGCAAGTGTTAGCTAAGACAAGTCACTTTGCCACTCAGCCTCAGCTTCCTCATCTGTAAAAATGCTTAAAAAAAACCTGCACTACTTACATCTCAGGACTGTTATAAGGAGAGTGCTTTATAAACCTTGAATTGACATCAAAATGGATGCTGTTAAAGGTATGTGGAGAGCTGAAGCCAGAGGGTAATTAGAGGCAAGGGCTTGACTCCATCAGGCTCTTTGTTCCCTTTCATCTCTTTCTCCTCCATCTATTCAGCAGAACCTACTGAGAATGGACCAGGAGGCAGGCACTCCCTGAAGCTGGAAGGATGTGAAGGGAGATGGAGGTGAGAATAAAGTAATTGTTAGAAGGCAGAGATTTTGAGAAGCACTCTCAGAAACTGGGACAGAAAAACAACTCTATTTGGGTCCTGCCCATATTCCTGGAAAGAAGCTCTTTCCAGGTACCAACATACTGAATTACAGAGAGAAATAAATCATTTCCTAAGGGATGCTAATCGATACTCCTCCTAAATTCTGAGAAAATAAGTTTTCCTAAGCACTTTAATCTCAAAAAAAGTACTTTCCTGGGGCAGCTAGGTGGCTCAGTGAGTAGAGCACCAGCCCTGGAGTCAGGAGGACCTGAGTTCAAATCCATCCTCAGTCACTTGACACACCTACTAGCTGTGAGACCTTGGGCAAGTCACTTAACCCCAATTGCCTTGCCTCCCCCTCTAAAAAACAAAACGAAACAAAAATAGTTTCCTAATTGAGGGTTACCATGAAATAGAGCTTAATACAGCAAGTGGCATTAAAATACCAACTAAAAGAAGTTAAGAAAATCTTATAACAGTGATGCCCTCTGGTGCCACACTAGGTTAACTCATAGTCTGAATTTGCTATCCTGAAAGTCTTTGGTCTATGATACAATCAGTGACTTGCCTAGGGACACACAGATAGTAAGAGTCAGGGCTAGGATTCTGACACAGAAATTATTTACATTTAAAATTACTACTTTTGTATTTTTTTTT
>CM053626.1:284168945-284184629 GCA_028646595.1 Phalanger gymnotis | reverse complement strand
AGAGAGGATCCCTAAAGTAGCAATACCCCCAAATGCCACAGTATGGTCACAGACCTGCACAGAGCCAATATTCTCTTCCTAAGAGGCTAGATTGGCCCTGGAGCAAACTCTGTCTCTCTGGGCCCCACTCCCCCTCCTTTCTGCATCATAGATCACATCTCTATGGCACTGTGTAGCTTACAAAATATTTTTCTCACAACAGTGCTTTGGAGTTGTTAGCATAAGTACTCTCATGCCCGTTTAATAGATGAGAAAATTGAAACCTACAGAACATTGTTACTTGCCCAGAGCCTAACAAAGTTCCCTCTCCGTAATGGGTACTCAGTAAATATTTGTTAGATAAATGTCACACAGCTACAAAGCAGTAGATCCAGGATTTAAACCCAGATCTCCTAATTCCAAGTCTGTCACACTTACCTCCATGGGCATTCTTTTGGGGCATCTAGGTGGCACAGTGGATAGAGCACTGGGCCTGGAGTTAAGAAGACCTCAGTTCAAATCCATCCTCATATATTTCCTAACTGTGTGACCCTGGGCAAGTCATTTTACCTCTATGTGTCTCCGTTTCCTCAACTGTAGAACAGAGATAATAGTAGCACTTATTTCCCACGGTGGTTGTAAGAATCAAATGGGGTAACATTTGTCAAGTGCTCCACATAGCGCCTGGTGCCTAGTAGGTGCTATAGAAATAATAGCTATTATTATTGTCATTATTATTATTCTTACAAGGACCTAGGAATTTAGGTAGCGATCTTCCCTGAAGGCAAGAATTGTTCCACTTTTGTTTTTGCATCCCCAACATTTAGCACAGGTGTCTGGCACATGCATAGGAGGAACATAATAAATGTTTGTTGCTCGATCAGTTTGTTCCCAATAATCATTCTTTCCCTCACTAACTTTAGCATCTGCCTCATCAATGATATCTTTGGTGGTAGCAATTGCTCAGACCACAATTCATACTACAACTACTGTTTTCCACCTCCACTCTGGGGGACAACCTCACTGCAACAGGACGGAAAGACATTGAATCAACTCTCTGTTGGCTGTCTTACATCACCCCACTAGAGTAAAGAAGCATGTGTCCTTGTGGTTATTCAATGAAGTGCTGCCAACTCGCAGAGTATAGTGAAAATAATGTGCTGTGCTATTTTTGGGTGTCATGTTTATTTTCTTCTCAAAAGAGCTGAATTGTGGTGTATGCCATTGACTGTGCTCCCATAGATCCCTTCCTACTCACTTCCTTTCCCCTGCTCTCCCACTCTTCCCTACTCTCAAGTTTACCTAAATGAATCTATGCAAATATGTCTGGGGAGAAGGAGAAGTTGTTTGACTTAAAGATCTGGAAATGTAAAACTTCTGGACCCTCTAGCTCTCCTCCTATAACTACAGAACCCAAACATCTTTTTGTGGTCCAGAAGAAACCACACTTTCCCCTAAGTCCCCACTGCTCTTGTACCTCCATTTCCTGTGGGTTGAGTCAAGCCCAGGCTTTACTCTGGAGCTGTACTCTCAACTACCTCCATCTCCTTCTGTCACAGCATGGTTGGCTTGGCTTTGAGTTATGCCTCAGGAATGGAGTTGCCTCCATTTTTGGCCTCATGCCAAGAAGAAGCTCTGTAGTGCCCAATAATCTAGATAAAAAGTCATCTAAGGAAAGCAGAAGCCATCCAAAATTAGCCGTCGATCTGAATTGATACATTTTAATTGGCTGAGCCCGCAGGAGTTCTGTGGTTCTAAGAACTACGTTCCCTAGGAAGGGAGGAAAGGACACTATGGAAGCTAGGAAACAGAGGAGAGGACACTGGTACCCTAGGAAAGAGCAAGCGAACATAATAGAGGGAATAATATAAATTCTTCATCAAGAATAAGGAAGGGAAGGAGGAGGATTTTGAGGAGAAGAAGGAGAAGGGAGAGGACTAGGAGAAGGAAAAGGGAGACAGGAAAAGGGGGAAAAGAAGAGGAGGAAGAAGTAGAAAAGAAGATCCAGAAGAAGAAGAAGAAAAAAAGAAGAGGAGGAAAAACATAAAGAAGAGGAGGAAGATGTAGAAAAGAGCAGGAAGAAGAAGAGAAAGAAGAAAAGAAGAAAGAGAAGAAGAACAAGAACCAGATGTGTACCTGCTGCCCATTCATTCTGCATCACATACTGGGCAAAGCGCCGTAGAGAACAGCAGGTTAATTGAGGTTTTCCACCTGTCGCTGGGGAAGGCAGGCTTTTGTTGGGATTATTTGTTTAAAAGCTTTTGGATGAATATGTATCTGCACATATACACAAATCCTAATAATTATGCGATTATAGCAAGCCAAAAGGATTTCAGATTGAGACCTTTATATTTATTTGTGCCTTGTACTTTCTGTGGGGAAGGGGAATTACATCAGTGATTGTATGCCTTCTAAGATTTTCGATGTTGTTGTCGTTAATGCTCTTATCAGACATGTTAACAGAAAAGAGTAAAAACCCAAATATACAGAGTGTTTCATATCACCACAGATGAAAGTATGGTGGGGGGAAGGAACAAAGAAAGCTAAAGAAACTCATAGGCTAGACACATCCTAGGCACTCCGTGGCTTCCGAGCCACTCCCTATCACAACAACCATCAAAGGAAGGAAGGAGAAAAAAGTAAATAGGCTGAGATTCAAATTTGAAGAAGAAAAAGCGTTCAACCTTGCTCATTGCATTGTCCTCAGATGTCCTTTTGTGAGCGGAGCCTTGCAAGATAAGAAAGAAGAAGGTGAGAAGAGGTCTTACCTGAGAGGCCCCCAAAATGTAGATCAAGCATACAAGCAATCCTATGCACTGAATCACAGAAGACACCAGCAGTAGCTTATTAACAATGGTCCTCTGCCTTGGCAGGTTCCCAGATCTCTCCTGCAGTGGTTGGTCGCCTTCCATCTTCTAAATCCAGCCAAGGGAAGATTAAAGGATGAAGAGGAAACCTGAGTCACTGGATGATGACCTCTTCCAAGGGAAAGAAAAAAAAATCGAGTAAACTAGCCAGTAGATAGTCTTGGAATTGAAGTTAAAGAAAATGAGTGGTTAAAGGGGCAGCCTCTCAGTTTTATATGCTACAGCTCTTGCAGGCAGGCGGGGGAACTTCTTGTGACTAATCTGAATTTCCCCTTTACTTACTTTCTTTTTTTCCCCTCTGGGCTTACAGAGGTTGTTTTTGTGGCATTCCAGTTCAGAGTTGAGTAGCCCGAAATGACAGAGTCACAAAAGTATGCTATTTTCTTTATTTCTCATAACCCATACTTTGATGATGGGTCTTTTGAAGAAGATCATGGTCACTCATTGATACAGGCACTAGTATTTAGCTGTCCCGTCTAAATGCAAGGCACATGGTAGCCATTTTCAGTGGTCTTTTATTTTATTTGGGAGTTAGGGATAGGGAGAAGAAGGTGTGTATCCAAGCATCATTCTGAATTTCTCTGGTATAAAAACTACAGCCTTGTATAAGCAGAGGTGGAAGTGAAGAAGGCAGAAGAGGTAGTGTGGTTTATATTTCAGTCGAGTTGAATGAATAATAAAGTGAGATGAGTTCTTCATAGGCCCAGGTCTTTGACAAAGGTTTAGTAAAGGAGAGATTCACAAGTCCATTGAAAAGGAACTAAGATAGCATCTTGCCTCTCTTCCTTTTCCTTACCCTCACACCTCTTCCCCAATAAGTACCAGTTGAATGAAAGGACCAAGGCAATCCCTTCAAGTTAAATTATTTTCCCAAAGGAAATAGGGTAGGGAATAGAATTTGAATTTTGAAAATCCGGGCATTCTGTCTACCCATCAGTTTTTACTGATGAAGTAAAAAGCATAATGCTGGGGTGGTTTTAATATTTTTAATGCAATTCAACTCAGGTATTTATGGGTTACTTGTACAATACCACACTAGGCTTTACTGAGAGGCTACAAGGGACTTAACAAGACAAAATTCCTCCCCTAAGTGGCTATGTAACCTTGGGCAAGTCACTTAAACTATTTGGAATGCACCATTACCTCATCCACAAAGTAGATACAAGCTTCTACTTGAAAAGAAGAGAGAGGTTAGGGACAAGCAGGACAAGATGATCTTTAGATGCTAGAATCTCTATAATCTATAACTCTACGACTTCTGCCTTTGGGTCTCGTAATCGGAAAACCCTGGGTTCCCACTCATACTTTTACTAGTTAGGTGAACCTGGAGCCATCACTTATCTCTTTGAGCCTCAGTTTCCTCATCTGTAGAAATGGAGATGATAATAATATGTAGTTAACTTCTCACTCTAAATGGTACAAGGCCATTGTGAAGATTAAATGAGATAATGTATAAACAGTGCTTTGCAAACCTTAAGGCTAAATGAAGACTAGTGATAAATAATATTCAGAGGCTTATAAATGGGGTGTGCTGGATGTGCCCAAGTATACCCTAAAATACTAGCAATTATCTTGCTGCTCTAGGGGTGGTTGGGATCCAGAGTCCATCAGTGACTGGATGACATGACCAGTGGTCTCTAGGAACAATAGCCCCAGCCAGTGTGGCTAATCCAGGTTCTGTCATTTACTTCCCATTTGTTAATCCCCTACTGTTTCCCTAAGATTCTGGTGCAGAAGGAAAAAGATATATTTAGTGGTTTGGTGAACCGGAGCACTCTACACCCTTTTCCAGGCTTTCACTGTGGTAGGTGTTACGGCATCTTCTCCAGAGGAAGTTCGTGTTTGGCAGAACCCAATTTCTGTGGGGGTCAAGCCCTCCTCCTTCCTGACCCCAGGCTCCCAGTTTTCTTTCACAGGAACTAGTTCCCCTTCCATCTACTGAATCTAGGCAAGGGAAAGATGAAAGGGGGGAAGGGAGCACCTAGGCATTCTTTGTGGTATAACAGAAACCACACTCCCCCAGCCTCCACTGTTCATGTATTTCCTGTGGGTAGAGACAAGCCCAGACTTCTCCAGTGCTTTGTCCCCAACCACCCCTCTCCTAACCTGGGGCTCAAGCCAGTTTCATCCAGGTAGAGAGAAAAATAAACTTGACTTTTTAAAATTTTCTTTGGGCACTTGATTTTTCCATGACTCAAGCTCATAGTGTATGGCCCTGGGACACTAGATCATACAGACAAAGGGGGCAAAAAAAGTTAAAATTTTTAATTTTTAAAGGATACTCCTCTGGTAACCAATACTTAAATAAACAGGCCTTTATGTCAAAGTTCAGGGCCAAGGGAACGTTGTTGAGTCTAAAAGACGTCTTCTTTTAGCCAAGAAGTTAAGTTTTAAAAGGTTGTTGCTCTGAATTTTATGAGAAAGGAAGGAGTTGGATTAAAAGCTTAAATGTTAATTTTTTAATTAAATTCGGTTGTTTTAGTTTCTTCAGTTTGCTTTATGAATAAAAGTAATTCCCTTTGTTATTAAGTATACAATAAATATAAATATCAAAGAATACTCAAAAGAATTTGTGATCTTGTTGATTCAAGAATCTTTTTCAACAATGCAAATCCCAACCCATCCATGCCTTCCTCTTTTAGTCTATATTTTCCCATATGTTCACCTCAAGATTTTTTTTTGCCATGGAAACCCATACAATAGGGCAGAGAGGAGACATATTTAAGGTAGACACATAGACAGTAAGGATACATACATGCATACAGGTACCGCACATACATACAGGCTTGGTGGGAAGATACAACTTAAGATGGAACTAACTGTAAATTCACAGAATCTTAGCTTGGGAAGGGAACCCAGAGACTACCTAATCCAAGCCCTATTTGAATAGGAATCTTCTCAGCAATATCCTAAGCACCCATGAGTTTGGATTTGAAAGGACAAGGATCTCATACCCATTTCACCTTTGGACAACTCTAACTGTTAGCAAGGTTAATTTTGCTTTGTTTTAATTTACTTTCCCAATGAGGTAGAATTTATCTTTGCAACATCTATTTCTGGCTCCTAGGGCAGCCATCTGGGGTTCCAAAAAAAAAAACAAATCTATTCTCTCTTTGGTATAACAAAAATATAATATAGCGTTGTGAATTGAGTTCCTATAGCAGGTGTACATCTCCAAAAATTTACTAATTCATGTCACATAGAGGGCAATGGGGAACGAGAACAGGTTACCACATGTCACCAAAAAGGCACTTTGAAGAACAGAGGTAAAAGATGTCTTCAGGAACATATATTCCAGGAAGAATATTGGTCGAGTCCCATGGACAGTGCAAGGGATGATAGGTGGACAGTCACAGTGCTCCAGTGACACCCCTAGAACATCAGGGGAAATCAAAGATCTTTAGCATCAAGATGGAGCCCCGTCCCTCTCCATTGTGAACATATGGCTGTGTTGCAATCTCCATTATTGGAGGGAATTTTCTAATTTAGATCACAGATCTCTTTGAGTATGTATCTAAGGCAGCTATGAGAGGTCCTGTACCTGTAGCCAAGTTAGTACATTCATTATTGCAGAAACTTTCATTAAATAGTAATTAGGCCTATTGTTACAGCAATGTTTTTCATTTGTATAATTCCTCAGAATGGAGATTCCTCCACCTTCCTCTCTCCTAATCTTTTGGGAAATGACTTTCTCTAAAAAAAAACAAAACAAAACAAAAAACCCTCAGCATTAGGATAAGGCAAAGGAATTTTCCAGGTGCTGCCACTTGAAAACCACTCCTGAAAGCTCATCTCTTCATTCTTGTGGTCATAAATTCTGACAGATATATGTTACACCTCCATATTCTTGGTGGTGGTGGAAATTTGTTCCGAGCTATTTGAAGAGAGACAAACATTTGAAAATTAGAAAGACAGAATTTTAAAGAGAGAAAATTAGCGAGAGAGCCAGAGAGCCAGATTTTTGGTATATTTATGGGAGGCAGTTAAAGAGTTTTACACCCAGACAAGGACTGCTCTCTGTCTCTGTTCCTCCTGTCTCTCTGTCTCTTTGTCTCCTTGTCTCTGTGTCTCTCTGTTTTTGTCTCTCTCCATTTCTCTCCGTCTGTGTGTGTGTGTTTGTCTCTCTGTGTCTATCTCTCTGTAGATCTCTCTCTCAAAAAAAAGGTGGAAAGAAATTTCCACCGCCACCAAGAACATGGAGGCGTGACAGATTTCTGCCAGAATCTATGACCACAAGAATGAATAGATGAGCTTTCAGGAGTGGTTTTCAATTGGCAGCACCTAGAAAATTCTTTTGCCTTATCCTAATGCTGAGTTTTTTAGAGAAAGTCATTTCCCAGAAGAATAGGAGAGAGATGGTAATTGGAAGGGCACTGGAAATCACACAGGAAGTGATTTTGACATTGTTTTTACTGCGAGTATCACAGAGGGCTGGTGAGGAACGGAGTAGCTGTGAGGCGACAGCAGCTTATGCTTATGTCTAAGGGCATGATATCATGGGGAGAAAGTGCTAGACTTGG
This sequence comes from Phalanger gymnotis, assembly GCA_028646595.1. NCBI lineage: Eukaryota > Metazoa > Chordata > Mammalia > Diprotodontia > Phalangeridae > Phalanger > Phalanger gymnotis. The sequence goes on along the minus strand of CM053626.1, from coordinate 284,177,263 downwards.
AGTTAGCAGATCTGAGTTCAAATCCTGACTCTATAGCTTATTGCATGTATGGCATTACAGCCATACAGTCTATTACTCACTAACTTGACTGAAGATTATGAATGTGAACATCTAATGCAAATGCATTATGATAGAACAGCTTGCAGGCAATATGGAAGATTAGGAACATTGCTCTAATGAGTGATGTGGGAACTGTTTTGTACAACGATCTTATAATATATACTTCCAAAGAAAACACTTTTTGTTATTATGGGCCTAAATCCTAATGAAATGCAAGATGAGGAATGCGAACAAGTAAATGCACGCACACCATGAAAGCAGGAATAGTAGTGAGAGTGTAGAATGCATATGAGGAGAGATTCCTGTGGGTCAATGGTCCTAAGATGCGTCTTTCACCTCAGGATGTTGTAAGAGAGAGCTACCTTAACTTTCCACATCCAAAGTCAATGGCGGGGAACTGGGATTCCAGAAAGGTTGAATCAACATTTTGTTTTTGCTTTGTTTAAATAACTCCACCAGTTAACAAATTATGATTAATCCAAAATCTACATCAACTGGAAGACAGCCAACTGACCCTATAATAGAATGTGTTTTACTTAGGTTAGGCTAGTTTCCCAATAAGTCAACAAGCATTTATTAGGTAACTGTTATGTGCCAGGCAGTGTATTAAGCACTGTGAATTCAAATAAAGGCCAAAAATTAACCCCTCATCACAAAGGGCTTACACTCTAAAGGAGATATGTATAGGCAGGCTGTTGGGGGATCATCAGTGGCTTGACTTCCTTGCCTCATGAGGTATATAAACCCCCCAGCCTATGCAGAATTAGTTTTGGAAGTTTTCTGATCTAATGTGATGAGTTACATTACATTACAGAGGTAGAAGGGAGTGACCTTTTTATGTGAATTATTATTTCTTTTATAACCTCAGGAATTGGATCATATTTATTTTATGTTACTAGTAAAGTCATTTGTTGCGTCTTATGGTCCACAAATTTCTCAATGCATCTAACTCTGATCTTGAATCACTGGGTTGTCCTGGACTGGTTAAACCTGGACCAGAATATTTGTCATGGCAGGCAAATATTACAGGATCACAGATTTTGAACAATATAAGGGACCTCAGGGACCATCTAGTCCAATCCATACTCTAAAAGAATCCACACTATAATATACCCAACCAGTAGTCATCCAGCCTCTGTCTGAAGGCCTAAAAGGAGGGGATACTTACTAACTGTTAGGCAGCTAATTCTACATTTAGACAGCTCCACTAGCTAACAAGCTGGTGGGGGGGGGGGGGGGGGAGTGACTTGTTTTTATTTTTCCTGAAATTAGATGCCATCTCTTTTTACCTTTCATCCATTGTTCTTTGATTCTGCTCCCTGGGTCCAAATAGAACCAATTTAATTCTTCCTCCATTTGGCAGCCTTCCAAATTCTTGAGCACAGCTCTCATGTCCAATTCTTCAACTGATCCTGAAAGGTCACAGACTATATAGTCCCTTCATCATCCTGGTTGCCTCTTCTGAACATTCTTCAGCTTACCATGGTGCCTACAATTGAACATAATGCTCTGCATCAGTAAGGCGAGATTCATGACCTCGAAGACGACCATGAACATGCCCGAATAGTTCGAAATCTCAAAGTATAAGAGATTCTCTAGGTAGAAGGCAGGGAAACTATAACATTTATTTAGATACCAGAGGATCAGATCCCAAAACCAATTATTCCAATTCGACATAGCAGTAATTGTATTCCAAAACCAGTAAGTCTGCCTCAATGTAATTTCAAGGAAATTATAACACTGTATTACAGCAAGGAACCAAGTCATCCTGTAACCTTCCCCCCTGCTGGGGCCTTCCTATAAGCACTCACAAATCCCAACTGTCTGCTTGCCTGTGTTCTCTCCCCTTCAATTCTCTGGTCTCTGAAGCTCTCTGGTCTCCACTCTCTGCTCTGCACTCTCTCCAAAGCTCTCTGAGTTCTGCAGCTTGCTATTCTGCATTCTCAGCTGTGTCACCACTGAGTTCTTACTTCTTCTCCTTGGGCTGAAATTCTAACCTTAATGGCTACCTTCTGGGTATATATCCTCTTCTTAGAGCCTGAGGGTCTCAAGTCCAATCATCAAAAGGGTGTAGGCCTGCCTCTAATCAAATTCCTCTTAACTGGCCCCTCCTGAGATCTATGGAATGGGCAGGAAAGATCTTTAATCACTGATTGGCATCACATACTCCAGGTGGTGTCTAAGGAGGGCAAAGAATACAGTGGGATTAACGTCTCTTCTTTGAGAAGCTATGCCTCTCAAAGATTTCACTGATTTTTGTGCCTGCTACAACATGCCTTCTACGACATACTTCTAATTCAACAATTGTTGAATTAGAATGAATCAATGGGTCACAGAGCCATAAAATTGGAGAAATGTAAAAAACTTCAGTAGGCCATACACTTGAGGAATTCCCACTCTCACATACCCCCCCAAGTGGTCATATAGCCCATGCCTCAAGACCTCCAAGGAAGAGAAACCCACCACCTCTCAAAGCAAGTCATTCTACTTTTGTGCACCTCTAAGTTTAGAAAGTTTTTTCTAACATCGGAGGTTATTTCTTCACCACTTCCATTCATTGTTCCTGATTCCACTCTCTTCCACATAATAAAATACTTACACATAAGTATCACCCCGCACACACACTGAGTAGTCTATTATTCAGGCTAACCACGCCCAATTCCTTCAATCAATCTTTATATGACATGAACTAAAAGTCCTTTACCATCCTAGCTGCCTCCCCCTGGACACATTACAACTTAACAATGTCTTTTTTAAACTGTGGTGCTCAGAACTAAACATAACACTCCAGTTGAGGTCTAAGGAAAGGGCAGAATATAGTGGGACTATCACCTCTATTTCTCTGGAAATGATACTTGCTGTATCATGTTAACTTTTTTTTGGCTACCACATCACACTCCCAAATCATACTGACCTTGCAGTAGACTAAAAGCCCCAGATCTTTTTTTAACACTGCTGTCTATCCATAAGTCTCCTGTCTTGTATTTGAGAAGCTGATTTTTTATACCTAAGTACAACACTTTACATTTATCTCTCTTGGATTTCATCTGATTTGATTCAACCAATTCTCTAGCCTATGAAGATGCTTTTGGATTCTGACTCTGTCATCCAGTGCTAGCTGACTCTTCCAGTTTTGTGTTATCTGCAAATTTGATGAGCATACTTCTATGCCATATTATACCATTTTTTGCATTGAGTCACTTGGGCCTTGAGATTTCTGCCCCTTCAGATGGTTCTATACAAGCTGGGGAAGCGATTCAGGTCCTTTTTGCAGATTTCATTCCTCCCTGCTCCCTTCACTCTGGGATAGTTCAAACAGCTTCTTCCTAGATATTTTTAGGGTACCAAGGGGTAAAATCATTGGGAGGTGCTTTACTTTTGAATCACATGGTATAGGTAAAATTGTCTTTTTATAATAATAGTCAACAAGAATTCACTTGGAGGATCATTTAGCCATTTTAATGACAATTAAGCCCCAGGATAAAGATGCAGGGGAGTATTAATCCAAACTCCAACACAAGAATGGCATGGTCCCTTGGTCGTTGTTCAGTGATTTCAATTACATCTGACCCTCTGTGACCCCATTTGAGGTGTTCTTGACAAAGATACTGGAGTGTTTTACCATTTCCTTCTCCAACTCATTTTATAGAAGAGGAAACTGAGGCAAACAGGGTTAAGCGACTTTCCCAGGGTCACACAGCTACTAAGTGTCTGAGGCCAGATTTGAAGTCAGGAAGATGAGGCTTCCTAGTTCCCAGCCCAATGTTCTATCCACTGCACCAACTAGCTACCCTTCCTCAGTAAGGGCCTCTAAAGGGGTAAAAAGTTGGCACAAGCATTCTGACGGAGCTCTCCATGGTGGGGAGGAAAGGTTCTGGCTGATAGAATGAAGAACACTAAGGCAGTGGTGACATGTGTGAGTTCTGACATCAACTCAGGCTCTAGGATAGGTTGCAGATAAGAGATCTATGGCTGCTTAGTTATCTTAATATGGAGAACACACACCTGTGATGGGGAGTGGTGATGACATAGAAGGCGTTGTTATTCCTAGGGCTGTTCTTGTAAATTATGGTTGTTTTTACATCAGGATATCTACCCTGAATTGAATTTGACGCTACCCCTGCCGCACTGTATGAACTGTACTTTTAAGAAGTTTTTGTATTGTTTTATCTTCATATTATTTGTATAAGGCTCCTCCTTTAGTGATGCTCATGCATCACTCATTTTAATATTATTATAAGGATACAAAATCCCCTTGAAAAATTTGGAGACCTTGTCAGCAAGTGGTGGGATGTAATAGGCATTAGTGACATTTGTTTTATGTAGACAGAACTGTTTTCCCTTTAAGGAGTCAGAGAGGTCATTCTCATTAGCATCACCACTTGGGTTTTCTTGCTGCTTAAGGCTATAGGAAATTGTCACCAGAGATTTTAACAGAATTCCCATTTCCCTGAAGGAATATCTTAGAATTTAGCATGACCAGTTCCTATGGTGAATGTAGAAGTGAAGGGGAGTATCCTATTTACATGAAGTATTATGTTTTATACCTTAGAAATTGCATCCTTTCTCTACTTTGTTATCAGTAATGTTTTTATTGTATTTTATGGTTCACGAGTATATCATGATGTTCTAACCCCAATCTTGCATAACTGGACTGGCTTGAGTTAAGCATTAACCAAAATAGTTCCTTAAGGAAAGGCCTGGCAGAAGAGAGAGAGTATGGAAGGAAGAAAAAAATAAGAATAAGTAAGACTCATTTCAGTATGTTGTAATAAGAAATCCCTGAGGAAATACAGCCTGACATCTACTTCTCCTGGTGCTGCGGTAACATCTACCGAAGACCCAGAAAAGGAAGTTCTTGTCAACAAAGTCCTAGAAACTGTCAAATGATTCACCATCAGAAAGCAATATAATTTTGTAAGAGGAAAAAACATTCTAGATAATTCATGACCGGCTGCTTTGCTGCTTCATACTAAGGACCTTAGAATCTTTCCATCTGACTTGCAGCTGAAACCTTCCCTGTGTGTGATATCCTACATTAGAATGTGACCTCCCTGAGAGCAGGGACTCTGAATCCCCAGTGCTTTGCACATAGTAAGCACGTAATAAATTTTTTATCATTTTTATCATTCATTGTTATTGGTTTTTAAGGCCAAAATTAAATCATAAGATCTCTGTTATTTGTACGCTTTCTAATTAAATTTCTTACTGTAACTGCTCTGTATATATAGCTTTACAATGAATGGTAGTGAACCCTTAAAAGAAAAAAAAGCATAAAGCATGTTGCATTGACTTAGAGAAGAATTAAAAGGAGATAAGGAAAAGGCCTGCATCCTTTTGTTAATTTAAAATGGAATGCGCTGTCACAGGAGGTAACAAATTCCCCTTTTCTGATGATCTTCAACAGAGTCTGAATGGCCACATATCAGGAATTTTTTGTTTGTTTGTTTTTTGGAGGGGGGAAGGCAGGACAATTGGGGTTAAGTGACTTGCCCAAGGTCACACAGCTAGTAAGTGTGTCAAGTGTCTGAGACCTGATTTGAACTCAGTTCCTCCTGACTCCAGGACTGGTGCTCTACCCAGCTGCGCCCCCTAGCTGCCCCTCAGGAATTTTTTAAAGAGCATTATCTATCCAGGTATGGATTGGATAAGATCATCTCTGAGAATTGATTCTCTCCTTTCAAACTAAAGGGAATGGTGGGAAAAACGATTTGAGAGAGAGATGCTGATAACCAAAAATAAACCCAGTTATGCTGTGACAGTAAGCCAAATCTTAGAGTTTTTATTAGGGTGGGGAGTGGGGCAGAGAGGATATCTGTGGCATCACAGCATCCATGCTTACATCTGAAGAGACAATATTATGGAGAGTGGTGCCCTTGGAGTTGACAGACCTTGTTCAAATCCTGGTTTTTCCATTTACCATATATGTGACCTTAGGTGAATCACTTAACCTCCCTCTATAAGCCATGATTTCCTCACCAGTAAAATGAAGATGGACTAAAGGTTGAATCTCTAAGACTAAGACTTCTAAATCTTATTTATATGAGTATGGGTTGTATGTGGCATCAATAAATCACAGTATAATAATGCTCTTTGGCAACAACAGCAATATAAATAGTAATTACATAACAATTTATTCAAAACAATCAATACGTAGTCACTCATTTGTGTATTTAGAGCACATGGGCTCTGGGCTCACTCTTTTCATCCCCCATGTTGTTCTAGTGGGTTGGGCTATTGCTTCATCTCCTTTCAGAACCCTCAACTTTCTTAAGATATACCACTGATGAGCTGTGGGGTTGATTTATCTAATGTCCTGAGCCTCCATCTAGTGGATTCTCCCCAATATCAATGCCAGTAATTAGCACCTCAATTTCACATGCCAGTGCTAGACTACTGTCTATCTCTCCAGTATCACTTAACCAGTTAATGTCTCCTTATATCTACTTAATGCTTATCAAGGAATAAATTGTATGTAAAGGGTATATTAAAAGTACTTATGTGTACTGAGTACATAAAAATACTGAGAAGGAATAACAAGAACATGATTAGAAAAACAAACCAAGACAATGCTTCCCTTCTATTATCTCACTAGAGGGTAAAGCTTGATTAAATTTAAAGAGATTACTACAAACATGTTTCCCAAGAAATTAACTTCTAGATGTGGAATTGCTGAAAGACAAGTCACTCCTTTGTCTGAAGGAAAAGGTATCTCTGACACCAGCTTGATTTGCTACTGGGCTGGGTCATACAAACTCCTCCTCAGGGTAGTTCTGGTTCAGCTCCCTCGCCTCTATCAGTTTCTGTCATGGATTACTATCACTGGACCTCTGGTGTCTCTTCCAACTATCCAAAGCTCATAAGGTCATTCCATAACCAATGCTACTTCATCTAAGATCAGAAAAGAATAAATAATATAGTGATAAAATAAAGCACAAGAGCATATGTTCATGGGGCATATGGCAACCTAGACAGGTAAATTAGACATAAGTAGTGCTTCCTGCTGTTACTGCTGCTGCTGCTGCTGCTGCTGCTGCTGCTGCTGCTGCTGCTGCTGCTGCTGCTGCTGCTGCTGCTGCTGCTATTACCTCTCTCCTTCCCCTGGAGTGTACACATTTTTTTTAATATACTGCTTTTCAATACCTTTGTTTAAAGGCTCTGTCAAATATTCCTGCTATTCTGATTAGTCTTTTAATTGAGGGAAGGGAAGGTGGGAAGCAAAAGATGCTCATTTGTCTGAAGAAATGACATCTGTACTCTTTACATATTCAATCATTTAAATGATGTAGCTGAATCTGCAGGTGCTGTCACAGGAGAGGCATTTGCCTTTACATCTCCTGAATAAAGCCTGACAATGAGGTCTTTTGGGAACCACATGGTGAAGTTTCACTGGGCAAGAGCATCTTGTCTATTTCCAACTTTGACAGGCATTATACACTGCCTACACACTCAAAAGCCGCCAGAAAGAGAAAGACATCAAGTTCCTCTGATCCTTTCATATGCCCACTCAGTAAGACCTCGTCAGCTAACAAAAAGGTTTTTCTTCACTATACAGCAGGTGGACAGACAGCAAATGGTCACAGAATGTATGCCCATATTGAATCACAAGTACTTTCAGTACTTGGTATCATGTATTTCCTGTAACTTGACAGGAGCAGAACCGATTGGGCATGCTTGAAGGACAAGCCCCCTCTTGGTGAGTCCCCTATTATACATACAATACTTTTTTCATTTCATTAAAAAAAACACCACTTACAAAATATTTTAAAACATAAAGATCTTTTGGAGAACATACAGGAAAGTCTTCAAGATAGGAGGGGAAAAATAATAGCTGAGAATAATAAAAATGAATGAAATTAAAAGTTGAGAAAATAAGAGAAAATTAAGTATATTTTAGTGAGTTCCTACTACATGCTTATCATGGTTTGGTTTTAGGGGTATTTATTCATACGTATTCAGGAGAAATAATTCTAAGCTGAAAACAACAGCGCATTCCCTCAAGCTTGGAACAAAGTACTCTTTACTCTACAAGCAGTCATACCCCAACAAAAAACTCAAGGGTCAAGTAAGTTGGCTGGGAACATAGCCAGGCAGCAAAAACAGACTCAGATTCAGTCCCAGACTTTGGAATCCTTCTTTGGTGACAAAGAAGACCAAAACATGCAGCCAGAAGTCATCAACAAAGTCAAAGAGCCTACATCAAAAGCCTCCAAGAAAAGCATGAACTGGTCTCAGGCCATGGAAGAGCTCAAAAAGGA
>CM053626.1:284141285-284168445 GCA_028646595.1 Phalanger gymnotis | reverse complement strand
GATAATGGACACCCTTGTTTCACCCCTGATCTTATTGGGAATGCATCTAGCTTATCCCCTTAACAAATAATGCTTGTTGATGGTTTTAGGTAGATGCTATTTATAATTTTAAGGAAGGCTCCATTTATTCCTATGCTGTCTAGTGTTTTTAATAAGAATGAGTGTTGTATTAGCTTCCTCTTTTTTCCCTCCTTATATCACTACATTTGGATGTTTTCCCACTGTCCCCTCCTTCAGTTGGTCTCAGATGAAGAGGTGATCCTTCTCTGTGCCAAGTATAACTTCTTTACATGCACCTTTGATCCCAGCTCTTCTTATATTTTCCAGCAGATTGCCCCCCACTATCATTTCCAGTCTCTTACCTTCAATTTCTCCCTATCTAGCGTCTGCTTTCCCTGATGCCTACAAACAAACCCATGTCTCCTCCATCCTTAAAAACCCTCACTTAGATTTTCTTCTTAGTCATGCCAAAGTCAAGTATCAAGCCACCACCAATGACTGAACAAAATGATGCTGAGCATCGAAGGCGGAGAAGGCTTTGTGGTGAAGGTCTGGGAATTGCCCTGGTCCTGTTCTGCAGATGAAGTCCAACGCTTCTTCTTGGAATGCAAAATTCAAAATGGGGCATCAGGCATTCATTTCATCTGTACTTGAGAAGGCAGATTAAGTGGAGACGCATTTGTTGAACTTGAATCAGAAGATGAAGTCAAACTGGCACTGAAAAAAGACAGAGAAACTATAGGCCACAGATATGTTGAAGTATTCAAGTCAAACAATGTTGAAATGGAATGGGTGTTGAAGCATTCTGGTCCAAACAGTCCTAACACTGCCAATGATAGCTTTGTGCACCTTAGAGGACTCCCATTTGGCTGTAGCAAGGAAGAAATTGTTCAGTTTTTTTCAGGGTTGGAAATCATGCCATGTGGGCTAACATTACTGGTGGACTTCCAGGGGAGGAGTACGGGGGAGGTCTTCATGCAGTTTGCTTCACAAGAAATAGCTGAAAAGGCTCTAATGAAACACAAGGAAAGAATAGGGCACAGGTACATTGAAATCTTCAAGAGCAGCCGGGCAGAAGCTCATACTCATTATGATCCTCCTCAAAAGCTAATGGCTATACAGCAGCCAGGTCCTTATAACAGGCCTGGGGCTAGCAGAGGCTATAAGAGCATTGGTAGATGAGCTGGATTTGAAAGACTGAGATGAGGTGCCTATGGTGCAGGGTATGGAGGCTATGATGACTACAATGGATATAATGATGGATATGGCTTTGGGCCAGATAGATTTGGAAGAGACCTCAATTACTGTTTTTCAGGAATGTCTGATCATAGATATGGAGATGGTGGATCCACTTTCCAGAGTACAACAGGCCATTGTGTGCACATGAGAGGATTACATTACAGGGCTACTGAAAGTGATATTTACAATTTTTTCTCACCACTGAACCCTGTTCAAATACACATTGAAATTGGACTCTCAATTGGAGAAGCAGATGTTGAATTTGCTATTCATGAAGGTGCTGCGGCAGCTATGTCAAAAGACAAAGCCAACATGCAGCACAGATATGTAGAACTCTTCTTGAATTCTAGAGCAGGAGCAAAAGGTGGTGCTTATGGTAGCCAAATGATGGGAAGCAAGGGCTTGTCAAACCAGTCCAGTTATAGTGGTCCAGCTAGCCAGCAGCTGAGTGGGGGTTACAGAGTTGGCTACAATGGTAAAGTAGCATGAGAGGACATGACCAAGTTTTACAGAAAAACTCTAGTGATTTTCAATCAAACATTGCATAGGGAGCCAGGGAGCATTGATCAACTTTTTTTAAAGAAATAGAAAACAAAACGAAGTTTAACAGTTTTGCAATACAAGCTTGTGATTTATGCTTACTGTAAGTGAAATCAGGATTGTTTTTTTAAAAAAAAAAACTTTCAGGTTCAGTATTTTTGAACACAGAAAAACATTCATCTGGGATGTAATAACCAAGTTGAATAAAAACTGTAACTGTTAAACAGTTTTAGCTTTTCTCAAGGTAGTTATGTTGTAGGAATGTACTTAAGCAGTAAGTGTATTTAGGTTAAAGCATGCTTTTTTGTAAAACAAATATAGGAGCTGTGCCTGCCATTCAAAAGTGAAACATTTGGCATGTTTGTTCTAGTTTATTTCATTTATTATCCTGTAAGGCACATACGTTTAAGCTTTTCTTTTTTTAAGTTAATGGGGCCAATTTTGAGGTGTAATACGGATACTTTAGGATTTGGTCTTGGTGTTTGTATTAAATTCTAAGGCCTTGATTTAAATCTTTCATTATATTGTGATTTCCTTCTAGGTGTCTTGCACTAAGTGAAACTTGTTAAGTAAATCTTCCTTTCAAAAAAAAAAAAACCCTCACTTAATCCTACCAGCCTGCTATCCTATATCTCTCCTCTCTGCAGACAAAATTCTTGAGAAAGTCAGTTATACTTGGTACCTCCAATTCCTCTCCTTTCACTCTCTTCTAAACCCTATGAAATCTGGCTTTCAACTTCATCATTCAACAGAACCTACTCTCTCCACAGTTAATGCTCTCTTCATTGTCGTATCTAATTACTTAATTCTCAATTTCTCAATGCTTGTCCTGCTTTAGACTCAGTTCAGCCCATGACTTCCTGGACTACTTCTCTTCCTTGTCCCAACAAGAGTAACTTCTTACTCTTCAACTCTCTTTTATCTGTTGTCTTCCTCCATTAGAATGTAAGCTCTTTGAGGGGAGGAATTGCTTTTCTTTTTGTTTGTGTTTATACTGCCAGGGCTTAGCAGAGTGCCTAGCACGTGATAAGTGCTTAAAAATATTGTCTCTTTATAACTGTCTATCTATCTATCTACCTATCTATCTTGAACTCTCAGTAGCATTTGACATTGTTAGTCACCTTCTCCTGCTAGATACTCTGTTCTCTCTGGGTTATCATGACACTGCTCTCTCTTGGCTCTCCTCCTATCTCTCTGACAGCTCCTTCTCAGCATCCTTTATGAATTCTTCATCTATGTCATGCCCACTAATAGTATGGGGTCCCTGAAGCTTCGAGCCTCAAGTCTTTCTGAACCCTCTTATCTTTTCATTTTACATTTTCTCACTTGGTGATCTCATCACCTCCTATGGGTTTATCATCTTCTCTGAGCAGACGATTCTAAGATCTGTATACGAAGCCCTAGTCTTTCTACTGAATTTTTGCCATTCAATCCTTTTCAGTCGTGTCCAATTCTTTGTGACCCCATTCATGGTTTTCTTGGCAAAGTTACTCTTTTTGAGAAGCTTTTTGATGTGCCAACAGATCACATTGACATGAAAAAAATTGTTATTGAAATATTTTGTTTTTACATCGCCTTCATTTCTTCTCCAGCTCATTTTCTGAGGAAACTGAGGCAAACAGATAAAGTGACTTGCCCAGGGTCACATAACTAAGAAATGTCTGAGGCCAGATTTGAACTCAAGAAGATGAGTCTTCCTGACTCCAGGCCCAGCACTCTATCCACTGCACCACCTAGCTGCCCCTTCTACTGTGCACTATAGTCACAAAAATACTCAGAGAGCGTAAGTACAATGTCAACAATTATTAAAGGCTATGAGTAGTTTTAATACAAGCTTTATCTTTCAAATCTCAGCATGTAATTCAATGCAATAAGTATATATTAAGCACTTACTATGTAGAAGGCATTGTGCAAGGTGCTACAGATACACAAACAAAATGAAAAACTGTTCCTGCTTATATTCTACTGAGAACATAACAGTTAGGAAACACCTTTTGAACCTGGAATGAGGCAATATTTGAAAGCCCTAAAGAGTGGTCATGAAAACTGTTCTTTATGCTAGCAACTGATTTAGGGACCTCTACTTCCCAGTCCAGACTGGACTTTTAACATTTAAAGAAATGTTTAGATGAAGTCATGCATGGCAGGACCACAAGGTGTAGAAAAACAAGGGAAAGGCAGGGAATTTGGAAATACATCCTTATCCTTTGAGGCTTCTACCATAGAAGACAATGACCACATTCTCCCACAATTGCCTTGGTGATACTATAAGAAACAAAGCACTGATCTGGGAAAACCGTATTTTATACCATAGTTGCTGTCCTCTTCCTCCCAAAGCCTTCACCATTGAATAAAGGTACAAGTAGTATGAAAGGGTCACTTTTCCCCAACGGCCCAAAATCAATCATTTACTGCTGAGCTGCCGATCATCTTACAAATTAAGATAGATTGTACTTTTGCATGAAATTCCACAAAATTCACAGAATGATGTCCAAATGTCCAGAAAGTAGCTCCTGTATTGTGTCCCATACATTCATCAAAGGTCTCTTTTCCCAATTCTATTCAAGTTGGGAGAGTCAATGTGTAAGCATTGCTTAGATGATCAAAGTTCTAGGTAAAAGGCAATGAATGGATCACCAAATCTGAGTTTTCTGAGGCCATTTAATCATACACAGATATGGTCATACGCTTGATTTTGCGATCACCTACAAAAAGTGTTCGTGAAATCTGAAATTCTTTATGAAATCTGAAACACTTTTATCTGATCACAATCTTGTGTCATTCCACCTCTCCTTCTGCCTTGTATTCATTCAGTGAAAACTGCCTCTTTCCTGATAACGCAGTCACCCTAGCCATTTTTTCCATCATTGGTCACATTTTCACTCATATCCCCTGACTCACTGGTCATGGTGTGGGGGTTTTTTCTTTGCTCCCCACTACTTCCGGGATCTCCTTCCCTCATTATTACTCGGTAACCTCTCTTCCTTTGAAGATCATTCAATCTGTGTTTTTCACCCAATCAAGATTCCAGTAGCTATAGTTTACTAACCTCTAGGACACTTTTCTTCCTTCCTCAGAAAATTCAGTGCCTGGATCACAGTCTTTCTCTCCTCCCCAACTCTTGCCTCAAACTAGGAAACATTAACATACATAACAACACTCTCTCAAACACCCTAACCTCCCAGTTCCTCAACTTACTCATTTCCTTCCACCCTATCTCAACTACACACAGATATGATCTTACCATCACCCACAATGTTCTACTCCCATGTTTATGAGCTCTGAAATTCCTTTATCTGATCATATTCTGTTGCCATCCCACCTCTACCTCTTCCTTGAAACCTCATTCTGACCTCCTATCCCTCCACTCCTCAGTTCTTGCTCAAGTCGTCACCTCTGTACTGGTTATACTCTCTTTCCTTCCCTAACTTAATCCTTTGGGAATTCATCAATCCTGTACTGTCCTCTTGGCTCCCTTATCCCAGTAAAGATCTTACTTTGCCAAGACCCAGCATTGGATTACTCTCACCATCTGCTGTCATCATTCCTACTGAATCATGAAACTGCTAACTGGGTCCTCTACAAATTTATGTTACATAATCTCAATTGGGCCCTCACTGTACCAATCCATTCCTTTCACACATCCTCAATCTATTCACTATCCAATTCAGAACAATTGCTTTTCCAATTTTTTCTAACCTTTTCATTCCTCCTCAAATCTCCCACGGTATCTCCTCCCTCTTGCCCACCCTCTTAGTTGAGTAATCTTACCTCACATTTTACTGGGAAAATGAGGTCATTCACTAAGAGCTCCCTCTTAATCCCACCTCTTCACCTCACATCACTCAGATGCCTTCCATCATTATCTCCTCCTCTCCTCTCATGTGAAGAGGCAATCTCTTCTACACGCACAAGCGAGATCGTAACAGCAAGTCTTCTCCATCAGATTTCCCTCTCTAACATCCTTATTCTCTCACTAATCTCCAGTTGTTTTCTATTTACTGACTGCTTCCCTACTGCATGTAGTAGGTTTACAATGCTCTTCAGGTATGAGTTGAACCAGGCAACTAGATGGCACAGGGTATGGACCACCGAGCCTGCAGTCAAGAGGCCCTAAATTCAAATCCAGACTCAGACGCTCACTAGCTGTGTGAACCTGGGCAAGTCACTTAGCCCTGTGTAATGTTAATGGGATATGAAGATCTTCCCTTCCCATTAATAGGCCTCACGAAGAGCCCATTAAGGGAAGCTTGCTTAGGGGAGGCTTGCTTATGGGAAGGCTTTCACACCTTTCGGTACTAAGTTGATTAGGCACTGAGTCACAAGGGTTGTGATGCCTTCTGGCTCTGAGAAGTATATATATACTCTGAGTTGGCATTTTGTTTTGGGGGTTCACTTATGCGAAGGATCTTGTGATTTCCTGGTCAAGACTCTGAGTAGCCATATGTTCAGAGCTCTCTGATTGCTCAGATATAAAGGTTCTCTCGATCCATGGGTGTAAAGTGTATAGCAACATTGCTTTGATTCAGACAGTTAGAGCCCTGTCTGTTCAATCTTTGTGCTAATTTCTCTGCTTGTATTTTCTCTCTATTTTCTCTGACCTTCAGGGGGCTGACTCTTCCCCTGAACTAGTGAATGTAGTTAAAGAAGATTGTTGACCCCTTTAAAGTTGCTTTCCTTTAAAAGCAGATTAAAGATCCTGTGCTAGAAGGCCATTCTGGGCATGCTGGGTGCTTGCTGTTACACCCTGTTTGCCTCAGTTTCCTCATCTGTAAAATGAGCTAGAGAAGGAAATGGCAAACCAGGCCAGTATCTTTGCCAAGAAAACCCCAAATGGGCTCACCAAGATTCATGAAGATGACTGAAATGACTGAACAACAAAAGTAATACACAACTAGTTAGAGCCCTGCACTTAGAATCAGAACATCTAGGGTCTGATTTCTGCCACTTTCCATGATCCTGGTTCCATAATCCTGGTCCTTATGAGGCCGACTCATCTTTTGGTTTAGGTGCTAGTCATGTACATGTCTGAATTATAAGCAAGAGTATGTCTTAAAGATGATGAAGGCCAAAAAAATAGACAAATGGATCACTTCAAAATAAGGGAAATGGTCATGAAGAGGAGAGAGGGAGAGAGGGGATGGTTTGACCCCAATACCTGTATAATCAACCAATGAGAGGCTGGCAAGATGGGTCATATTCCATTTTTCTCTCTCTTTTTCTCTGTATTTTTCATGCAGTCAGAGCTTCCAAGAGATCCATTCTAGGATCTCCCTTCTAGGCAATTGCTGTCACTGCTCTTTAGGATTCATCTCAATGGACGAGCAGTGCCAATGAATAATAATGCTGATGATAATATCGATAATAGCCAACATTTACATAACACTTACTATCTGCCAGACATTGTTCAGAGTGCCTTACAGTTATTACCTCATTTGATCCTCACAAGAACCCTAGAAGGTAGGTGCTACTATTATCCCCATGTTTCAGATGAGGAAACTGAGACAGAGATTCAGTGACTTGCCCAAGTAGTAAATGTCTAAGGCTGTATTTGGATTCAGGTCTTCCTGACTTTGGGCCCAGCATCCTATCCATTGCACCACCTAGCACGGCCCCATGGTAGGGCTCCTTCCCCACCATGATCCTGATTACACAGCCCCACCACTGATCTATACCCTCTTTTATTGACCATTTCTTCTGTATTTGCCAGAAAATCTCTTCCCTATGTCCATGCTGTCCCACTCCTCCCAGAGCTAGGGGTTCCCACTCCTTGGACAAGTAGACTTTGGAAGCACCAAATCCCCTAGGTCTCATCCATTATAAAGTACTCATCAACCCTTTCCAGCCTATCTCCTTTTACTCATAGGAACAATTCTCAATGGAAGCCCCTACCACCTCCAAAGTAAGGCCTCCTTCCTTTCTCCCCTTTGTCAATCTTTCTCCTCCCCTTACCCACTACCCTGTAAGCTCTTCTCTTTCTGAGACCACAGGGGTCACCTTCCTTTCATCCCTTCTGTCTATTACCCTGCTCCACTCCTCCCCTCTCATGTATGTTCCATGTTGTAGGAGTCTCACAAAAGAAGCATTCACTCGTAGGCAGGTGCCACCAGGTTCTGTCCATAATGCCCCCTATCCTCCTCTTCACTGTTACCTCTACCAATTTTCTGCCATCAACCTTGTCTTCTTGTGCACATTTAGAAAGAAGTCTCTCTCTGGTCTATCATTTGTCTCTCTGCTGTTGTTACTGTCCGTGCCTGTTGCATTTATTCACTCTTTCCACACTTCTGTCATTTGGGGTGTCCAAGAGGCAAATAATCTTTTCAGTTTTGGCTTTCTTTCTAAAAGTGCTTCAAACTCTTCTCCATTATTGAATGTCTACCTTTTGTCCCATATGATTAGGTTAATATTTGCAGGGTAGGTCATCCTGGGCTGCATCCTGAGGTCCATTACTCTTTGGAACACTTTATTCCATTTCCTCCACTGTTTTCTAGTGGGAACAGAATAGTCTTGTGTTATTAGAATGTCTTTTCCTTTGTATTTGAAGGTCTTTCTCCCTAAGGGCTTGCAGAATGTGTTATTTATGAATTGAATTAATAAACTTAACCACAGTGTGTCTTAGAGTTTTCAACCTTGGATTTTTATTTTTGTTTTTTGGGTTTTTTATTTTTTGGAGTCAATCTATGAATTTTGATTGATTGAAATTTCATTTTTTAAAAAGTTCATTATCCATAGATATAAAAAATATAATACAACCTATGTTCTGCCTACCCTATACAATTTACTGTTTATGTAGGCTCATAACACTCTTGGGTTGTCAGAAGGACAAATAAAAAGGACCTGGTCTGATCCCCAAGGCTGGTATGGAAGAGATGGTTTGGGAGTGGATCCTGGAGCAGCTGAACAAGTCATTGGGCCATAAGGAAGAATTTGTGGGGCCTTTGAAAAAGAAAACTATGGGAGCCTTAGAGCCCGGCACCTTGTATACGAAGGGGGCAAGATCCTCACCTCCCATACTCATTACCCCTCTGAACATATCCACACCCTCAGGCCCTTGGAAATGAGGAGTGCTGGACTGTCTATAAGTTCTATTATTTCTTTCATTATAGCGTTAAGGGTTTTTTTTCATCCTGACATGTTCCTCTGGGAGATCTATGATCCTTAGG
This sequence comes from Phalanger gymnotis, assembly GCA_028646595.1. Classification (NCBI taxonomy): domain Eukaryota; kingdom Metazoa; phylum Chordata; class Mammalia; order Diprotodontia; family Phalangeridae; genus Phalanger; species Phalanger gymnotis. The sequence goes on along the minus strand of CM053626.1, from coordinate 284,159,503 downwards.
TTATCTCTATCAGTATATTTTGCTTGCATAGAGAACACATTTTCTTTTAATATTCTTATTTTTTACTTCTCTTCTTCTAGGTTGTCCTTTATTTCTGTATGTTTGCATGCCCAATTTATTGTTCTCTCTTGTTTCTTTAGTGAGGCTTGCCATTTCAGATTCAAGCTTTTCTATTCTGCTTGTAATTTTTGCTACACTAGACATAAAGTCTGCTCTCATAATTCTCATTTCTCTTTTAAACCATTCAAGAACAGCATGCTGTGGTTCCATGTTCTCCTCTGATTCCACATGGTCCTCTGTCTCATCCACTAGAAAATAGTGGACTTTTTTGCAGTATTTATTCATAGATGCCTGAGTTTGTTTACTAGGTTTGGAAGCTTTATTTCCTTCTGTTTAAGGTCTTTGAATTTTCTTCTTCCTTAAATCTTTGGCATTTTTAATCTTTTTCCTGTTATTTTCCTTATCATTCACTTCCTAACTCCTTCCCTCCCCTATGATTATGATTTCCTTGGGGGCTGGATGTCAAAGTATCTCAGCCTCTTCTCACACACAATGGGCATTTTATGGTTCACCAATCTAGGTCTCTGCCCCAGATGAGTTCTAGGTGGTCAGAACTGGCCCCAGCTGGATGCTATGCTCTTTCCCTCAAGCCTGGTAGAATGCTGCATTGATCCCCACACACAAAAGATGTCCTAGCCAGGTGACTTGCCCCCTTCTCCCATGGCCTCTTGCCTAGTCTATTTCAATGGCCTTCTGGAGTAATCCCTAAGAGACTCTCAAATCACTCCTGATTCTAATCCATTCTTTGCACTGCTCACAAAATGATTTTCCTGAAGCTTTGGTATGACCATGTCACTTCCCTATTCAATAAATTCTAGTGGCTCCCTATTGACTCTGAGATCAAATAGTCATCTTTGTCTAATAATTTTTCTAATTTTTACTTCGTATAAGTTTTGTAATATATGAAATTATTACTATATAAGTATCCATAGGATTCATCAGATTGTCAGAGACATAAACAAGAACAAAAATTCATTGTTGAAAATAAGGGGTTGTCCCAGATGTTTTCTAAGTTCCTTCTAGCTCTAACATTTGGTGATTCTATGATCCATGAGGATTTCGACAGAGGGCACATACATTTGAATTCTATACCACATATGCTTTCTGTTTGTTTGTTTGTTTTTCCTTATATTTGGATGAAATCTGGATCTCTGCCAGTTTCAGCTTTGATGTTCCCTCTCAGGAAAAGCAGAACAAGAATTATCCCTCTGACATATGGGAGTCTTTCAACTACTTGAAGACAGTTAATTCTATCCTGTCATCTCTCCAGCAGCTGAGGCAATGACAGTTCCTTCAAAGGAAGCTTATCATATTATCTAACACTTTCAATCTCCTGGTAATTCTCTTCCGGACAGATTCCAATTTCTCGTTTTCTTTAAAATATGCTGCCTAGCATGCTCTCTCAAGTGTGAACTGACCAGAGTACAGTGAGCCTTTCACTTCCCTTATAATAGAAAGGATGCTTCTCTTATTTGAACTTGGGATAGCATTAACTTTTTTCAAATGCCATATCAGAGTCATTTCATTTCTTGTAGCTGACTAGATGTCCCAGATTTTTTTTCACTTTAACTTTTGCGTAACCACACTCCCCACCCCAACTCCCATCCCAGATACATCCTGTATTTCTCAGTTGACTTTTTTAACCCAATGTAAAGCTGAGCATTTATCTTGATTAACATTAGTCATGGCCTATTACTTGAGTTTATCTAGACTACTTGGATGCTGACTCTATGATACAGGACGTTAACCCTCTGAAGTTCCTTTGGTCAGTAAATTTGATAAATATCTTCTTTGTCACCTTCATCCAAGTGGCTGATAAAATGTTTAGCATAAAAAGGTCAAGCACAGATTCTTAGGGCACTCCACTAGAGACTTCCCTCCAAACTTATATTGACCCATTGATAACTTTTTTCAGTCATTCAAAGAGTTCCCTATTTCAAATCAACAGCTCTCCATCATGTTGTTGTCAAGATTTCTTTCTTTTTTTAAATTTATTTTATTTTTAATTTATGGAATAAAACAAGCATTCCCATAACATAGTACAATAAAAAAGAATATATCATATAATATATAATAATATAATACAAATATAACAAAAGAATATAATTAAAAATACTTCTCTCAATGCTTTGTTTAAATCTACAAATTTCTATCTACAGCATTCTTCTTCTGATCTATTCATTTAGTAACTATCTATTTAGTGCTGAAGATCTTTGCAATTAAGCTTTACATGATCTTCCCAAACCGATTCTACATCATTCCCCTTCATGTACTTTATGTTCAAACTAAAATGGTCTACTTGAGTTTCCCTATCCAAAACATTTTGCGCTGGCTGTCCCCCATGCCAGGAACGCTCTCTTTCATTACTTCTGCTTCTTGGAACTACTAGTTCCCTTCAGGGGTCCGCTTAAATGCCTCCTCCAACAAGAAGTCTTTTCTGATTCTCCCCAGTTGTTAATGTTTCCCCAACCTGAAATTATTTTGTATTTTCTTATCTATGTATATCTTTCCCTTCTCTCCCCCGTGAATGTAAGCTCCTTGAAGAAAGGGACTATATAAATTTTGTATTCCTAGCATATAATGTAGAGCTTGGCAAATAATAGTCATTTAATAAATGCTTATTCCATTGTGTCAGATAGTATCACTATGAAAAAGGAAAACATTGTCCAAAAGGAAGATTTGTTATAAACACTGTAATTTAAAAAATCACTTATTATAAGTGATCTTAAACATAAATACAACCAAGAAAACCTGTTTTGAAATGAACCATATTCAAGTAAATTAATTTAAATGCTTAAAATTGTCATGACAGCATTTCAGTCATGACCTCTACATCTCAACCTGTTTTCTTCGTCTTGCTTCTTCTTGGTCACTTTTTCTTTTATGTGGTTATAGCTAGCCCAGGCTCTGTTCTTGGTTCTGCTTTTTTGGGTTTTGCTTTATTTCATAAACTTACGTTTGATGAAGCCATCTTCGTCTTAGGGTCACCACTTCCTTTTTTATATGCTCACGAACCATCCTTTTAATAACACGTTCCAAATTTTTTCCAGGAATCAAAGTAAAATTTATAATTGTGGGGTTTTTTTTTGAGAACTCCACCCTCTTCCCTTTTTTTTTTTTGAAAACTGTCTTGCATCATCCTTCTCATTTTCAGTTTTTTTTTTTCAAATATCCATGCTAACAGCAGAGTAATAACAACTACAAGAACTTCAATACATGCAATATATAATATTCACACCATTCTGGTTACTTGAATCGTCAAGGCATCTGTGATCAAGTGACTTGGATCATTAAGGGCGTAAATACTTTCTTACTATCCCCTCACTTATCTCAGGTATCAACTTCTTGTTGGTCATTTTGGTTCTGCCATTTCTAGTACAAAGGTCATCCTCTTTGGCTGAGAAAACCAAAAGCAAATGAAGAATTAAACACTGGTGCCCTCTCTTTAATGACATTTTTACTCTTCTCATCCATCTAAGCAGTGGCTCCTTCATCCTCTTTTTTCTCCCAGTATAGCTTTTTTTGTTTGTTTAAATTCTGTTATCCTCAGGTTCATTCATCAGTTTCAGCTCACTCTGAGCTTTAGCTCTCCTGATAGTTTCTTATACAATCATGCCATTGCTCCTGTGTCCACCATCTGGTGCCTCTCTTTGCTTCCATCTACCATACATATTTATCAAAAATTGACTTTGGTGTGTTTGGTAGGAATAATATCTGCCATGTAGGGTGAACAAGTTTTTTTTTTTCTTTAAAAGATATTGAAATTGTCCTCAAGAATAAATTGGCTTGGAGGCCTGAGGCTCAGTCCAATAAGATAGCTTAATGATGGTCTAAGTATGAGTCAGTCCACAAGGAGGCAGGAGCTGTTCTCTCCCTCAGGCTTGACTAGCACGTTAGCATGGCCAACCCAGAGGTTCAACTAAGTCAGTGTTGAATTATTTATGAGTATTGAGAGTAGGGGAGGGAATAAGAAGCACAATTATGACGTCTTGACAGACTAACAATGTATAAATACCCAGCCACCTGGTGGCCTAATATTAGAAAGTCCCCAAATCTTATGCAAAGATATGATAAAGTAGATGATCTCATCTGATTTTGGATAGGAGACCTTGTAGTTTTATCTAAAAGGATACTTTCATAATTATAAAGAATTTGGTCACTTAGTCTTGTTCCCTGTCCTTAAACAGGGGATATTTTCTTATTCTGATCATAAATCCTACCACTTGTATTCCAAATATTCCCTTTTCTCTCTTGACTGATCCCCTTCTTCCTTTAACCTCTCCCCTCCTGTAAAATGCTTTATTGTTCCATCCTTGGTTGCCACAGCATGCTATTAATTGTCTGTACACTCTAAGCAGGCCTGAAAGTTCATAAAAAATCCAATCCCTACCCTAGGAATATGAAATTTCTATCAATTAGAGTGCATTCCTTAGCATGTTAAAATATTTCTTTCCTTTCAGTTTGGCTTATCTTTGACCCATAGTCATCGGACTGCCACTGATGAGTGTGCCTGTCCCAAGAGGTGGAGAGAATCCCCCAACGATTTTTTTTTATCAGAAATGGGACAAGTGAATAAGGATGAGAAAAGGGATTAAGTAGGATGAGAAATGGGATGAGTAAGTCAGCTCCATCTGAACAATGAAGAGATCAGATGCCTGGAACAGCTGGATTCCACATGAGGTAAAATGTTTACCTACTTTAAATGCCTCCTGTGAAGTCCTATGTTCTCCTCCAACTCACTGGGCATGAAAATTCATGTTCTCTAAACGTATTTTGTTGAAAAGAGATCAGTGAAACACGCATAAATATTGATGGAAAAGGTGCCGTTTTTCTGTTGGTAGGGCTTTACAGAAAGGTCACTGCTCTGCTGAGGGATTGCCTTGGTCATCAGCCCTTGACTAAGGTTAGGTCTGCTCATCTTGGCAGCTACACCCACTTCCCAAGATTTCTCTCAGGGAAAAGAGACTGTGAAGGCTGGATAGGGGCGCCTCATCCCTCAACAAGCGAGACACCTCTCTCTCTGATCAACAACAGAGCTGAGACTAAGACTTCAGTCTAAAACTCTTGCTCTTCAGCCTCTAGGAAATCCTTTCCCAATTGAGACTAACAGAAGAACCTGGTTGGGCTGCAAGTGGGTATGAATAATGGCCAGTGATTGTACGAATGAACGTATAAGCCCAAACCTGTCAATCAGGTGCTCAATAAACATTTATTAAGCACCTATGATGTACCAGGCACCCTGCTAAGTGATGGGGATACAAAAAAGAGGCAAAAGATAGTGCTCATCCTCAGGCAGCTCCATCTAACGGGGGATACAACACACAAACAGATATATACAAAGCAAGCTAAATACAAGATAAATAAGAAATAATTAATGGAATGAAGGCACTAGAATTAAGAAAGGAAGAAGAAGGCTTCCTGTAAAAAAGCGGAATTTAAGTTGGGACTTAAAAGACACCAGGGAGGTCAGTAGTGGAGGAGGGAGAGAGTTCCAAGCATGGGGGGGACAGCCAGAGAAAATACCTATAACCAAGAGATGAAGTTGCTTGTTTCTGAAACACTCAGAAGGACAGCATTACTGGCTCAAAGAAGGCGTAAACAGGAGTACGGTATAAGAAGACTGGAAAGGCAGGGACTATGTTTTGAAGGGCTTTGAATGTTAAACAGCATTTCATATTTGATCCTGGAGGCAATAAAGAGCTGCTGGAATTCATTGAGTGGAGGGGGGTGGAGGGGCGACATAGTCAGACCCAAACCTTAGGCTGAGAAGAGAATGGATTGGAGTAAGGAGAGACTTGAGGCAGGTAGATCCACCAGCAGGCTATTGCAATAGTCCAGGCATGAGGTGATGAGGGCCTTCGCTAGAGAGATGACAGTGTCAGAGAAGAGAAGGGGTTATATTCAAGAGGTGTGGCAGAGGTGAAATCTACAGGGCTTGGCGACAGGTTGGATATGGGATGGGGTTGAGAGATAGTGGGGAGATGGAAGTTTCCTTGGAGTGATAAGGTCATAAGCTGGGTTGTAAGGGGTTAAGGAGAGAATGAGGGGAGAGAAAGTGGAAGCATCCATTGTAGATGGCCTTTTCAAGAAGTTTAGCTACAAAAGGCAGAAAAGATATAGGACGGTAGTTAGCCAGGATGGAAAGGTCAAGTGACAAAGAGGTTGCATCAGTTTTAAAGAGGAGTCAGCTTCTATTCTTTCTCCTAAACACTTTAACTTTCTCCTTGGAACTTTCACAGGGGAACCCTGCGTAGTGGGCCCCAGCTTGGGGGCAGCAACAGGACTCACAGCATCATTTGGCTTGGTACGGAAAGGCAGTGTTGGTTCCAGAATAGGGGAAGGGACCAGAAAACATTCAGACCAATATAGGGTGGGCATCAGTACACTCCAGCATAGAGGAGGAAGAGAAGGAATATTTGGCTCCAACAGTAGGGGCTCTAGTAACCAAAGAGTTGGCAGTGACGCAGGTACCTATGGAGAGGTACTGTCCTGGGTAAGGACCAAAACAGGTCTAGCGTAGCCCTTTGCATTGATGTGGCACTTTTACATTGTTACCAGTAGGCAACCTAGGAGTCATTAGTCAACTGTTTCCCCAGAGGGATATGGAGAACCATGGGGTGGCATTGTTGCAAAAAGGTTTGTTTTCTGGGAACAAGGAGGTAAAACTGTCTACCCAGGCCCTGCAGGAGAAAGGGTAGTCTTCCAATAAATGGATATAAAAGGGACAAAGACTTGGTATTCTACACACTCATGGGGCTCCCAGAGAGGAGAGGGTATGGTTAGTGGGCTGCAGAACACTGAGAAGGTAGTTACACAAGGAGATTCTTGACACGAACTCTTGCACTGGACAGGCTGCATGCAAAAGTGTAACGATCTCTTAGATATATAGATATATAAACATAGATTTAGATATAGATATATATAAAATCTATACTGATGATCCTGCCCCATGACAAGGATTGGTGACTGTGCCAGAAATATCATCATTGGTTCCATAACCCTGATGTTCCTGGTGTTTCTCCCACCCATTGTGGTCATGTCACATTGAGGGGCTGGAGAAGAAAGGGCTTCCTGTAGGAGATGGGATTAGTTGGGATTTAAAGGACGCCAGGGAGGCCAGTAGTCAGAGTGGAGGAGGGACAGCATGGGGCGGGGGGGGGAGCCAGAAAGAATGAAACATATGTGTATTATATATGCAGTTTTCTCCCTTCCTCCTTTTATATTTTTATTTGATTAGATTTGTAAGACAACTGGCTAAGATAGCCTTACCGTCCTTTTTTGGGTTCCCTCCTTCCCTGGCCAGGTGTTTGTCATCCTTATATTATAAACTATAGTCCGGAAAACTCATGATCAATCCTAAGGGTCTCTGTCTCATAGGTTTTTGATCTGACAAAAAGGACTGCTCGGAGCTTGAGTATAAAGTTTCTTTACTGAAGTAGAACGTAGTTCTCAAGCAGTGATACAAGAATTCAATGTACGTACATCTTCCCTGATCTTGCTATTGCCTTTTGAAGACATACTTAGTGACTCCTTGGTGAAAAAAGCACTAAGAGAGTTAAAGGTTCAGTCAAATCTGAAGAAACCCCAAAACAATTGCTAAAGTGTCCCTTAGAACCGGATATCAAATTCAAATTGAAATAAGGGCCACTAAACCATACAGAAGGATCCCTGCAGACCACATACAAACATAGCCGTATTTTAACACCACGTTTTATCGTATTTTATTTTGTCTCATATATCTCCCAATTACATCTTAATCTGATTCCAGATGCATTCCAAAGTGTTGTGGTATTTGTTGTCTGCTATCCGATATCTCTGCCTTAGAGGATCCATAGAAGGCTCCATCCTACTGGACAAACTGCTCCTTTGAGAGCCCGTACCAGCTTCCCAGGTCAAGCATAGAGGATTCATTCTTACTAAATTGAGCTCTACTGGCTTTTGCACTAGAGCTTAACCCAAATCCTAGCCCTCATAGTATGAATAGACACAGCATAAGCAGTGATGAGAGACTATTAATCAGATGTTTGTCTCCTACAAATATCTGTTTCAGGCATTTTGAGCTACTCTTAGTTCTGTTTGAGGAAGACTGCCAACAGGCATAAGACAATCTAGTAGATCAGGACACACGACTGTTTCAGTGATCAGTTCAATCAGGACCAAATCTAGAACAGTAGTTTCTTTGATCATTTCCTCCATCATTTGGAGAATTAAATCACCACGAAGTCAGGAATCAGAAACAATCATAGCAGATGCTCAGCCACTTTTACGTCCCCCATCACAGTTATATAGTGCTTCTAGATCAGGTCTGCAATCCACTTCCCAAATTCTTAGTCTATTTCCTCCCGTCCGAGAAGGACAAACAACAATGAACGATTTCCTCCTCTTTAAGTGATAAGTAGCATGACGATGATATTGATTCTATTTCTGCCTCTGTCGATCCTCAAACACTATCCACTGTGTTTCTCCCCTGCACTTCCTGGACTCCTTTACCAATTAATATAATAATAGTATTTATGTAGCGCTTTAAGATTTGTAAAGGACTGTACATGCTATCGTTTGATCTTCACAACCCCCTGGGAGGTAAGTGCCGTTATCATTCCCATTTTACAGCTGAAGAAATGGAGACAGAGAGTGGTTAATTAAGTAACTTACCCAGGGACAGGCTGCTAGTAAGTGCCTGAGGAAAAATTTAAACTCAAGTATTCCTCACTCCCAAGTCTAAAACTCTTACCTGTCTAGCTTCTGACGTATAACATGCTTTTACTTTTCTTTTAGCCTTTTGAGTCAAGAGAAAACTCTTTTGCCTGCCATTCAAAGGTTTTTGTTGTTGCTGTTCAGTCATTTCAGTTGGGTTTGACTCTTTGAGACCCTATTTGGGGTTTCCCTGGCAAAGATACTGGAATGGTCTTCCATTTCCTTCTCCAGCTCATTTTAAAAATGAGGAAACTGAGGCAAACAGGGTTAAGTGACTTTCCCAGAGTCACATAGCTAGTAAGTATATGAGGCCGCATTTGAACTCCGGTCTTCCCGACTCCAAATCCTGCACTCTATTCACTGTACCACCTAGCTGCCTATTCAAAGATCCCACTCCCTATTTGTACCACTACTTTTTCTTTCCAGCCTGCTTCATGAGAGAAGTTATTGATACCTCCTCCTCCTTGGACCAATATTATTGTGCTGTTCAGCCATCAGGAAAGGTCCACACTATTCTACCACATAGCTTTGGTGTTCAAAGGTTGTTAACTTTATTTTTCTTTTTGCTTGTTTGGTTTTTCCCAGTTTTGCTTGTTATCAGAGAAAAAGAAATGTCTAGGGTTTGAACTGGGAATTATATTCACTCTGAAAGTATATGAAAATCATAGATACACTATCCTTGGCTCTCATACTCCAAATCACACCCAGGAGAACCAATATCCTGTCCCAAAGGTATGGGGTCCTCACTCCCTCCCACTGTATATGTAATAATCAATGACTGAGAGTGAAACCCCCACTTCGAGTGAAACTCTGTTTTCAGTGACAAAGAAAGTTGAACATTGTTTCTTGGTTTTGAAATCTAGATGGCCACCAAGACTAGAGTGAAACCGCCACCAGGTAAGGACCAGTGAAATAAGGAAAGGAAGAGATATTTCTCTTTGTCAGACCAAGAAAACTCTACAAGTTCCATTCTCCCCTGGTAGCTCTTGATATCTTGAGGCTAAAAATGGCCAAAAAAGATTTAAAAGAAGAGCTGTTAGGATTGTTGAGTTTCAAAACCTGAGGGGCCTAAGATGATTTCTCAGGCACCTTCCAGCTCAAAATTTTGTGATATTATATTTCCTGTTGTGTCCTATGATGATGTGTGATGATCTCATCCTTCTGACCAAGTTTCCCATTTTGAGGGAGTAGGGGTCACCAGACATTTTGTCAAAATTACTAAGAAATGACAAAATGGGTAAACTCTCGCTTTGACTTTTTCTCCCACCAAACACTCAGTTGTGCAAGGGTGTAAGTTATTTTAGCTTTTATCTCCACATGAGCTCTGTACTCAGAGCTTCCTCAGTTATGGAGATTGCATTGGTTTCTGGGGCAATTCTAAAGAGAGATTCTGGGGGAAAGTAGAACTTTGGAAACCAGTTGGAAGGCCATAGCACTGGACCAAAGAACTGCCTTGGCATGGGAGCATCATTTATTCCTCACAACAACCTTGCAAGATAGATGCTGTTATTATCCCCATTTTACAGCTGAAGAACAGACAGAAGCTAAGTGACTTGTCCAAAGTCATACAGCTAGTAAGTGTCTGAGGTTGATTTTGAGCTCAGATCTTCCTGACTCCAAATCTGGCACTCTACCCACTATGCCCTCTAGCTACATTATTTCATTGTGGATCAATTCATCTGTCTTCTCATGCTTCTCTGAATTATTAATATTCATAGTTTCTGATGTCACGGTAATATGCCATTACATTTATGTATCAGAATTTCCAACCCCCTCATTTTACACAGGAAGAAACTGAGTTTACTCAAGGTCACACAAAAAGCAAATTAAGTACAGAGCTGAACCCAGGTCTTGACTCCAGATCTAATGTACTATCTCTAATAATGTAATAATAATAAAGAGAAAAGACCTAAGTGTATGTGTATATATATATGTATATATATATATATGTAGAAGAATGTAAGAATATGAGAAGGAACCATTATGAAGAGAAGCATGAGAAGATATATAAACTGATGTGAAGTAAAAAGAACCAAGAAAACAATATACAAAATTTCTACGACAACATAAATGTAAAGAGCGTCATCGATGAAACAAATAAGACAATGCTATGAAGTTATAATGGCCAAGCTTTCGACCCAAAGAAGAGATATGAGAATGCACCCTGTCTCCCTTTGGACTATGGATTATGGCTGTGGAATTCTATGCATATAATGTTAGACTTGGCTGTTGATTAGTTTTGTTAAACCTTTTTATTTTTCCTCTTATTTTTTGTTATGAGAAGTCTCTCCGGGACAGAGAAGGTAGGAGGAAGAAAGATATGTGGGTTGGTTAGGTTTGCTAACTTTTTTTCCTCCTTTTTTTCCTTTGTCATAAGGAATGTCTCTCTGTGGCAGGGAGGGTAAGAGGAAGGATATATTGGGAAATTCAAGTGATGTTAAAAAAGATTTCAATAATTTTTAAAGAAAGTATTGGGGATAGGTAGGATGGAATAGAATAGACTAAGTGGGGATGTAGTCTACATGATGGAATGAGAAGTGCTGTACTGGGAATCAGGAATTCTTGGTTCAAATCTCTATCAGAAGACCTGGGTTCAAGTCCCAAAAAGTTGTGTCTCTGACCTTGGGCCAATCCCTTGATCTCTCAGTGGCCTTGGTCAACTCTCTGAGGCTATAAGTCCCAGAAAAGATACAGACCTGCCCTGGTAGAGAGATTCCTCTAAGGAGCTCCCTATTCTAATAAAATCATAAGTTCCAATCCTTATTCCTATCCCTCTACCATTTACTATTTGTGTCACAATGAAGAAGTTCCTTAATTTCTTTGAGGTTCCATTTCCCAATCTCTAAAATGGGGATAACAAATACCTGTTATCACAGAGTCTGTTATTGCATAGTCTGCCTCATATAGTTGTTATGAAGATTATTTAAAAGTGAAGAGTCGCTTACTATCTTTTGAGCTGAATTATTGAATATATGAAAGTTTAAGGAGGAAAAAAAAATCAGTAGTGGTCCAAGATGTAATTTACTTTTTTGTCACTTATCTTGGACCAGCTGAGTAAAGTGCTAAGTTGATAGAATCTTTTATGTGAATCAGACTAAAGAAAACAAACAAAAACTTAAACCACCACATGCTTTTATCCTAATTAACCACATCAAAAGCTTCAAATTTCCACTCCCTGTCAGTCGTAGGTTGTCACTGACATAATCATACCAGAATTTGTCAGTAAAGTGTAAACAGGATAGCAAGATAGCAAACAGTCAGTCAACAAACATGTGCCAAGCACTATGTGGTAGGAATGCAAATACAAGGAGAAAGAAAAATAGCTGCTGACCTCAGGGAGCTTAAGGTTTGATGAGAAAGATGAAACACAAAAGGAAGCTGAAAAGATTTGGGGTAGGGACATGGGGGTGGGGGGAGAGGGAAGGAATGATAGAAAAAGTCTGGAGTGTAGCCTGGAGAAGAATGATTGACTTGGGCACCCTCATTAAATGAAAGTTCTGGAAGAAGTCATCAAGTCAGAGGAAGAGACCACAAAGGCAGAAGGTACTTCCAATATATAAATTCCAAGACTGGAGTGAGGTTTTAGGATGAATAGTCAGGGCATGGTAGGAGAATTCCAGAGAGTAACCTGAAGAGGAATGAGACCAGTCCTTGAGAGGGACTAAGCAAATGACTCATAATATAATTACATTCTAATGGGAGAAGTCAACTCATAAAGAGGAGCTAGAATGAAGGAAATGATGACAAAAAAAATCAAGTGACAACTGACCAAGGCAGACTACAGAATGATCACTCTCCTGACCCTGGGCATCATACTTCTCTTAATGTTGCCTAAGATTACACTGGCTTGGGAGAGTACTGTATGGCCCCTTTCAATTCAACATACATTGTTAAACACCTCCTGGTTGTTCAATTGGCCACTAGGTGGCACCATAGAGCATAAGACACAATGAAGTCAGGAAGACTTGAGTGCAAATCCTACCTCAGACACTTACTAGCTATGTGACCCTAGGCAGGTTACTTAAACTCTGTCTCATTTTCCTCAACTGTAAAATGAAGATAATAACAGTACCTACCTCGCAGGGTGGTTGTGAGGATTGAATGTGATAACAACAATCATGACATCTTGATGTACTAACTGTGGAAATCCTCCAACTGTCTGATGGTATGATAGTAGACAAAAGGAAAAATAAAATAGAACCAACTATGCAAAGTGTATCTTCTCATTCATTGTCCTTGGATAAGAGATGCCTGAAATGGTTTCTTCAACCCTGCAGTTTTGTCTTTTAAAAAAATTCAAATTTTAATAGGTATTTGGTTGCCTCTCTTTATCTCCTGTCCTTGAACAGGGAATACCTCATCTTTTGGATAACAAACTGCCAGGTGTGTGGCAAATCTTCCCTCAGCACCCCCCCCCCTTTGTCTTTTAGCTGATTCTCTCCCTTTCTTTTTTTCTATTGTGAAAAGTGTTATCTAGCCTGAGTTACCACAGAATGCTGCTGATTGGCTGTTTACTACAAAAAGAACCTGGAAATGTTAATAAAAATTCCATCTATATCCACGCTATCAGCAGCTTCCTTAGCATGTTAATACATTGCTTTTCTTTCAGTTTGGCCTTCATTCTCTGATCTACATCCACTAAACGCCCATTGATGGGTGTGCCTCTCTCAAGAGGGTCTATTCCTCTCCATAGAGAAAATTCTCTGATAAAGTTCAACAGAATGATTATGTGAGTGAAACATGCATCCATTCCTCTTCTGGCTGATTTTTTAATTTTTTAAAAACTTTTTAAAATCTTAATTTTAATTTTTTTAATTAACAAGCATTTTTAGATTAATCTGTCCCTCCCTCTCCCCTTCTCCTTTCCCCTATGTTGAGATATTTAAAAAAGAAAAAGAAAGATCTCAATACTTAGTCACATAGTCCAGCAAAACAAACTCCCCCATAAGCCATTTCTGAAAATCTATGTCTCCTGCATTTTAAGTTCATTATCTCTCCTCTTAGAGAGGTAATAGCATATTTCATTTCTATTTATTTAGACTCAAAGTTTATAATTATATTAGAGTTGTAAAATCTTTCAAAGTTGTTTCTATAATATTTTTATCATTATATATGCATATGACATGAAAAAATTAAGGGCTGAGAAAGAGGAGTACAATGGTACAAAAGGAAGGGAGAGGTAGAATGGGGTAAATTATTTCACATGAAGAGGTGTGAAAGACCTATTACAGGGAAGGGGAACACAGAAGGGTGGGTAATGAGCATTGCTTGAACCTTACTCTCATCAATATTGGCTCAAAGAGGGAATAATATACAGAATCAGTTGAATATAGAAATCTATCTTACCCGACAGGGAGTTAGGAGGGCAAGAAATTAAGTAAAAGGGAGTGGCGGGGGCAGACTGACAGAAGAGAGGGCAGATCAGGGGAGGTGTTATACAGAAGCAAAACATTGGTGAGAAGAGACAGGATGAAAAGAGAGAGGACAAACAGGAGGAAGAATAGGCTAGAGAGAAATACATAGGTAGTAACCATAATTGTGAATGTGAATGGGATGCACACTCCCATAAAATGGAAACAGATAGCAGAGTGTATCAAAAACCAGAATCCTATAGTATGTTGTTTACAAGAAACATACTTGAAGCAGAGAGACACACAAAGTAAAGTTAAGGGGCTGGAGCAGAATCTATTGTGTATCAGCTGAAGTAAGAAAAAGCAGGGGTAGCAATCCTAATCTCAGACAACATAAGAGCAAAAACAGACCTAATTAAAAGAGATAAGGAAGGAAACTACATCTTGATAAAAGGTACCATAGACAATGGAGCAATATCAATACTAAATGTGTATGCACCAAGTGATATAGCATCCAAATTCTTAAAGGAGAAATTAAATGAGTTATAGGAAGAAATAGAGAGCGAAACTATATTAGTAGGGGACCTCAACTGCCCCTCTCAAAACCCGATAAATACAACCAAAAAAAGAAACAATAAAGAAACTAAGAAGATAAATAGAATATTAGAAAAGTTAGATATGGAAGACCTTTGGAAAAAACTGAATGGGAACAAAAAGGAATATACACCATAAGCAAATTAGAAGACCAAGGAATAGTCTACTTGTAGGATCTATGGGGAGGGGAAGAATTCATGAGCAAATAAGAGATACAGAGCATTATGAAATAAAAAATAGATGATTTTGATTACATTAAATTAAAAAGCTTTTGTACAAATAAAACCAATGCAACCAAGATTGGAGGAAAGCAGAAATCTAGGAAACAATCTTTACAGCAAGTGTCTCTGATAAAGGCCTTATTTCTCAAATATATAGATGGCTGAGTCAAATTTATAAGAATACAAGTCATTCCCCAATTGATAAATGGTCAAAACATATAAACAGTTTTCAGATGAAGAAATTAAGCTATCTATAGGCGCATGAAGAAGTGCTCTAAATCACTTTTGATTGGAGAAATGCAGATTAAAACAACTTTGAGATACTACCTCACATCACCCAGATTGGCTAATGTGATAAAAAAGGAAAATGATAAATGCTGAAGAGGATGTGGGAAAACCGAGACACTAATGCACTGTTGGTGGAGTTATAAACTGACCCAAACATTTCTGCACAGCAATTTGGAACTATGCCCAAAGGACTATAAAACCGTGCATACCCTTTGATCCAACAATACCACTACTAGGTCTATATCCCAAAGAGATCATTAAAAAAGGGGGAAAGGATCTACATGTGCCAAAATATTTATAGCAGTCTTTTTGTGGTGGCAAAATATTGGAAACTGAGGAGTTGCCCATCAATTGGGGAATGGCTGAACAAATTGTGGTATATGAATGTAATGGAATGCTATTGTGCAATAAGAAATGATAAACAGGTAGACTTCAGAAAAAACCTGGAAAGATTTGTGGGAATTGATGCAAACTGAAATGAACAGAACCCAGAAAACATACACAGTATCAGCAACATTTTGTGATGATCAACTATGAATGCCTCAGCTCTTCTCAGCAACACAATGATCCAAGACAAGTACAAAGGACTCACAAAGGAAAACGCCATCCATATACAGATAAAGAATTGATTGGATTCTGAATATAGACTGAAGCATTTTTTTCACTTACTCTTCTCTTTCTCATGTTTTTTTTTTTCCTTTTGATGTTTCTTCTTTCACAACTGTGACTAATATGTAAATACATTTTACTTGATAGCCCTGACCAAAGTTCCAAGGTAGAGAGGGGTGCTAGCATTTGTGGCTTCAGGAGAAGAGGAGACCTAATAACAGTTCCAGCACCAAAAAGAGTTCTAGTACTTGCAATTGCAGGGAAGCAGGGTCCCTTCTTGGGTAGAGACCAGAGCACAGACCAAAAGAGCAGTGACAACACCTCTCCCAGGATTACTTCACCTGGGAAGCAACAAAAACTTGCAGACTCCCCAGAATTAACTCTGAAAGCAGCTTGAAGCTTGGAACAGGGCCTGTCAACTCCCAGGTGATCAGAGTCCAACTTCAACACAAATTTCGCAATCAAGAAACAGACTGGAAAATAAGCAAACAACAACAATGACAAAAGAACCTGACCATCAAAATCTACTGGAATGACAGGGAAGACTAAGACACAAACTCAGAAGAAGACAATAATGTGAAAACAACTATAAGCAAAACCTCAAAGAAAAAAATCTCTTTGATTGAGTAAAAACAAACAAACAAAAACTTCAGGGTTTTGGGTTTTTTGTTTTAAGTCAGACTTAAAACTCCTGCTGGGAAGAGCTGACCCGCTGTCTAACATACACAGATAATAAATTGTCTCAATTGCCAGAAATGGGTTCTTATTGCCCTAAACATCTATAACTTCCAATTTGGCTTAGTGAGTAAATGAGCCAGTTGTGCAACTTTGAAGCCTGAAATATTTCATATCCTCTAGCATTCTGGAGACCAGTGGATCAATTGCTTTCCTCAAATATGGATGTTGTTGATGAAAGTGGTGAAGTGACCTATTGTGGAGAGGAACATGCATGGACCTCACAACAACAGCAGCTACCTTTCTTTTTTTTTCTTCTGTTTCTTAGTCCCCTTCCAGTGAGGTTTCACCGTAACCATGGTTTTTGGTCAGCATACCACATCCTGTCACATTTCAATTTAATTTTAAGAATGCTGTGGGTGACTGAACAATGCATCTTGGAAACCGGAATCCAACAATATGTTGTGTACAAGAGACACACTTGAAACAGAAAGATACACAGACAGTTGAAATGAAAGTCCATAGCAGAGTCTATTATGCTTCAGCTGAAGAAGGCAATGGTAGTAATCACTATCTCAGACAAAGCGAAAACAATATTAGACCTAATTTGAAAAAATAATTGGGGAAGCTACATTTTGCTAACAGGTACTGTAGATAAAGCATAATCAAAAAAAATTTATAGGAAGTTTCTCTAATAAAGCCCTCATTTCTCAAATATATACAGAAACGAGTCAGATTTATAAACATAAGAGCCATTCCCCAACTGATAAATGGTCAAAGGATATGGAAAAGACAGTTTTCAGAAGAAGAAATTAAAGCTTTTTATAATTACATTTTTAAAATGCTCTAAATAACTGTTAAAAAGATAAAGGCAAATTAAAACAACTTTGTACTACCTAAAACCTACAAGAAATGACAAATGCTGAAGGAGATGAGGGAAAATAGCTACATTGATGATATGTTGGTAGAGTAGTGAATTGGTCCAACCATTCTAGAGAACAATATGGAGTTATGCCCAACAGGCATAACCTTTTGATCCAGTGATATCACTACTAAATGTGTACCCTAAAGAGATCAAAGAAAAAAGAAAAGTACCTGCATGTACAAAAATATTTATAGCAGCTTTTTGTGGTGGCAGAGAATTGGAATTGAAGAGATACTCATCAATTGGGGAATGACTGAACGAGTTGTTCATATGGCATATGAACATTGCGATGAAATAGTATTGCGGTATAAGAAATTATAAGGGGCATGGTAGACAGATAAAACATGGAAAGACCTATATAAACTGATGCAAAGTGAAGTGAGAGGAATTAGATCACTGTGTATAGTAACAGCAATGTTGTAATGATGATCAACTGTGAAAGACTTGACTACTTTGATCAATACAGTGATCCAAGACAATTCCAAAGAACTCATGATGAAAAAAATGCTATCTACTCCAGAGAGAAAACTGAGAAACTCTAAGTAAAAATTGAAGTACAGTTTTCTTTTTTTTTTTTTGCTTTTTTTTCCAGTATGGAAATACGTTTTGCATAATTTCATAGGCAAATTGGTATCATATTGTATGCCTTATCAGTGGGAGGCAGAGGGGTAGGAGGGAGGGAGTGAATCTGCAATCCAAATTTTAAAAGAAAAGAAAATGAAAAATAAATTTAAAAACAGAAAAAAATTGGCCAACCTAGATGAAAAGTTTAATTTGAGGTTTTAAAAACAGTGAACTTTT
>CM053626.1:284124878-284140785 GCA_028646595.1 Phalanger gymnotis | reverse complement strand
CCTCAATGACCAGAGACCATTGGTTCCCGAGCTGGCCCCTCCTAAGTCACCAATCCACACCCACACAGGTTTCACACCTGACAGGGCCCTGGGCCTGGGGCTTAGCACTTAACAGCTGAAAGTACTTCCACTCAAAAGAAACAAAAGCCATGCTAATGAGACAATTTTGCTTAACAACACAGATGGTGACCGTCCCTACTCCTTGCAGTGACATATCATTTGTCACTAGTGGCCAGGCTTTTGGCCAAAGTCTGTCTGCAATGATTGATTTGTCTGCTCTGGTATCTATCAACCCTTCAAATTCTATGCCTTCTGTTTTTATTTTCAAAGTTGGTCCTTTTTTCTGTAATATCTTGTACCCAGAAAGCCTTTTTTCCTGTGCTTCCAAATCCTTGTAAGCCCCAAATTTTCTGAAAATGATTCCCTATGGTTTCATATTTTATCAAAATCAATTGTGCTATTCCCTCCCCCTTTCCTATAGGTATGGGATGTGGCAAAATTGTGTATAATAAAATTTTGATTTCTCTTATGTAATCTGAATCTACTGCCCCAAGGATTGTAATGAGCCCTCCGAGGGAGGAGCTACTGCATCCTATGAGGAGTCCCATTGTTAGGGTAGGTAGTGGGCCATATACTCCAGTAGAAAGTCAAAACCCACACTGCCTGGAGTAGCCTGAAGGAGGTCTCTTATTGTGAGGAGTAAAGTGTGTTTGTAGTTGGAATCGTCTGAGGGTGAACTAGGGAAAGGGCAGCCTCTATTGTTTGCCGGGGCCAGGGCTGGCCCCAAAGGTGGTTTCCCAAATTCAAACAGCATTCTGATGCCCAATGGTCCCCCTTTCCACAGCTAAGGCACAGTGTGGTTGGTTGGGAGACAGAACTTTTCTGTATCCTTTCACATGGTGCTCTACATTCCTTTTTCATGTATCTGGGCTTTCCACAGTTATAGCATTTTAAAATGGTTTTTGGCTGCTGTTGATTAAAAGCAGCGGCCACTAACCTCCACTTGGTATGCCAGTGTGCCCACTTTTTGGCATCTTTGAATCATCTCAGAGATTATCATATGAGGTCCCCTACCTAGCAGGGCTCTCTTACAATCGGCAATACAATTTTCAACTGCCAAACTTTTGCAATAATATATTGGCAGCTTCAGCTTCCCCTACACTCCTTTGGGATGGCTTGTGTGATTCTATTAAGAAAATCTGGGAATTTTTCAGTCGCCCCCTTTCTTTTGTTTTTCTAAGAGAATTTTAATGATTCTAATTTTTACTCAAGTAGATTTCACTTTTGTATTTACTCCTTGAAAACTTTTTGAGAGTGAGAACTTTGAATTTGCTAGCCAAGGTGAGTGGGACTCTGGAAAAAATCCAGTGGCACCTTGTCCCTTCTCTTTGTACTAAGAGACTCAAAGTGTCTCTTTTTGAGATCTATGCATTTTCCAAATTTTCCTTAGTGGCAAATAGTATACCAAATTCTGACTTCATTTCACTTAAATTTGAGAGAAAAATTTTGTGCTTTTTTTCTTACCTCTCTTCAAATTCCAAATTGGCTAGATTTGGAATGGAGGGAGAAAGAAAGAGCATTTTTTTCCAACTACTTCCCCAAAGTTTCCAAACCTTATTTCTCTCTAATTTGGACCTGATACTTCTCCAACTTGCCTTTTCCATAAAAAAAAAACCCTAAACAAGATAACATTTTTCTCTCTAGAGATAATGGACCTTACAGGGCATCAGATTACATGTTCGACATAGAAACACAAATACAGAACACAGACAGAGATACAGGAAACACAGAGAGGATTTTTTGAATTCTGTACACAAATGGCTTGGCCCTCAGGAATGTAATGGAGGCCAGGTGCCATGCTTTATTGGGGTCTTCAAGACCCTGCTTTTTAAGATGACCCGGGGCAGATACCCAGCTGTAGGGGAAATGTGCCTGTCTCTGCCGTCTCTAAAAATTCTTGTATTTTGGGTAGTTGTTTTTAAGAGACCTCTTTCCCTTACTAGCTTCTTTAGAACTTTCATATAGTATTCTCGGTCTCTTGCTCCTGATATTGCGTTTGCCCCATCTCTACAATCCTGGTATAAGCCTGGTGATTACCTTAGAATAGGAAAGTGAAAGTAAAAGAGTTAATCCCCATATAAGCCTGGTGATGCTTGAAAGGAAAGTGAAAGTTTTTAATACCCGAGAAAAGATTATCTCCCTTATACCTTAATCAACTGTGTTTGTTGACTGGTGCCCCTTTTGTTTTTTTGGTGGTGTTTTGTTTTGTTTTGTTTTGTTTTGTTTTGTTTTGTTTTGTTTTGTTTTGTTTTGCCAGGGCCTCTACCTCAGGAGACTCAAGTCTTTCAGAGCCTCTGTCCTCTGAACCTGTCTGCTTCAGGTTCATCTGCTTTGAATCATGTTCACCTCAGGTCTGTCTGCTTTGGATTTGTTTGCTCTGAGTGTCTTCAAGGTCCTTTGTTCAGGCGCCAGTTGCCACCAGTGGCTGTGGCCCCCAATGTCCAGAGATGGCTGAATGCCACGGAGAGTGAAAAGAAAACACAGGCCATGTGGAAGAGTAAAGAACAGCTCTGTTTATTAAACTGAGGGACAGAGTTTATATAGTTTTATAGGCAAGCAGAATCAACAAGTTCACATGTGAAAACATTTGCATTGCATGACTCCTTCATGCTTTGTTCCCTTTTGCCATAATAGCCCACCAGTGCTATTTAGCATCTGTGTGCCATGGGGGTTTTGGAGAGAGCATGTGTTTGCCTAGGGAGCCTTGGAGAGAGCACGTGTGTGCCGAGGAGGTGGGAGGGGGGGGTGGGTTAGGAGAGCCTTTGTGCTGAATTAGCAGCCCAAGGGCAAGAACAGGCCCCAGGGAAAACCTGGCCTGTTTCCCATATCCCAGAATGGACTTTCTCAGAACTGGCCCTCTACACTATACAATGTCAAACCAGGATGAATCAAAATATTTATCTGTCTCTATATAAATAGAGAAGAGATGAAATCAGAGGAAAGTTTGAGGTTCATTTTGGAAATGCTGAGTTTGATATTACTATAGGACATCCGGATGGCAGTTGGTAATGTAGGACTGGTGTTCAACAGAAAGATTAGAGATGGATATATAATTCAGGAAATCATCAGCATGGAGATGATCATTGAATCTATGGGAGTTAATGAGCTCAACAAGGAAGGGTCTATAATGAGAAGAGAGGTCAGGACAGAGAATTGTGGGATGTTCATATTTATGGAAAAATATGATAATCCAGCAATGGAGAATAAGAAGGAATGGTTAAACAAATAGGAGAGAGTGGTGTTATGGAAGTGAAGGGAAGAGATAAAAGCCAGGAGGAGTCAGGTGCTGACAACAAATAAAACTGCAGAGAGGTCACATGGAATGGGGACTGAGGAGGTCCATTGGATTTAACGATTAAGAGATCATTGGTAACATTGGAAAGATTAGAGTTAGTTGAGTGGTAAAGGTAGAAGCCAGATCATAAGAGAAGAGGGTGGAAGCTGGAAAAGGGGAGAGGGTAGTCAAGAAAAGTATAAGAGTCTTTTTAGCGGTTTGGATGTGAAAGGAAGAAGGGATATCAGACTGTAGCTTGAGGGGCTAAGTGAAGAGTTTTGCTTTGTTTTGTTTTGTTTTCAAAGATATCAGAGTGCTGGACATATCTGTAGAAAGCAGGGAAGAAAAATGGTGGATAACAAAAGTTTGAAGATGACAGAGATGGAATGATACAAAGAGCAAGTTCCCACTGAATGAATTCCAGGAAAGAAAAGGGGAGGGATCAAAAAAACAAAGGGAGTGGGCATCTATTAATCAAAAAGTGGTGAAAAGATCATAATCTTTTGCAGGAAATTATTTCAATTCTGCCTCACAGCAACCCCCACACTGGCTGCTAATGCCTATCCTTCTAAGGTAACCTTATACTTTTTGCATATCTTGTATTTAACTATATATAGTATGTATTGTGTCCCCCCAATTAGAATGTAAGCTGCTTGAGCATGGGTACTGTATTTGCTTTTTCTTTGTTTCCCTAGAACTTAGCACAGTGTCTGGCCCAGAGTAAATGCATAATAAATGCTTGTTGATTGACTGATCCCTCTTCTTCCCTTTTCAACATCTCAAAACACCACTCACTATATCATCTTCCATTCTCTCCTTCACTTGATGAAGAGGTGGCTCCTCTTAGCAACATCAACAAATCTAAATGTGCCCTTTAAACCATCCTTTGCTATCTCTTCTAGGAGCTTTCCTTATCAATCAACTCCTAGTTCTCCTCTTCAAGCTCTCCTTATCTACTGGCTGCCAGTAAATATTCCCAGATTTCAAGATTTGGAAGGAATCTCAGTGGACAGTGTGTCTAACAAATATCTTTCTAAAAAAGAATCTCTGTTCTACTATAACCAATAAATGATCAGCTTAAGCAGACTCTACAGAGTCTGCTTAAAGACCTACAATGATTGGGAACTGTTACATCCTGAGGCAGTCCATTTCACTTTATGAAGCTCTTTTGGGATTTTTTTTTTCCTGATGTCAAAACCAGATTGGCTTCTTGGAAAATTCTACCACTTTCTTCTCGCTTTGTCCTCTGGGACCAAAGAGAACAAGTGAATCCTTCCATATAACAGCCATTCAAACTCTTGAATACAGCTTTCACACACTCCCCTACCTACTACCCAAGGTTTTTTCTCTCTCCAACCTGAGGTCCTCCAATCAGTTTTTAATTCCGTGTGAACTCAAGGCCCTTTACTATCTCTTGGATATCCTCTAGGTACTTTTCAGCTTATAAATGTCTTTCCTAAACCATGGTCCCTAACTGTGGTCTGACCAGAGTAAAGAAAGGAGGAACTATTGCCTTCTTATTCCTGGAAATGATGTTTCTCTTAATGCAGCCCAAGATTGCTGTCGCTGCTTTGGTAACTTATCACATTGTGAACTCATATAAAGCTTCCAATCCACAAAAGTCCTCAGATCTTTTTTATTTAATGATTATGGGCCAAATAGATGGTGTGGTCATAATGGTACATTAGGAAGATTATTTGGGCAGTGGTTGATTATGGATTGGTAAGAGGATAGATATGGTTTGGTTATGGTTGGTAAGAGGATAGAGCAACAATGCAGTACAGTGTAGTTGCGGCACCCAATTTGGAGTCAGGAAGACCTCAGTTCAAATCTAGCCTCAGACACTCACTAGCTATGTGACTCTGGGCAAGTCACTTAACCCTGTTTGCCTCAGTTTCTTCATCCACAAAATGAGCTGGAGAAGGAAATGGCAAACTACTCCAGTATCTTTGCCAAGAAAGCCCCAAATGGGAGTCATAAAGTCAGACACAACTGAAAAATAACAATAAGAGGATAGACTAGAGGAAAAATGTTGGTTGGGAGGCTATTATGTTACTATAGGCAAGACGAGAGGAAAATTGGAACATTAATTCATTGTTGATGGAATTGTGAACTGATTCAACCATTTTGAAGAACAATCAGGAATTATGCCCAAAGAGTTATTAGGTCTATTTCCAAAGATGATTAGAGAAAAAAGAAAAGAACCTATATGTTCTAAAATATGTATAGCAGCTCTCTTTGTGGTGGCAAAGAAGTGGAAATTAGGGAGACGCCCGTCAATTGAGGAATGGCTGAACAAGTTGTCGTATATGATCATAACGAAATACTACTATGCTATAAGAAATGATGAGCTCAATGATCTTAGAAAAACATGGTTACACTTGCATGAAATAGTGAAGTTAAATTAATAGAACCAAGAGAACATTATATACAGTAATGGTGATATTGTTTAAGAACCACTTTGAGTGACTAAGCCATTTTGACTATTAAAAATACCCAAATTAACTACAAAAGACATATGAAGGAAGACACTCTGTTTCCAGAGAAAGAACTGATAAATAGAAGTATGTATAGAATTTTACATATATATATGTACATATATATACATATTTACATATTTGTATTTAATGGTAGCCATCTCTAGGGTGGGGGGAGAGAAAAAAAGAAATTAACATAACTTTATTATATATTTAAAAAAGAATAGCAAAGTGTACATAATAGATTTGCAATTTAGAGTGCAGTCGTTTTTTAAAATTATACTATGTTATGGAAATGCTTGTTTTAGTCCAGAAGTTAAAAATAAAATAAATATGATTTTTTAAAAAAGAAGAGAAAAATAGAATAAATAAAATGAGTGCAATAGGGATAGAGAAGAGGGGATAAATACAAGTGACATAGCATAATAGAGTGAAAAGAGTACTATAGAGTCAGAGAAACTGGTCTCAAATCAAAACTCTGATAATACTTGTGTGACCTTGAGTTAGTCATCATTTTATCTTCCTGGGTCCCAGATTCTTCATCCATAAAAATGAGGGGGATTCACTAGCTGCTCCCTGTTGAGGGTTGAGGGAGCCAAGGTCCAGGAACCCCAAAAATGGAGTTCCCAGATGGGATCATTGAGGGGGAATGCCCCTCAAGGATCTGAGTACTGGAGAGAGTCAGGGCCATCTGGAATGAATCGAAGATCTCAAGCATTCTTTAAGTCAAGGTGGCAAAGATTTATTGCACTTTACAGCAGGCAAGAGTTCTTAGGGAAACTGCAACCTTACAGGGGTGCGAGAAAAGTTTTTATATGAGATTTTGGGGTAAAACATGTCAATCAGGTGTTTTGGGATGGGATTAGGGAATGGTTAAGGGGTGGTCAGTTCTTAAAGGAACATTCACTTTTCGTATCTACTGTACAGGTATCTTACCCAGAGTTCACTGGGAAATAGTCGGGGGTGGGGGGGGTGCTGACCTGCAGGTGTGATTTTGACTGTGAAATGTCACTAAGTCAATTAATGGTCAGGGATGATAGGAAATATCCAGGTGGCTTCCATCAAATGTCTTGTTAGACAAGATGGATGTAAGGGAGTATACATATGTCTGGGTCTAGCAAGCACATGATAGGCTAGTGAGTAGTGAATATCTTTATGACCCAGTACATGGCCATTTCAGCACATACACAGGGAGTCGGGCCAACAAATTGTATAGGTACAGCTGGCCGCAGTATCAACAGGAGAGATAAATGTTTTACTAAGACTGCCCTTGAACTGGAGAGGAGCTGCCTGAGACAGTATTTTGAGGCTAGGGAGAGATGTGATTTTAGAACTGGATATGATTTTAGAACTGGATATGATTTTAGAACTGGGGTTCAGGCACAGGAACCCAAGCAGAGACTAAGGAGAAATGTGATGTTAGAATTAGGATCCAAGCACAAGCACTCGAGCACCCCCTCAATCCCCTTCTAGCTCTGTATTCTATGATCTTATGATATTCCAAGGTAGAAACATCAGGACTTGGCAACTGATTAGATTTGTGGGGAAAGCAGGGGAAGGGTTGAAAGATGACTCTAACCTTATACTCTTGGGATAAAGAGAAGACGGTGGTTCCATTAACAGAAATCAAGCTCTAGGATGGGGGGGAGGTGAATGAGACACTGTCATAAAATCCTCCCCATGTTGAACATCCTTGGTCACTGGTCCAGCTGGGAAAAGGCAGGGCAGGGCAGAAAATCGGAGCAGGGCCTTTGGCTCCTGGGGCCTCAAAGCTCAGTCTTCCTGGGCAGGCAAACAGAATCCAAAGTCCAAGAAGTCAACAAAGTTAGAGAGAGGCAAGCAGATCAACCAAAACAAAGTCAACAGGAGAGGCACCACAGGATAGAGAAAAGAACTCTGAACCTGAATTCAAGGGAGATGTACCGTGTGATCACAGCTAAGTCATTTTTCTTCTCTGCCTGTTTTCTCCTCTGGGAAAAGGAAGCAACAATTTCTTTACTACCTACCTCAGAGGGCTTTCCTGAGAATCGAATCAATATAAGTACAGATTTTTTCAAGGCTTTTAGTAAATGAGCTGTTAAAATGCCATCTCTTCCCCAACAAGTTCTCTACAATACATTGATTCTGACCTCTCTGCAGTTCCTCACACAAGACTCTCCATCTGCCCCCTCTGGGTTTTTTTACTGGCTGTCCTCTGTACCTGGAATTCTCTTCCTCCTCATCCCTGTCTCCTGGCTTCCTTCAAGTATCAGTTAAAATTCCACCTTCCACAGAAGCTTTCCCAGAGGCCCTCTCCGTGGTAGTGCCTTCTCTCTGAGACTACCACCAATTTATCCTGTTTTTAATCTTACTCGTACATAACTGTTTGCATGTCGCCTCTTCTATTAGAATGAGAGCTCTTCCTTGAAGACAGGAACTGTTTTGACCATGCTTTGTATTCTCAATGCTTAGCACAGTGCCTACTATATAATAACCACTTAATAAGTGCTTGTTGATGACTCTTATTAACAAGCTAATGGCTTTGTAAGACAAAAGTCTTCTGTCTATTCTCTGCCTTACTGTTATGTTCCCCACTTGGTACACAGGGTTTAAAGAAGTGTTTGTTCTGAAGATAAAGCCTGATGACAGCTGTGTCAGAAAATTAAGATTCTCAGGGAGTGCTTATAAAAATAATAATTCTCATTATTCCTGTTTTTAACCCCTCTACCTTCTAAAGAAGGAAAGGCAGCTACCCTTTCTCAGACCAATTCTATGTGTGAATCCAGGCAAGTCCCTTAACCTCTGACTCAGTTTTCTCATCTGTAAAATGGGGGCATCAATAGCACCTACCTCAGATTTATTTTGAGGATCAAGTGAGATAATCTAGGTAAAGCACAAGTCTTAAAGAGCTATATAATTACCAGTTGTTGTTGTTAGACAAAACAAAAGCTCTAAATGGCATAAAATTATGATAAAGTAGCCATTAATGGGGCTGGATGATCTCCAACAAAGCAGCTGCTAAGGGAGAAGGAAGACCAGATTTGGAGTAGGGAAAGTAATGATGCACTGAGTCCTGAGACATTGCAGAACCTCCCGGAAGAGAAATGGGATTGCTCAAGGGAGTTTAGCCCACCCATCCAAAGAGGCTGTTCCCTCGTAAAATGGGAGTGTCATGTAGCTTGAAGGGAGACAGAACAGACACATCTAAATTCTTTTCCCCAACCTTCCTTCAAAGGAGACTTTAATTCCTGCCAAAAATGGAAGTAGGAGATTGCACCTGGAGGCCACCGTTCTCTCCTCAGAGAGAGGAAAGTACTAGGGTAGAATTATATTTATCAGCTCCCTTAAATATTGTTAGTCTAGGAGATATTGTTTTCTGGCTTTAGCTGTTTCATTACATGGGAAAACTGGACCCCAAGCTTTATATCTGAATCTTGACTCCCTTCCCTCCAAATTCCAGTTCCTCAATGAATACACACAGCAGGTAACACACAAACTCATGTATCCAAATCATAGTAAAAAAAAAAGAATGAGCCATCTCTAATCATCCTGATCTATATCTTGCCACTGGACCCAGAAGGCTCCTGAGGAGAAAGTGACGCTGGTGACCTTGCACAGCCCTCCCTCACTTAAATCCAATTCCCTTGCAAGTCATGGCATCATCTTCCTAATGTCATGGTCCTCTTTGAGAATGAAGGACAAATAACTAATAACAGCAAAACAGAAACCAGAGAATGTATGTATAGGAAAATATATATATGGTGATACAGAGTGATGGAGCTCTTCCATTGGAAAGAAGGTAACAGCTCAACTGAGAGAGTTACCTAAATACCTAAATATCAACCCTGATATTTAAATACCTAACCGAGAGAAAGTTCCCCAAAGTGTCTAGTGTATCGGTCTGGAGAGTGGGATATGATAGAGACTGCCAGCTTCTCTGATGTTGGATTCTTCACAGCATCTTTTCTTCCAGCAATCTAAAGCGGAGTTGGCAATGTCCATCTTCTCTCTTTGAGTTGGAAGCCTGAAAAGTGTGACTTGAATGCAGAACCAAAGAGATTGAAGAGACCTTGAAGATACTAGTGTTCTCCCCTCTCTCCTCCTCTCACCACCTCTGCCCCACCCCTCACACAGGTGAGGGACATCAATTTCCACCAAAAAGTGAAGAATCCCATACCAATGGACATTGGGATTGGGGTTATGCTATATGATTTTTCTATAAATATTCTTCCTTCCCCAGAAGGATATAATCCTTGAGGGCAGGGACTATTCCAGTTCTTAACAGTGTCTGTCACTTAGTATGTGCTTAATAAAAGATTGTGACTTGTTGACTTTACTTCTTATTTATCTTTGTATATCCAATGCCTTGTACATAGTAAGTAGAATGTAGAATGTAGAATGACAAGTTCAAGTTTACCCAGAGTTCTTGGTTAGATGGTTTCCTAATGCCAAGTCCTGTGCTTTTTCCACTCTACCACACACAAATACAGAATAAAGTCACTAAGAAAACACCTATTTGACTTTATTCAGGAGAAGCCAATTGTTGTGACATAGGAAACAGAACTGATAGCCATTCACTATTTCACAGAGCCACGATGCTTTTTTATTTCCTTTTCACTAAAGACTTTTTTTCTATTTTTGTATTTTATTTTCTTACCTCAGTGCCTCAGCAAATCTATGGTGTCATCAATGTGCATCTTCTTTCCAACAGTACAGGTGACAACCCAGCCATACCGCCTCATCCTGGGTGAGTCTTCTATGTTTTTCTATAGATCCTCCACAAAGCTTTAACTTAATGAGCTCAAGGCCTTCAATCTAGGTATTTTTGTGTTTCCCAGATACCAGGAGAGCACTCAAATCACTCCCACTTCCTTTTTTTTAATCATACATTTCCTCTATGTCACTTATACCACTTTTTTAAGCACAGCTCATCACTGAAAATACAGTTTCTCTTCCCCCCACCCCAAAAAAAACCTCTTAAGGTAGTTTTAAGCTAACTAAATTGTTGTGTGGGTTATTCCTGGGGAACACTTTAAGGAATAAGATGCTATGAAAGATTAAAACTGCATTAAGACTTTTTGAGACACCCTGTATGTTACATTCTGTGTCTCTCTACTTTGCCTTTTGGGTCTCTTTGTTGTCTCAACAATTGTGGTTTTCCAAGATTCGTAAGCACATTGCACTGAGAGAACATTAATAACAGAAAAAACAGGTTCTTATGCCAACAAGTTCCTTGGAACTGTTCAAAGCACTGTACGATTTCCCAAATATAATCCAAATCACTCTCTTTCTTCTATTCAATTCCAACCCTAAGTGTCTTAAATTCTTGTCCTGAAAACATGCACCAATGCATGGCATGCCATAATTTAGACAATAGACATCTTTTATCTGTGTTTTTTTCCATATTGATTATTAGGGTGATCTCTTTTGAATAATCTTATATCTCATTGAGGAAGACCTGTATGTGATATGCTGGCCTTTTTCAGTTGTCAAATTCTTGTATGTCTTTTTTTTTGGGGGGGGGGGCACAGTTCATCTATAAGAAAAGAGCTCATGGACTATGTGTGTCAGAAGCTGCTGCAATAGTAAAAGTAGCCTCAGACAAGAAATCATACTATTACTACTTCTGCCACTGCTATAGGACTAGTAGAGTTGATCACGATAATAATAAAGAATAGCAACGATAATAGTAACTATCACTTACAGTCATCCCTTCCACATCACAGGGGTTAGGGGCACAGTGCTCTCCACAATCCGGAAAATCTGCGTAAAAGTTTTTGGCCCTATCCTTGTACCAGAGAAGAAGTCTAAATTTTTTCTTTTTCTTTTATCAAGTGTTTACAGTGTCTTATTGTAAAATTTGGGTTGAGTATTTGGTTATAGGCTCTGTGTTATCTGCTAGTCTTTGAGGGCCATCTGAAGCTTTCACAAAACTCCCCCCAAATTCCCATTTAATTTCTTTGGCCAACCTGCATTATATCAAAACTGTGATGGAGAAAGTCACAACGTGGAAGGATAACTGTATATAGTGCTTTAAGTTTTGCAAAGTCCTTTACATATACTATCCCATTTGAAACTCATATACACATTATTCTTTTTATAAATCATTTACTTATTTAGAATTCAAAAGGTCTGTCTATTGAGACACGATGGATAGATAGACAGACAGACAGACAGATAGACAGATAGATAAATAGGTAGATAGATGGAAGTATAAATGTGGACCCATGCCCCTCTTTTCTCTCTGGGTCAGCTAATTCACCCAAACTACACTCATGCTGGCTGGTCTGGGATTCCATTGCTAGAACTACCTCTTTCAGAGTCCTATGCCTAACTCTAGTAGGACAACTCTCCTACTAGTACACTCTATAGTTCCTGTGCCTGTTTCCCAGGAAACAAATCAGTCAACTGAATTCCATTAATTCTTAAGCAAACACTATTTTGAAAAAGGAAAAACAAGAAGAACATAACATTCAACCTGTAAACTAAAGACACACAGACCCACCAAAACACACCATATCTATAGGGGGGACAGCAGATAACAAAGAATTATAACAGAGAGGTATGTGTGCCCAGAGAACTCACATCTCTGGACTATGACTGTGATATCCTTTGTTATCCTCAGGAATAGACCACATAACAAGTTACTGATGAGTGGAGCTAACATTCTGAAGGCTGCCCCACTTAGGACTCACCTCTTCTCATCT
Source organism: Phalanger gymnotis (assembly GCA_028646595.1). NCBI lineage: Eukaryota > Metazoa > Chordata > Mammalia > Diprotodontia > Phalangeridae > Phalanger > Phalanger gymnotis. The sequence continues at coordinate 284,128,288 of CM053626.1, read as the reverse complement.
GCTGAGGTAGTGTTATACCCTAAACTCGAAATCTGTAAAGTTTTACCAAGTCTTTCCTTTTAGTTGGGCTCTGAGGTAGTGCAGCAAAAGCAGAAAATTTAAGTGTAAGCTCTGCAGAGTTTTTCTTTGGAAACGGATCTGAAAGGTTTCTGCCTCCCCAGTAGTACATGACAGTTCAGGGAAAGATAAAGGTAAAAACCTTTTCTCCCCTAGTCAGCTTTTCCAGGCATCAGGTGGTAGTACAAACTCTATGGTATATTCCCAGACATGATCAGAGGTTCTGTCCTGAGATTAGCTCTGCTCTTCTGATCCTTATACTCAGTTACCCTACTGGTACAAAGCAGGGACTCTTCAGCAAGATAAATCACCTACTATCCTATGACAATAAGCCAAAACCCACGTTTCTGCTATCTACTACTTAACTATGCAATATACATTTGTTCCACAGTTAGCAGTTTGAGGGGTCATTTCCCAGCAATTAATTTCAAAGTCCTTGTGTCCATTATATGCAAATTAGAGGCTAGGAAACAAGACACTATGGCCATTTTTGCCCCAAGTAACTGTCTTTTTTTTTTGATGGAGTGGTTTGGGTTTTTTTTTAGCGTTTCTCTCACAACTGTTCTTTTGTGCCCCCTTCAAATTAACAAAACTGTTGACATACAAAGATCACCCTCTGACATATGTAAATGTAACACTTGTTACACTGAGCTCTTCAATAGAGACTACTAAAGATATTGATACCATAGAGATATTGTTACTGTATCTAACAGCCCAATGGAATGTTGTGGAAAGGTAGTTTTTGATGACAGTTGTGTTTCTGCTGAAAAATATCTTGTTATGAAGTGCTTCTCCTGGAATACTATCTTTGACCTTTGAGGGATCAAAGAAATAAACTGTGGAGAAAAGTCTTTTGAAGAAGAAAAAGATGGGGAGAAATGTCTTTCTTGGTTTACTCATAACAGAAGAGTTTGTGAGGAGTTGGTTGTTTACAATGTTTTCTGGAGAGACTATTTCCTATGATGGCTGAGTAGCAGAAAAAGAAAAAATCTAAGATAATATTTCCCAACAGACTAAAAGGTGTATAACTTGTAAATCTTATCTGGAGACAAAACATGAAGAATTTATGGGATTTTAGGCAATATTTAGAGTGAACTTGGTGAAACTGGGTTTCTAGAAATGAAGTCTACTGCTATAAATAGAGTTTTAGGTGACTCCATCTGTGATCTTTTGTACAGTTAAAATATTGTAGTTAATTGCATCTTCACTTCATTACCAATTTTTGATAAATAAACTGTGTGAGTATTCTTAGGAAAGGAGCTTTCTCTATTTTAATAAATAACATCCAATGAATTGGAGAGGTGACACAAGCTACTTAAATAATTGAAGAAGAAATTGAAATTTAATTATTTAATAAATTATCTATACTGCACACATCCAATAAATAGTTGTTGGATGAAACATTCTTGATGATAGACACCTCTCTACTAGGTTAAGGAATACTTTCAGGTCCAGTCAGCTAGTATTACTAAGGAAATTTTCTATGTATCAATCTACATGGAGTAAGGGCGACTAAGTTCAGAAGGACCCTACCAGACTCAAGCACCATGATATTAAAGATTACATCTTACCTTCTCACTTTGTGTCCCCCATAGGTCTTGGCACATATTAGGTGCTTAATAAATGTCACATTAAATTATAGTTATTCTAATGGTGTTTCTACCACTCTGTCATTAAGTCATAAACTCTTAAAGCAGGAATTTAAGTTCGACTTCCTTTATTCCTTTCGAAAAAGAACTATTTAAATTATACAATATTCATTACACTTGTTACATCAATTTGAAAGTTTCCTTACAGAAGTCTGCTGGTTTTCTACTTTGTTCCCTCAATAAAACTGTAAGCTTCTTTAAAAAAAAGAAAAAAAAGAAATTATCTAACCATACCCCCTTGATTGCATTAGAATCTGGTATGATAAAATTAATAAACATTGAATCAAGAGTCAGGGTGAAGGGTGACCAACATAGCTAGATAGCTAGATAGGATAGCTAGACAGACAGACAGATAGACATACAGGTAGACAGATAGACAGAAGGTATTATGGAATATTACTAAAACAACAACAAAAACTCTCTCATTGACTCATTTACCTACACTCCTGGTTATTTAGGGGGAAAATTTTTTTCCCTTTTTGGATTAACTTCTATCCCAACCTCAAACCCTGCAATCAAGAACAGGAAAAAAATTCATCCTAAATGGCCTTAGAGTTGATAGTTGCTCAAAGTACATCGTAATATGAACAGTAAAGAGAATAAGGCTTCCAAAATACCACCTGAATAGAGGGGTAAATATCTTTCCTGCCCACCCACACCTCCCCTCACTGATTGGAAAGAAACAAGAAGCAGGGGATCAAATAGGGAAAGTAGAGTAAATGCTACTGGCTTTTCCCAAGGAACCATATAGGGAGAGGGGTGGGGTGGAGAGAATGCCGTGCATTGTATCTGGTTGTCTTACTCGCCATACATCTGCTGTTTTGTCCAATGTGCTCTCAATTTCTCTGGCCAGTCTTGATCATGTCTCACTCATAACACATCAGCATTATGATTAGCACCTCAGCTTTAGCTTGGGTCTCTTCAGCACCACTGTCATCTGCTCACAGCTGGCTGGCATGTAATAGCCATTAGCCATCCCTTGCTTCCCATACTGGTTGGCCAATATGGAGCACAGAACAACCCTGCTTCTTTCTCCACCTGTCTATGCAGCCCCCTTGGTTTCTCTTCATAATTCTTTAAGTCACCAAAATTCAGAAGTATCTGTAGCTTCTAGAACAATCTGTGCCTTTATAACCTTTCTTGTCCTCCCATATCTCAGTGGCAAAGTCTGTGGAAGTAGGAAGAAGGGTGTGGGGAAAGGGATTACATCTAACTCTTCTTTTCTCAATATTTTGTTGTATTTCATTCATCTCTTCCAAGCTTCACCAAGCTAGGTCAAGGAAGGTTCATGAAAGTAGCACCAATAGTGTCAAATTCAAAAAGAAGTGGATCCCTAAAGGCTGGGTATTGACTTAGAAAACCACAAATTAACTCTATCTTTTTTATGTTGTATTTTTTATTTATTTTCTTAAACATTTCCCAATTATATTTCAATGTGGTTCAAGCCTACTGGGGGTTTTGCAGCAACATGAGGCCAGTGGGCTGAGTCTCATACTTCTTTTTTTTTTTTGAGTTTTTCATACATACTATATACTGAAATTTTTTTTTGTCAGATTAAAAAAAACGGTCAGTGTATTTGGAAATTAGAGTTCTGCTTGTCAGGACATTGTTATTATGACAATTTACTATTATTTCATATTTGTGTACCCTATTCCTTCTAACATGATTATTGATAGATGTGATTTTTAGTTTTCTTTTTTTTTT
>CM053626.1:284106538-284124378 GCA_028646595.1 Phalanger gymnotis | reverse complement strand
AAACAAATATTTGAGATATTCTCTATATAATGTCACTGAATGATATGTTTTGCTTTGTTGTGAATGATGTGTTTTAGTTCCCTTCGTAATTGGGTCAATGTTTGTTCTAGGATACATGGCTGATTAAATTATGTATCCTAGAACAAGGGGTGGAGTGTGTTGTTAAGAAAAATTGTCTCCTTAGTATGGCTTTTGTTCCTTTTGAATGGAAGTACTTTCAGCTGTTAAGTGCTAAGCCCCAGGCCCAAAGCCCTATCAGGTGTGAAACCTGTGTGGGTGTAGATTAATGACTTAAGAGGGGCCAACTCGGGAACCAATGGTCTCCAGTCATTGAGGTGGGGCTTGAGAACGCCAGAGGCTCAGCTGCGAGGAAAGGTGAGCCAAGAGACAGTTTCAGCAGAAGAGGAAGCTGCTGTGGAAGCCGGAAGCTGCAGAGGCAGGAAGCTGCGGAGGCAGGGCTTACCCGAGTGCGAGCAGGAACGTGAGGCCAGTAAAAATGATTTGGCTAAATACTATCTTGTTTTTCTGTGGCCTCCTGGTTACTCTTGTGAGGTGGGCTTTCTGGGCCTGGAGTCTTTTTGTCAAGATGTCGGAACAGGGAAGCTGGTTCACAGATCAGCTGCGGTGGGGCCTAAATAAATTTCTTGTTGTTTTCTCCTTAGAGAAGCTCTCATACCTTGCGATTTCGAACCATTCAAACATATACATGATTATATTTGAGATTATAAATTCGGCCTTCCTACTACAAATGGAAGTTCACTTTCTATCTCTTGCTGCTAGGCTTTGTTAGTAATATATAGAAATGCTGATGATTTATGTGGGCTTATTTTATATCTTGCAACATTGCTAAAGTTGTTAATTATTTCAAATAGTTTTTAGTTGGTTCTCTAGGATTTTCTAAGTATACATCACATCCTCTGCAAAGAGTGATAGATTTGTTTCCATCACCTACTCTAATTCCTTTAATTTCTTTTTTCTTCTCTTATTGCTAAAGCTAACATTTCTAGTACGATATTGAATAATAGTGATAATGGACATCCTTGCTTCACCCTTGATCTTATTGGAAATGCTTCTAGCTTATCCCCATTATTTATAATGTTTGCTGATGATTTTAAATAGAAGTTACTTATCATTTTAATGAAAAATCCTCTTATTCCTATGCTCTCTAGTGTTTTTAATAGGAATGGGTGGTGTATTTTGTCAAAAGCTCTTTCTGCATCTATTAAAATAATCATATGATTTCTGTTTATATTGTTATTTGGTATAGTTAATTATGTTGACTGTTTTCCTAATATTGAAGCAGACCTGCTTCAATATTAATAATCCCACCTGGTCATGGTTTGATCCTTGTGATATATTGCTGTAATCTCTTTGTCAGTATTTTATTTAAAAATTTTACATCAATATTCATTACGGAATTGGTCTATAATTTTCTCTGTTTTGATTTTTCCTGGTTTGGGTGTCAGCACCATATTTGTGTCTTAAAAGGAATTTGGTAGGTGTCCTTCTTCATCTATTTTTCCAAATAGTTTATATAATACTGGAATTAATTGTTCTTTAAATGCTTGGTAGAATTCACTTATAAATCCATCTGGCCCTGGTAATATTTTCTTAGGGAGTTCCTTGATGGCTTATTCAATTTCTTTTTCTAAGATTAGGTTAAGTGTTTTATTTCCTCTTCTATTAATCTTGGAAATTTATATTTGTGTAAATATTCATCTATTCTATTTAGATTGTTGGATTTATTGGCATACAGTTGGGCAAAATAGCTCCTAATTAAGTTCATCGTTGGTGGTGAATTCACCCCTTTCATTTTTTATACTGGGAATTTGGTTTTCTTCTTTCTTCTTTAAATCAAATTAATCAAAGATATATCTATTTTGTTAGTTTTTTCATAAAACCAGCTCTCAGTTTTATTTGTTAGTTCAATAGTTTTCTTAATTTCAATTTTATTAATCTCTCCTTTGATTTGCAGAATTTCTAATTTGGTATTTAATTGGGGATTTTTAATTTGTTCTTTTTCTATCTTTTTAGTTGCTTCTCCAATTCATTGATCTCCACTTTCTATATTTTATTCATGTAAGCATTTAGAGATATAAAATTTCCCCCTGGAACTGCTGTAGCTGCATCCCACAAGTTTTGGTATGTTGTCTCATTATTGTCATTCTCTTTGGTGAAGTTATTGATTGTTTCTATGATTTTTTCTTGTTTGACCCATTCATTCTTTAGGATTAGATTATTTAGTTTCCAACTGATTTTTAGTCTATCTTTCCATGGCCCTTTATTACATATGATTTTTACTATATCATGATCTGAAAAGCATGCATTTAATATTTCTGCCTTTCTGCATTGGATGTGAGGTTTTTATGCCCTAGTACATGGTCAATTTTTGAGTAGGTGCCATTTCATAGACCCTCCTAATCCCTGATTCTGTGTACATACCTCTCCTGAAATGTTTTCCAGCTCCTTGTAATGTGAAATTTTTCCCCGTTAGAATGTAAGCTCCTTAAAGGCAAGGATTGTCTTGCCTGCTTATATCTGTATCCTTAGCACTTAGCACAGTGCCTAGTATATATCAGTTTTGATCTATCTCTATCTGTCCTCAAAGAGAAAAGTGACTTGTCTTCAGAGATCATAGAATCATAGATTTGCAGCTAAGTGAGACTTCATTAGTCATCTAGGCCAAATCCTCATATTACAGATGAGGAAACTGAGGTCTAAGGAGAGTCAGTGGCATGTCTTTATTCTTTATCTCCAGTGCTGAACTCCAGTCTTGTATTTACTAATGCCAACTAGATATTGTTGCCTGTATGCTCTGTGAACTCTTGAAACTCAACATATATTAAACTGAACTGATCACCTTCTCTCTCTCATTACCTCCTCCTCCTAATTTCTATGTTTTCATTAATAGTTTTGCATATTATAAGACCCCTAAGCTTGAGGTATGGGATTCTTTCCTGACTTGTCACTCCTTCATCCTCTGTCCAAACATTTGCCAAGTCTCATGTATTGTGCCTCAATGAAAGCTCTTGACCCTGCTTTTCACCCCACCCCCCGCCACTGCTAAGACTGTTGTTCAGACCCTTTTCGAATTTCTTCTGAACCAACACAATATACAAAGATAAAGGACCATAGTAATCTAGTGATAAACCCAAAGATCCAAGCTCTGGGAGCACTGTTTGACAAAAACTGCTGTGAAAACTGGAAAGCAGTTTGGCAGAAACTAGGCCTAGACCAACATATTATGCCATATACCAAGATATGGTCAAAATGGGTACATATCATAAGCAAATTAAGGGAAGATGAAAAAAAAATACCTTTCAGGTCTATGGATGGGGTAGAGTTTATGACCAATCAAGAGACAGACAGCATTACAAGTAAAAATGAGTGATTCTGATTACATGAAATTAAAATGTTTTTGTACAAAGCCAAAATTAAAAGGAAAGCAGGAAACTGGGCATGGGGGAGGAAATTTATACTAATTTTCTCTGATAAAAGGCTCATTTCTCAAATATATAGGGAATAGAGCCACATTTATTAAAAAATGAGACATTTACCAGTTGGTAAATGGTCAAAGGATATAAACCAGCAGTTTTCAGAACTATCAAAACTATTGATTCATATGAAAAATGCTCTAAATCACTAATAGAGAACTGCAAATTAAAACAACTCTGAGGTACCACCTTACACCTATCAGATTGGTTAACATGACAGAAAAATGAAATGACTCTCTTGTATTAATGACTAGTTATTGAATTAGGATCAAAGTTTTTCCCCTTTTATACTTCCTCATCCAGAAATCAACTAGTGTGGGGAATCTTTCACTAAAACTTACCCGTATAGGATGTCTGAGATCTAATCAAAGACAGTAAAAGAAATTCTTTTTAGGCTAATGGGTGCATTCCTGCACATTACGTTTGCTCAGACCAGTCTGGAAAAATGTGGATCCTCCCTTTTGTTAGACAGGTCATATGGAAATTGATAAGTCTCTTTGACCAAGATTTGGGTGATCCAAGTCACTACTCCCAAGGCCCTCACTGGAATATAGCCCACACTCTCATTGTAATATTCATTCTCATTAATTGTTAACCAATCATAATTGATTGCCACCCTCAGGAACACCTACACTTGGAAGAGCATATAAAATGTGAGCCCACAATCATTAGGAGTCTTTAGTCTAAGACAGATGGTCAAATGACCACCTTTTTATTAATAAACATACTGATACTATTAATAAAATGATTAAATTACCCAGAAGCCATGCCTCTCAAACTTTTTTAATACCATGTGACAAAACTGGAGGGAATATGTAAAAACAGGGACATTAATATGCTATTGGTGGAGTTGTGAATTAAACTCCATTCTGGAGAGCAATTTGGAATCGTATCCAAAGAACTATAAAACCGCACATACCTTCTGACCCATCAATACCACTACCAAGTCTATATCCCAAAAAGATCAAAGAAAAGGAATAGCAGCCTTTTTTCGTGGTGACAAAGAATTGGAAATTGAGGAGATTCCCATAACTTGGGGAATAGTTGAACAATATATATGATTGCAATGGAACACTATGGTACTATAAGAAAAGACTAGGGGGAGTGGGGCTCAGAAAAACCTGGGAAGATTTTCATGAACTCATGCAAAGTGAAAAAGTTACAAAGTAAAAGGAGCAGAACCAGGAGAACATTGTACATAGTAGCAGCAACATTGTAATGATGATCAACTGTGAAAGATCTATCCTGATCAATATAATGATCCGCAACAATTCCAAAGGACTTATGATGAAAAACGCTATCCACTCCAGAGAAAGAATTTATGAACTCTGAGTATAGATTAAAGCAGATTTTTTCACTTCATTTTTCTTCCTTTTTTTTCCCCACAACATTCCTCCTACAACCCATCTTTCTCCTTTCCAATCCAACCTTCATCTTACTACTCGTCTAATCTTCATTATGAAGGCAGCCAGGTGGCACAGTAGACAGAGTCAGGAAGTTGTGAATTCAAATTCTGCCCCAGACACTTAGTAGCTGTGTGAATCTGAGCAAGTCAGTTGACCTCTGTATGCCTCAGTTTCTTCAACCATAAAATGGGGCTAATAATATCACTCAGGGTTATTATGAGGATCAAATGAGACTTGTAAAAGCACTTAGCACAATGCCTGGCACGTAGTATATGCTTAATAAGTGCGTGTTTTCTTCTTCTCTTAAATGCACCACTCTGATCATGTTCATGATCACTCTCCTGCTCAAAAACAATCAGGGGTTCCCCTTACCTACCAAATAGTACAAACTGTTTCCCTTGTTATTCAGGCACCTTCATTATCTAGCTCCAATCAACTTTTCCAGGCTCATTTCACAATATTTCCCTTCAGCAAATTCCCAGAGATAGTCTCTGAAGTTTTGTCAGGTGTAATGGTTCACTTTCATTTCTTCAGAGGAGAAAATGAGGGTTTGTACCAGGTTCAAGGTCACTATTAAACCAGTTTTGCTCAGCCCTGCTTGTAGGATGGAGGAGGAAGAAGAGGAAGAGGAAGAACAAGAAAAATAATGAAGAGGAGGAAAAACAATAACAAGAAGGAAGAGAAGAAACCATAGTGCCAGGCACTATGATAAGCATATTACAAATATCCTCACAACAAACTGGTACATATATGTGAAACAAAAGTTAAGTGACTTACCCAGGGTTACTCAACTATTAAGTGTCCCTAGGCCCAGTGCTCTATTCACTATACCACCCAGCTTCCTCAGGAAAAAAAAAGAGAAGGAAAAAAAGGAGGAAAAGAAAATAATCAAATCAACAAACATTTATTTAAAATCTACTATGTGCCTAGCATTGGGCTGAGTGCTAAGAATATAAAGAATGGTAAAAAGATGATCCCCACCTTTAAGAGGCTCATAACCTGTTTGGAGAAACAACATACAAACTATGAACAAACAAAATAGATACAAGTTGAATTATAGATCTTCTCAGAGGGTAGGCTCTAATCTTTCTCTTGCCCCCAGTAAAAATTTTAACGTTTTTTAGATATCTTAATGTTAATTATCCACACCATCACCCCCCACCCCCAGCTTTAGCCTTCCTAGCATGATTTTTTACAAGTCTGTGCTACTCTTTTGAGTTTATTCTTTGTTATTGTCATTGCTTCCATGTTCTCTACATGTCTTTCTCAAAGAGCTTCCCATTCTTGTGGAGCCAACTTCACTTTAAGAATTTTTAGTCTAGCAAATTCTACATACCCATCCTCTGAATTACTCCCAAAATATTATCAGACAATACCTGGCTTTTCTTCTATATTCCAAACTCTACAATTGAGAGTCACTTGCCCCTACCCTGCCAAAGATCCTTCTACACCTGATCCTTCTACCTACAATCCTTCTAGTGATAACTTCTACACCAGCATCCAGTTCCTCCTCGATAGTAAAATCAGAGCGAGAATATGACTTCTCCCTTTTTGCTTGCTTTTAAAGAATGAAATTGTCATTGTATCCCCACCAGTTAGCACAGTGCCTGGCACATATTAGGGCAGCTACGTGGCACCATAGTGCATACAGTCCTAGACCTGGAGTCAGGAAGTCTCATCTTCCTGAGTTCAAATCTGGCCTCAGACACTTACTAGCAGTTACTAGCAGTTACTAGACACTTACTAGCACTTACTACCCAAGGCAAATCACTTAACAGTGTTTGCCTCAGTTTCCTCATTTGTAAAATGGGCTAGAAAAGGAAATGGCCAGCCACTCCAGCATCTTTGGCAAGAAAACCCCAAATGGGGTCATGAAGAGTATGACATGACTGGGAAAAAAGGAAAGACTGGCTGAACAGGCACATAGTAAGTGCTTAATAAATTCCTGTTTCCTTTTTCCCTTCCTTTTAACTACTGTGTTTGTTTCGTTAAACTCTACCTTTCCAGAGCCATGGCTGCAGTTTTCCTTCTCTCCCTTTTCAATTAAGAGACCTCTGGCTTAGTTTTACTATCCCTAGTTAGCTTAAATACTGGTTCTTGGTCAGGGATGAAGTACGGCTATTGTCAAAAAAATTCAATTCCCATTCTCAAGCACTTTCTTTGAGGTTTCTTGAGATAAGAAAACAAAACTGTATCCTAAGGTCCCCTTCCTTCACACAAACCAAAAGGGAGGAATCAGGAGCCATACATGCACATTTCTCTTTTTCCCCTCTTCCCTCTTAGTACTGGACAAGTACTTGCTATAGGTTAAGTGGTATGATTTCATAGAATAACAAAATCTGAGTTCGAAAAGACCTCATTGGCCCCCTAGTTCAGCCCAAATCAGAAAAAGAATCCCTTCCACCAGATACATATGGCTAGACAATCCATTTTGGGGTACTTTTGTTCAAAGTTGTCCCTTTGTTCAGCCTATATTAGCCTCTTTGTACCTTCTATCTAGAGCTCCTATCTCATAATGTTTTATTCTATAATTGAAACAAAATATACGTATATATATGCTAAATATATTATCACTAAATGTTTAAAAATCACATTTAGGAAAATGTAAAAATGTTTTATTATTTAAATTTATTTATCCATTTTACTTATAAACATCCAGAGCAAATGAAGAAGTAAAGGAAAATATTAGAAACTTGGGATAGGATCTTCATAATTATTTCAATGCAGGGTGAGATTCTGATTCAGGGCTAAAATAAGATTTAGAAACTTGTTATGTCAAATGAAATACTGTATATGAAGGACCTGGGAAACTTTGAGCTCCTTGAAGGGTAAAAACCGTTTTTTAATTTATCTTTAAATCCAAAGTACCAAGCATAGTGCCTTTCACAAAATAAATGCTCAATAAATGCTAGTGGCTTAAAGTTTTATGTATATAAATGAAATCCAATACTTCCATATTTCAAGCACCTACAAGAATCTGCAATTCAAGTATCTACAAGTATGACTGTAGCTGTTGTTCCTTCCACCACCCAGGGGTTGTCACTTGCAACCTCCCAACAGCTCAGCAGATGGTTCTCAAAACTTTCTGTGGCTAAAAAAATTCATTGCCCTATAGCTAACTCGGGGATGAGGCTCACCATATTTAGCATGACAACAGACGTTCAGTCCACCCCCATGCCCATAGTCAAAGTCTTTCCAGGTTGCTAGGACTTGGCAAAGCATATACTTCAATACTTCAACCTTCAGGAACACAGGGTGACCTGCACACTATAATGAGGCATTAGAAAAAGACTTCAATGGAAGAGATTCATTCAACAAATATTCAATAAACATTTATTTGAGCAACTATTATGTGTACTACTCTGTGCAAGGAACTTGGGATCTAAAGAATAAATAAGACCCAGTCTCTACTCTCTAGGAGTCTACAAGCTAAGGAAGCAACTAGGTGGCACAATGGATAAAGCACTGGACTTAAAGTCAGAATGACTTTAGTTCAAATTCAGCACTAGATACTTATGACCCTGGGGATGTCACTTAACTTCCCTCAGCCTCAGTTTCCTAATCTATAAAATGAGGATGATAAAAATAGCATACACTTCCCAGGGTTGTTGGGAAGACAAAATAAGATGACATCTGTAAAGTGTCTTGCAAACGTTAAAGTACTATATAAATGCTAACTATTATTAGGAAAGAGAAAACAGGTATGCAAATATCCAAAATATAAAGCAGATTTACAGAAGGGAGAAGTTGGTGTAGTCTAGGAAAGTTGCTAGTACGTCAGACATAGAGTCGAGAGAGGTAACATCTATTTACAGATCCATTACTGACTCATTGTGTGACTTGTCGGGTAAGTCCCTTTCCCTCCATGTGCTCTAGTTTCCTCATCTGTCAGTCTCAGATCTATATTTTGTTATTGTCAGTTCTATAGATATAATGACACTTGGGTCATTGTTTCATTGGGACTGTTTGTTCCCCAGACAGAAACTATCATGATGACAGATAAGGCTAGGGACAGAATAGTTGGTACTACACAGGACTTTGGGCAATACCTTGCTGCTTTAGTAACTGGCAGCTGAGCAGAGACTGGAAGGTTTACAAAGTGCTTTCTCATCACAATCCCATGAGGCTGGAATTCTAAGTATTATTACTCATGTGCAGATGACGAAACTGAGACCCCAAGAGGTGATAGATTTGACTGGTGAGGCTTCAAACCCCGGTCTCTTGACTCCAAATCCAATTCTTTTCCCACCTGTGTTGGTAAGCAAAATGGGCTTGGTTCAACAAGTGCCCTTGAAGAGTCTGGCTTTTGTTTTTTTCTGAGTAATTCAGTGTATTTCATTGAGTCTTACTAAGTGCTAAGCCCCAGGCCCAAACCCCTATTAGCTGTAAACCCTTAGTAGGTGTGGATTGGCAACTAAGGTGGGGCCCAAGGTGGGGCTAACTCCAGGGAGGGCCTAGTTTACATGTCTGGAACAGCAGAGGGTCTTAGACCACGTGGGTTTAAGTCCACCTCTTTGTGACAATTTTAGGTCAGGTGGGTGAGTCGCATGTGTGACTCACCCCTGACACTGACGAAGATATAAAAGCCAGGGGTTGGCCTCTTATTCCTTGGAGCTCTTTGCCATAGCAGTGGTGGTGCTCATGACTCTGGGCCAGCCCTTGTTCTGAGCTCCCGGGCTGAACCTAGATGTTGGTAACTATGAATCTGTATTGGGTCTGTCTGTTGATGTTTGTAATTTGCTCTGAAGTTCAGGGTGCTGGCTTTTTCCCCTGAACTAAGTGAATGATATCTGTATGCTGAATTAAAGTAAACTTGCCAACCCCTTAACCTTGCTTTCCTTATTAAGGCAGATCAAAAGAACCTGAGTTTTTGCGGCATGCTGGCAGCTTTCTGGGTGCTGGCTGTGGGTGGATCTTACACCCCAACAGAAGCTGCTAGCCAGATTGTGGAAACACCACCACACCAAACTGCCTCTTGACAAGGTAGAGTGACACTTTGCACATACATACTTCAAAATGCATGGTGCCTTTTGCAACTTCCTTCCCCATTCCAAAGGTGTTTAACGTATACATATGTGTGTGTATACACATAAATATATACACATACATATGCATATACATATATAATTTCACCTTCATAAAAAGTTTGAGGAAAGAAAAACCATATTGTATGATTTTCTAAGCCTTATCCTTTCTCTCACCCATCCACACAACCCTATCAACCAAAGCTCTGTGCTAGCAGTAAGGATACCAAGATGAAACAAAACATATGCACTGCCTTGGAGGAGCTTCCACTCTAGTGGGTGGATAGGGGAGTGAAGGAGTTAAAACCCCCATTCCAAGCACATAGCATAGTGTTAAGCATGTCATGTTCAAGAATTGCATTTATAATTATATTTATCACGAAATTTTTTTGTCAATCTTACAATTAAACTTTAGGAAATTAGATTAATGGGGAAGGTTAACCCGAAATTAATATAAAAATTAATATAAAAAATTTAGTATGAATAATGTGTATAAAGAAATGTATCATTACTTTCAAGCACATACAGAAATTGCGTGTGTGTGTATGTGTGTGTGTGTGTGTGTGTGTGTGTGTGTGTGTGTGTGTGTACTCTGCCCAATAGAAATCTTTGGGGGGGGCCTACCATAAAGATCAGATTAAAATTATTTAAAATTAGCAAAGAATTTTTCAGTAGTAAATGCTTTAAAAAATTATTGAAGGGATTTATTTCAACATATTATGGATAGATCATTGAATTAGAAGGTAGGAGACCTAGGTTTGGATTCCAATTCTGGTGCTAGGACAAGTTATTTAAAATTATTTCAGTCTCATTTTCTTTATCTAAAAAATGAAGGGCTTTCACTAAATAAGATCCCTTCTAACTCTAACAGTCTATACTTCTATTTGGGAACAGTTTATTCTCTTAAATAATTTGAACAACATCCTACTGTCACACTTGCTTATCCAACAAACCTAACTCCAGCCTATGTGTGAAACACTCGACCTGGGTTTATGAAATTTCCACATGACTTGAAAATGGGAGAGTTAATATTTTAAATGACAGAACCTGAATTCCCCTCCCCTTAAAAAAAATAGTAGGTGGGACCAGGGAAGCGGATCTACTTAGAATCAACTTAATAAGAATAAGTGCAAAGCGCTGCCCCTGAGCTCCAAAAAATCAGGTACACAAATAAATGCTTGGGAAGACATGATTAGAAAGCAATTCATTTGAGGAGGAAAAAAAAACCCTGGGGCTTTCAGTGGAGTAAAGATTCACTATGAGGCAACATTATGATGTGGCAGCTAAAAATGCTGATACAATCTCAGACTGAATCAATAAAAAGTTTAATTCCCTGACTGGTAGTCAGGGCATTGCAGGGATCATCCCCCTGTATTCTACTCCACTCAAAGCACATTTAGAATCCTGGATTCAGTTCTGGGGCACCAAGTTACACATTGAATAGAGTACAGGGCCTGGAGTCAGGAAAACTAATCTTCCTGAGTTCAAATATGGCCTCCAACACTTACTGACTCTGTCCCTGGGAAAATCACTTAACCCTATTTGCCTCAGTTTCCTCATCTGTAAAATGAGATAGAGAAGGAAATGGCAAACCACTGCAATATCTTTGTCAAGAAAACATGGTCATGAAGAGTTGAATATGGCTGAAAAAATGACAAAACATAGTTCAGTTCTAGGTACCACATTTTAAGAAGGACAGTGGCAAGCTGGAGCGTAGCCAGTAAAGAGTGATGAGAACTTTAAGGAGGCCCAAAACCATACCATCAGAGAACTGGGCAATGGTATCATGATAAATACTTAATAACTAGCTCTCCAAAAAAGAAAAATGTATTTGCAATACACTTTTAAGTTTAATTGCTATTAACATTTTCTTCATTTCTTTCTTAAGTCTAGGTAATCAACAAAATAATAAAGTCCTGATTTGTAGAATTTGCCATTTCTGGAGTATAATACATTAAAATTTTAACAGCCCACAATATCACTACTAGGTTTGTACCCCAAAAAGATTAAAGAAAAAGTTTATATGTTCTTATATTTATAGCAGCTCTTTTTGTGGTAGCAAAGAATTGGAAATTGAAAGGATGTCCATCAATTGGGGAATGGCTGAACAAGTTGTGGGATATGGTTGTGATGGAAATCTAGTGTTCTATAAGAAATGATGAGCAGGATGGTTTCAGAAAAACCTCAGAAGATTTATATGAACTGATGTAAAGTAAAGTGAACAGTGCCAGGAGATCACTGTACACAGTAATAGCAGTATTGTACAATGATCAACTGTGAATGACTTAGCTATTCTCAGCAATACAATGATATGGATTCTGAAGGACTTAGGATGAAAAATGCAATCCACCTCCAGAGAAAGAACTAATGGAGTCCAAATGCAAATCAAAGGATATTTTTTAACTTAATTTTTCTTGGGGTTATTTTTGTCTGTGTTTCTTTTGCAACATGATTAATATGGAAATGTGTTTTGCATGACTGCACATTCACAATCTATATCAAAATGCTTACCTTCCACAGCTTGGAATCCTTAGCTCTCCTTCAAGGTTCAATTCAAGAACCTCATCCTTCAAAATGCCCTTCCTGATTCTCCTAGCTGTCTATGTACTTTACTCACACTTCAAAATCTCTTTCAGTCAATCAATCGACAAATACTTATATGCCAAAAATTGTGGAAGGCACTGGAGATAGATACAAAGACAAAAAGGAAACCTTCTTTGCCCTAAAAGACAGGGGATGTTACATCCTATAGGAGGTGACAATAAGAACACTCGTTGGTGTCTTTCATTCTCAAAGAGGATCATGACAAAAGGAGATGATGCTATGATGTGCAAGTGAATTGAATTTAAGTAAGGGCTGTACCAAGTCACCAGCATCACTTTCTCCTCCAGAACCATCTGGGTCCAGTGGCAAAATATAGATCAGGACAACAGAAGATGGCCCACAATGCAGTGGGGCGACCTTGGCCTTTTTAAGCTAAGGTCTTTAACAGGTCTCAGGTTGACTGAGTGATTAAGGCTGGGTAAGAAATGAGACAGAGAATGGCCTCTTTTACCTGGTCAAAAAAAAATCATTCTGGGGGGGAAGACCCGCAGGGTTTCTGGCCAAAACAGAAACAATTGCTATTTACATTCACTCTGAGCCATACAGTACCCAAACAATGACCAAGTGAGGCTTGGCTTGGGACCTGTGGTTGACGGATCAATGAGAGCCAGAGTGATTTGGGTTTAAAAAAATCTAGCCCATAAACCCCACATATCTTGCAAGGTTTCAGTGATCAAAATTTATTGGACAGAGCACTCACAGAGAAGAGTATGATACCCTATGTAGACAGAAGGAAGGGAAAAGAAAGGAAAGGAAGGAAAAAAGGGAGGGAAAAAAGAAAGAGAAGGAGGAAGAAAGAAAGAAAAAGAGAGAGAGAGAAAAAAGGGAAGAAGGAAGGAAGAAAGAAAAGAAACAAAGAAAGAAAGAAATGAAACTCAGTTTGTCCTTTGTTCTCAAAGAGGACCATGACGTGTCAATCAATCATTTGATAAACATTTATTAAGTACTTAGTAAGGTGCTAAGGGCAGCTAGGTGGTACAGCAGATAGAGCACATAGGGCATAGAATACACATATACATATGTACAAAAGAAATACAATATAGTTTTGGAGGAAGATATTAATAAATGGAGGCCTCAGGAAAGGCTTAATGTAGAAAGTGGTACATGAGCTGAGCTTTGAATTAAAGTAGAGATTCTAAGAGTTGGAGGTGGAAAAAAAAAAATAAGTGTATTCCAGGCACTGGGGACAGACTGAGCAAAAGTGTAATGACCAAAGGTGGAATCCATGTATTTATTTGCATCTTTGTGTCTATTTGCATTTATTTTATCTAAATCTTGTCATTATATTTGCTTATCTATGAATATGTTACATATTGTATACTCTCCACTCCCACCAATAGCATATAACCTTCCCTTGGGGCAGAGACTTTCTCAGTTTTGTACTGATATCCCTAGCACATAGCATAGGGTTGGGCATATAATAGATGTTTAATAAATACTTAATGACTGATTGATTGGTTGAGCCCTTCCAGCTCTGAAAGTTTATAATCCTGTCTGAATTGTCACTAATTTGTAATTAATGCAACATGTATTAAATAAATTAATGGAATCAACAAATAGTTATACCAACAAGATTATGTTGTAATAGCTGCATCTAAATATAAATTACACACAGTACATATTGCATCATACCAAGAAAATGACAGTTCTCAATCTCCTCTTGTTGCCTTTTATAATTTAAAAATAAAATGTCCAAATGCTATTTCAAAAACAATGGGAAAAACTGTGAGCTAAATTGGTTATGACAATGTGGATGTTTTTCACCATGACTAATACTGAGAAAGGGGGGAGGAAACAATACTAAACAACGTTGAGAGAGCAACTAAGAAGTGTATCTCATTGTATCTAATGGCCATCTTAGCTATCCATCTCTTTGGACTTTTTTTTGGTGGGGAGGTAGATTAAAGAGCCTCCTAAAGAGGTCAGGGTCATTGAACCCATGAAATTATTGACCTATTGACCTCACAGGTTTAATGACCTTGAATACGGTGACACCATTCAACATTAAGGCTACTAGCATACAGGACATTTAGCATCTTGCTAGGGAAAACTATACCCTACTGGTACACATCGTACCAATGAGCTTCACTAGCCATCCTCTAATCACATGCTCTTACAAGATGAAAGACTATAGCATCATAGGATCGTAAATATCATGCTCAACACTGCTCTAGGCCACTAGAGATGTGGAATTCAATTCAACAAAAAAAAAAAAGTACCCATCATAATCAAGGCACCTGCTAGATACTTGGAATACAAAGATTTAAAAAATGAAATAGTCTTTGCCCTCAAGGAGCCGATATTCTGCTAGTGAGGGCGCAACATGTATAAGAATAAATAGATCTTATGGAGGCAAAAAGGAAATCCAGACAAAGTGCTCTAGAGAAATTTGAATGTGAAAGAATATCTTCACTGGGGCTGAGATTTGGGGAGAGAGGGTAATTAGGGAAGGAGTTGTCGAAGAGGCAGCACCTGAAGTGAATCTTGGTGACTAAAAGGATGGTTAGGTCATCAAAAGATATAAGAAAACTAGGAGATGGAAAAGTAAGGAAAAAGAAGTGATAAGTTCAGTTGTAAATGCATTTAAATTCAGGGGCTAGTAAAACAACCAGGTGGAAATTTTCGGCAGTTGAAATATGGGAGTAGATAGCATTCAAAGCTAAGTAGTAAAGCTAGATATATAGAACTGGGAATCATTGCCATTAGAGTAATCGTTGAACCCATGGAAAGAGATAAGATCACCAAAGAATGAAGAGAAGATAAGACCAAGGTCACATCTTTCAGAGACATCTATACTTCAAGGTTGAGAAGAAGACTGTGAATTGGCAAAGGAGACCAAAAAGGAGCAAACGGAAAAGAGAAGAGACTCAAAAGAACAATGTTACAGAAGCCAAAAGAAGAGAGAATACCCCACGAGAAGACATAGTCAACAATGTTGAATGCGGCAAAGTGCAAGAAGAAGGCAGACTGGAAAAGTTATTGGAGTTAGCAACTGAGAGATCATTGGTGGCTTTGAGAAACTGTTCTTTGGCAGAGTGGGGATGTCCTGGAAGCCAAATTGCAAGGCTGCTAGGTGGCACAGTAGACAGACCACTGAACCTGGAATCCAGAATACTAAAGTTCAAATCTGGCCTCAGACACTTACTATTTGTAGGACCCTAGGCAAGGCATTTAACCTCTGCCTCAGTTTCCTCAACTTAAAATGGGGATCATAATACCACCTATTCTGTAGGGTTATTGTGAGGCCTAAATACGATAATATTTGTAAAGCATTTAGTACAGTACTTAGGGGTGTATGGGGCGTTCAGGGAGGACTAGCTCCTCTTGTGTGAAGGCTTACCAAGCCCTGTCCAGGGTTGCTCACTTACCTTCAGTGTCCACCTTTCACCCAACTCGCACCTGTGGCTCCAAGAAAGTGTAGCATGCATAGTGGCCATACCCCAATAAAATTGTCTCCACAGGTGGGCTAAACCAGATTGAGGGTAACCAACAGACCTCAAACCCATCAGCAAGTTAGGGGGATGTCTACCTCAAGCCTGTGAAGACTTCCCCCAGTGGAATGGGTAGATGAGAACAATTTGTTCTAACAGCCATAAAGGCAGCAGACACAGGTGCTGTGGAGCACTTAGAGCTCGGTCAGACATTGAAGACACCAAGATGCATCCCAAGACATTGCCAATCATCCTCGCTTTTGTCTTGCCACTAGATTTTGATTACTCTGAAAGAGAAAGTGAGGCTGACAGTTTTGTGTAACTCTGCCTCACTTAAATCCAATCATTCACAAGTCAAGACATCACCCCATGATGTCATTGGTCTTCTTTGAAAATAAAGGACAAACTACAGTACAGTACTTTGCACAAACCAAATGTTTGTTTCCTTCCTTCCCATAATCCCTTTCTTCAAAACATTTATAACATGAGGAGATGAAGTCAATAATGACAAAACATCACTCAATAATATGAGAGCATATTATTAAATGTGATTATTATTATCATTATTACTATGATAGCCAAACCAAATTTGGAGTAGCTTGCGCATGTCTCAGATTTTAGAGGGACGTCAGCTGACAGACTACCTGGGATATGTTCAGAGAAGGGTGAGCAAGTTGGCAATCCTAAACTCACATCCAGGGCATATCAGGAAAGGCTGAAGAAACTGAACAGCTGTACCAGGGCAATTGTAGAAGAATAAGTGTGAGGACTTCTTTCAAATATTTGAAGGGCTGTCATGTGAATGAAGGGACTATAACTATATGGCATTACTCTAAAGGGCAGAAATAGGTGAAAGTAACAAAGAAACTTATTTTTGCTCAACATAAGAAGGAACTTTCTAACAAATGGAACTGTCTAAAAATGAAACAAGCTGCTTTAGGAGGTAGATAGCTCTCCATCATTAGTCTAAATTTAATTTATCAAGAATAGTACAACAAAACTTCATTTATTCAGATTAATGAGTTATCCAAATTTAAGTGGAGATTGGAAGTTGTAGATGGAATTTGTTTCTCAGATAAGGGTTGGATTGGAATTAATCAGTTCTGAAGTCTTTCAATCTCATCTTCCTTTACAAAATAAGTTACATATGTTTTTAAGTGGACAGAGTTATTTGGTCAGGCCTCTGATTTTGGCACCTGTATAAAGGATAGATTTGCTAAAAGGCAGAGAGATAAGGGAGGAGAGACTGAAGGCCCCTTGCAACTCTAGGGATCTATGATCATGGTTATTTATATATTGGAAACTAAGACCCAATAAGATTTCAAAGGAAGAGAATTTCACTAACAGTATTTGGGGGTGACTTTCTAACCAGTCTCTAGTATTCTCAGTTTTAGGCCCTTTGGGTATGGAGCAGAGGTGTCAACCACATGACCCTGTGTGGGTAAGCAAAATGGGCTCCTCAGCACTTAGTTCAACAAGTGCCCTTGAAGAGTCTGGCTTTTGTTTTTGTTGAGTAATTCAATGTATTTCATTTAGTCTTACTAAGTGCTAAGCCCCAGGCCCAAACCCCTATTAGCTGTAAAACCTATGTGGGTGTGGATTGGCAACTAAGGTGGGGCCCAAGGTGGGGCTAACTCCAGGGAGGGCCTAGTTTGCATGTCTGGGACAGCAGAGGGTCTTAGGCCACGTGGGTTTAAGTCCATCTCTTTGTGACAATTTTAGGTCAGGTGGGTGAGTCGCATGTGTGACTCACCCCTGACACTGACAAAGATATAAAAGCCAGGGGCTGGCCTCTTTTTCCTTGGAGCTCTTTGCCACAGCAGTGGTGGCGCTCGTGACTCTGGGCCAGCCCTTGTTCTGAGCTCCCGGGCTGAACCTAGA
>CM053626.1:284096252-284106438 GCA_028646595.1 Phalanger gymnotis | reverse complement strand
TCTCTAGTAAGGCCCAAACCAGATTAAAATGGCATTGGGAAATATTCAACAAAATTAATGAAAATGCAATACAATGCAGATATCATTATATTTGAAAACTAGGTCAAGAGCAGGATGGTTTCAGAGAAACCTGGGAAGCCTTATATGAACTGATGCAGAGTGAAGTGGGCAGAACCAAGAGAACATTATACACAGTAACAGCAATATTGTAACAATGATCTGCATGAAAGACATAGCTACTCCAAACAAGACAATGATCCAAGAGAATTCCGAAGGGCCAATGATTAAAAATGCTACTCACTTCCAGAGAAAGAACTAATGAACTCATGGTACAGATTGAAACATATTTTTTTTACTTTCTTTATGTTCTTGTTATTTCATGTTGAGTTTGTTTTTGCTATAATATGGCTAGTATGTTTTGCATGATTTCATATGTATAATTGATATACTGCTTGAATTTTCAATGGTATGGGAAGGGCAGGAGGGAGAGAAATTGGAACTCAAAAAAATTTTAAATCAGTGTTAAAAATAAACATGTAAGTTAAAAATAAAAATAAACTAAGTCAATATGTACCCTGCAGGGATCCTTATGTAAGGATTAGTGGTCCTATTTCTATTTGAGCTTGATTGATGCCACTGGTATGGGTATCTAGGTGATGAAGGCCTGGAATCAGGAAGACCTGAGTTCAAATCCAGCTTCAGACACTTACTAGCTCTGTGACTCTGGGCAAGTCACTTAACTCTGCCTCAGTTTGCTCACCTATAAAATGATCTGGAGAAGGAAATGGCAAACCACTCCAGTATCTTTGCCAAGAAAACCCCAAATGGGATCACAAAGATTTAGACACAACTGAAATGACTGAACAATAACAACAGCAATGCTGGCATAGAATATAGATAGCTGACCTTGGAGGCAAGAAGGCCTAGGTTCAATTTCTGACTCTGACTAATTCTAGAATGGCCCTCCATCTCTGGCTGGCTATATTGGTGGTGGTGGTGGTGGTGGTGGTGGTGGTGGTAGTGGTGGCGGTGGTAAGGATGATGATAACAATGATGATGATCATGATGCCAGAAAATAAACTAATCTTTTGGAAGCAGGGATTTATCTGGATGGCCTGCTGGGGTCTTCTACATTTCCTCAATCCAGTTGTGAGAGAGGTCTCCACTCTTGGCCTGTTCAACCCACTGCAGACTGGAGTATGGTGCTGGCATACAAGCAACCATTATTCCCTCCCTGAGAAGGGTAGATTAATGGAGTCATCCCTTCATCTTTTCCTCCATCCTTTTTTTTTAATTTTTCCTTGAAGTTGGAATATTTGGGGTGGGCTCCCCTAACCCTCTAGCAGCAGCCCAGCCCCTGCCACATGCCTCCCCCACCAAGAGACACCCATGAGCTCAACTGATGCGCTTTCCCACAGCAGCAATGGCTGAGGACCTTAGAGCGGCCCAGACAGACTCAGGAAACAAGTCCACAGGCACAGACTTGTTCCTGGTAGATCATGGGTAGTTAAGTGATGAAGTGGATGGAGCACAGTGCCTGGAGTCAGGAAAACTCATATTCCTGAGTTCAAATATAACTTCAAACACTAGCTGCGTGACCCTGGGAAAGTCACTTTACCCTGTTTGCCTCAGTTTCCTTGTCTGTAAAATGAGCTAGAGAAGGAAATGGCAAAGCACTCCAGTATCTCTGCCAAGAAAACCTCAAATGGGATCAAGTGTCAGACATGACTGAAAACTACTGAACAAGAAGATCATACCCTGGAGGACAGCATCACTGCTTTCTTGGGGAGCATGCTACCCTTCCCTAAGTGCAAAGGAAGAACCACAGCCCTTCTCATCCACTTCCCTTCTCTCCAGGTGCAGAAAAGAGAATCCAGGAAGGGGGAAGCAAGTATATCATTCTCAGGGATATCCTCCCCTTCCCTTGGGTACACACCCTTTCCAGTCATCTTGAAACCCCCCTGGCTATGTCCTTCAATACAACAGCTTGGATACATGAGTTGTGCTTGGTTTCTGTCTTCACTATAATAGATTGGAAGAGATGCTTATGACATAGCCATTTAATTCAGTAAAAAAGATGGGGTAAGCCTCTCTCTTCCCTAACATACAGAATAATAGCTAACATTTATCTGGGGCTATACTAATCACATTTTATCCTCACAGCAACTCTTCGAGGTAGGTAATATTATTATCCTCATTTTACAGATGAGGAAACTGAGGCAGACACAACTTAAGGCATTTGTCCTTTGTTACACAATTGCTAAGTGTCTTAGGTCACATTTGAACTCAGGTCTTCCTCACTTCATGTTCACCTCACTATCCACCTGGTTGCCACCAACTCATCAATTGTCACAAATGCCTTGGATCCTCTTTGGAATGAATCTTTTCTGCTGTCAATCCACTTGTAGAGTTCACCAGAAACTTTTTTAGGAACAACTCCTTGAAACTGAAAATTAAAGGATAGACTAACAAACCTCAAGGTAAAATCTGCCAAAATTGCAACCCAAAAAACCAGAAGACCTTAGCCAGTAAAGGATAGTACCGAGGGTTGTTTGTTCTTTGTGAATGACTCTTCTAACTTTTCTTTCTTTGACAAAGGGTTTTGGGGGAAACTCCCTCTAATTTCCCCTGCCAGAATTGGTCAGCTTAATTGCCTGCTTAGCTTTAGAGGTTTCCTAAGATCTCTGACATTGAAGAAATAAGCTAAGAGTTGGTCATTCATTTCCCAAGTTCAATAGCAGAGATCAAAACCAATTTTTCTACAATGATGAAGATTTGGACTAAAATCCCTAAAGAGTTTTGCAATTCCATTCTCTTTATCTCTTCTCCCCTCCGTTATCCTGTTACTCTTTAAGAACAGGGACTGATTTTTTGCCTTTTTTTTCCTGCCATCCCCAGCACTTAGCCCAGGGCCTGGTATGTACTAGTTGGTTTGAATTCTTCTCTGCCCATGCTACTTATGTCTACATACCACTTCTACCTGTTGGGAGAACTAGTTCAGCCCTTCAACCTACATGAAATTTTGTCCAATACTCCCCTTACTCTAATAGTCCCTGGACTCTTTCTCAGGGGTCTAGGAGAATCTTACTCCCCCATGGTGTACTTGACTGCTAGAACACTAGAAAGTATTAGAATCACATTAAGTTACATGTTAAAATGTCCTGAAAGCCTAGAGATCCAAACTGTGTTAGAAAGTGCAAAGGAAACCAGATTGGTCTATCAATCCAACAATGAGCATTTGTAAAGCACCTGTTTTGTACCAAGCACTTTGCTAGGCTCAGGGGATACAAATACAAAAATGCAAAGCTCCTGTCCTCAAGGAGCTTATAGTCCATAAGAAGAAATGACAAAGACCCATATATAACCCTCCCATCGCATATGTGCAAGGAGACAGGGGGCAGCTAGGTGGTGCAGAGGATAGAGCCCTGGGTCTGGAGTCAGGAAGACCTGAGTTCAAATCTGGCCTCAGATACATACTGGCTGTGTGACCCTGGGCAAGTCATTTAACCTTGTTTGCCTCAGTTTCCTCATCTGTAAAATGAGCTGGAGAAGGAAATAGCAAACTGCTTCAGTTTCAGAAAACCCCAAATGGGGTCACAAAGAGTCAGACACAACTGAAACAACTCAACAACAAAAAGGAGATATGACTCTTGATTGGCTAAGAGCACTGAGCCTTGAAACTGTGTACCTGCATGAGGAAAAACTGGATTTCATTAGAGATAGTTGGAGAATTTTGGAAAAAGCAATCCAGAGAGAAATTGAAGACTTTTGAATGATAGACAGGAGATTTCCTTGGAGCCACAAATACAACAGGAGCTGGTCCCTAATATGGCTCTTGCTTGCAACCCTAGAGACTGTTGAGTTCAAACTTTCCCACAATGCGATCATTCTGTTGGCTTGAACTGAAATCTTAGTTCATTCCCAGCTAAAAAGCTCTATTACTCTTGTGAGTTTGTTTTCTGGTTTGTCTTCTGAGTTTGTTTTTGTCTATTTTAATCTGTGTTAAACTTCTGTTTACCACTTAGTTTGATAAAGAGGTATGCTAGCTATCCATGAGGTCTTTTGTATGCCTAGTGTTCAGGGAAAGGGATCCAAGCTGGCAATAGAGGAAAGTGGCATTGATCCTATCCCCACTCCACCCAAAGTACTGTATTCTTGTATACCAATATTTGAGGTGTGATGGATAGATATAATTCTAACCCAATACTCCCTCTTTGACATAAGTAGGAAAAGGAGCAAATGCCCAGTCATAGCCCTTCTCCTGCTCTCTACAATGGTAGATTTCCCTTGGAGATTTCTCACAATGCAGTTTCCTTTAGAGAGGGATGGGCCAGATCCTAGATTAGATTGTTATGTGAGTAAACACACATGCCACAAGTGAGTAAAACCATCTTTGTGTTTATTTTTAAACCACACACATATCTTACAAATATATGACAAGGTTTAATAAGGATAGGTCAGCCTTTACCTTGCTACTAGACTCATTCCCACATTTAATCTTATGGTCCTGGGTCCCAGGGTAACCAAGGAGTATATTTGGGTATTTCTTATTAGGTACTAAAACTAAATATCTTATTAGATATTATTTATTATTATATGTTACTATTATTATATCTTATTAGATACTAAAACAAATTAATTAATTACTCAACCCCACTACCACCAGTTCATTAAAAATTATTTATTTTAGGACTTCCAGTGCCAAGATGGTGGAATGAGGAAGCCCTGCCAAATTTCTCTCCAAACAGCTTAGAAAACTGTCTCAGAATTGGTCTAAGAGCAGAAAAGTAGATTAACAGCATGGCAAGAAAGGTCTGTCTCATTGGGATGGGACAGGATTGAGGTCTAAGAACAGAAGCAGAAGGAGCAGCAGCAGCAGCAGCAGCTAGCCTCACAGCAGGGGTCTTGCAGCAGGTTCCAAGTCTGGGGCAATGCATCACTGAGAACCCGCCCTCCTGCAAACCAGTAGACCCCTATGCAAGTAAGCAATCTGTGCAGCACAGTAAGACCCCACCCCAGAGACCTCACCCTCAGGATAAGCCAACAGCAAGGCTTTGAACCCAGTGCTGACTAGTAGGAAAGCCTCACCCCACAGTTGGCCAACAGCAAGACCCCACCCCTGTGGCCTATCTGCAGAGGGACCCTGTTTCCATAACAACTCAGCAGCAAGGCCCCACCCTCAGAGTTGGCCAGCAGCTAAACCCCACCCCGAAGGGACACCAACAGGGAGGCACCAGAAGAGAAGCCCACCCTCCAGAGAAAGCAAGCAGCTGTAAGGGCAAGCAAAGTGGGACTTTTTACTGTTTTTCTTTTGGAGTACTTCTCAGCACTAAGGCAATCAAATGCCTTTGAGCGAGTCTTGCCTTTGTTTGTAGGAAGGCTCATGCACTTTTGCTAACTAGGTCATTAGAGATATGAAGCCTTCAAGAGGTATGAAGCTCTCTGACCCTGAAGAAGTGTATATACACTCTGAGGTTAGCATTTTGCTTGGGGCTCACTCATTGGAACAGTGTTGGTGTGAAGACTCTGAGACTCTGGGTAGCTGTTAAGGAGCCCCCTGGCTTTGAAAAACCCAGATGTTGGTGCTTCTCTCTCTCTCTCTCTGGTAACTATGTATATATTGCTATGGTCAGGCAGATAAAAGCCTGTCTGTTGATTTGTGTTATTTTGCTCTGTTTATAATTTCTGTTTGTATTTGCTCTGAAGTTCAGGGTGTTGACTTTTTCTCCTGAACTAAGTAAATGATATATGTATGTTTGATTAAAGTGAGGTTGTAAACCCCTTAAAGTTGCTTTCCTTAGAAAGGCAAATCAAAGAACCTCTGCTAGCAGCCCTCCTGTGTGCTGGTGTTATTGGCTTTATACAGCCACAGTAGCTGCAAGTAACATTGCTGTTACAGCAGGTAAGCCCTGAAGCCCAGTGAAAGCCAGAAGTAAGACCTGAGCCCAAGCATAAAAAGCTTGGGACAGTGAAGGACCAGACCCCAGCTCTCATATTAAAAACACCAAGTCACCAAAAAAGAGGGCAGAAAAATGAGCAAAAAAACAAAAAAAAAAGAGCCAGACTATAGAAAGTTACTATGGTGATAGGGGGGATCAAGGCATAAACTTAGAAGAGAACAACAGTGTCAAAATGGCTACATGTGAAGCCTCAAAGAAAAATGTAATTTGGTCTCAGGCCCAAAAAGAATTCCTGGAAGAGCTTAAAAAGCATTTTAAAAAGTAAATAGAGAAGTAGAAGAAAAATTGGGAAAAGTAATGAGAGTAACACAAAAGAATCATGAAAAAGAGTCAATAGCATGAGAAAAGATAAACAAAATAACTGTCTAAAAAATAGAATTGGCCAAATGGCAAAGGAAATACAAAAGCTCACTGAAGAAAATGATTCCTTAAAAATTAAAATTGAACAAGTGGAAACTAATGACTCTATGAGACATTGAGATACAATAAGACAAAATTTAAAAGGTAAAAAAAAAAAAGGAAATGTGAAATTTTTCATTGGAAAAACAACTAATCTAGAAAACAGATCTGGGAGAGATAATATAGGAATTATTGGACTACCTGAAAGCCTTGATCAAAAAAAAAAGTCTGGATAACATCTTTCAAGAAATTATCAAGGAAACTTGCACTGATATATTAGAACCAGAAGGCAAAATAGAAATTGAAAGAATCCACCAATCACTATTTGAAAGAGATTCCAAAATGAAAACTCTGAGGAACATCATAACCAAATTCCAAAGATCACAGATCAAGGAGAAAATATTGCAAGCAGATAAAAAGAAATAATTCAAATATTGTGGATTTACAGTTAGGATTACACAGGATTTAGCCACTTCCACATTAAAGAACCACAGAGTTTGGAATACAAAATACCAGAAGGCAAAGGATTTAGGATTACAACCAAGAATCACCTACCCAGCAAAACTGAATATTATCTTTCAGGGGGAATGGACAAAATAGAGGATTTTCAAGCATTTCTAATTAAAAGACTAGGGCTGAATACATATTTGACCTCCAAATACAAGACTCAAGGGAAACTTAAAAAGGTAGAAAAGAAACAAGAAAGAGAAAACATAAGGAATTCAATAAGGTTAAATTGTATTTCTACATGGCAAGATAATATTTGTAACTCAACAACTTTATTACTGTAAGAGAAACTAGAAGGAGCATATGTAGACAGAGGGTGTGGATACATGGTGACTTTGATGGGACAATACCCCTCAAAAAAAAAAAAAACAAAATAAAGGGGTGAGAAAAAATTGCACTGGAAAAAGAAGGAGGGGGGAGATTGAAATCTATCTTACTGTATAAGGAAGTAAAAAGGGATGAGAAGAATAGAAAGGAGAGGGGAGAACTGATAAAAGGAAGAACTGATAAAATGGGGAAGGCAATTATTAGAAGTAAAACATTTTTGAGGAGGGAAAGGGGGGTCGGGTAAAAGACAGAGGGAGCTAAACAAGTGAAAACAGCATGGAGGGAAATACATATTTAGTTATCATAATTATAAATGTGAATGGGCTGAATGCATCCATAAAATGGAAGTGAATAACAGAATGGATTTAAAAAGAATCTTGCACTACGTTGTTTAAAAGAAACACATTTGAAGCAGAAGGTAAAAGTAAGGGGCTAGAGCAGAATCTATTATGCTTCAGCTGAAGCAAAGAAAGCAGGAGTAGCAATCATGATCTCAGACAAAGTAAAAAAGGTATAATTAAAAAAGATAAAGAAGGAAACTACATCTTGCTGAAAGGTATGGGCAATGAAGTCATATCAATACTAAACATTTATGTACCAAATGGTATCGCATCTAAATTTTTGAAGGAAATGTTGAATGAGTTATAGGAGGAAATAGATAATAAACTATACTAGTAGGGGACCTCAACTTTCCCCTCTCAGAACTAGATAACTCTAACCAAAAAATTAACAAGAAAGAAGTTAAGGAGGTGAACAAAATTCTGGAAAAGTTAGATATGATTGATCTCTGGAGGAAATTGAATGGGAATAGAAAGAAATATACTTTTTTCTCAGCAGCATATGCCACCTAAACAAAAATTGACCCTGTATTAGGACATAAAAATTAGGAAAAGAACAAAATAAAAATCCCCAATTAAACACCAAATTGGAAATCCTGAAAAAAGAAAGGAGAGAATAATAAAATTGAAAGTAAGAAAACCATTGAACCAATAAATAAAACTAAAAGCTAGTTTTATGAAAAAGCCAATAAGATAAATAAACCATTGGTTAATTTGATTTTATAAAAGGAAAGAAGAAAACCAAATTGCTAGTATCAAAAATGAAAGGGGTAAATTCACCACCAATGAAGAGGAAATTAAGACAACTGCTAGGAGCTATTTTATCCAATTTTATGCCAATAAATTTGACAATCTAAATGAAATGGATGAATATCTACAAAAATATAAATTATCCAGATTAATAGAAGAAATGAATATTTAAATAATCCAATCTTAGAAAAAGAAATTGAACAAGGGGTTAATGAACTTCCTAAGAAAAAATCCATAGGCCCAGAAGGATTCACAAGCAAATTCTACCAAACATTTAAAAAAAAATAAATCTGAATACCATATAAACTATTTGGGAAAATAGGAGAAGAAGGAGGCCTAACAAATTCTTTTTATGGCGTAGATATGGTGCTAATACCCAAAACAGGAAGAGCCAAAACAGAACATTATAGACCAATTTCCCTAATGAATATTGATGTAAAAATTTTAAATAAAATACTAGCAAATAGATTACAGCAATATATCGCAAGGATCATGAACCATGACCATGTGGGATTTATACCAGGAAAGCAAGGCTAATTCAATATTAGAAAAACTATCAGCATAATTGACCATATCAATTACAAAACCAACAGAAATCATATGATTATCTCAACAGACACAGAAAAAGCCTTTGACAAAATATAGCACCTGTTCCAATTAAATAACACTACAGAACCTAGAAATAAATGAACCTTTCCTTAAGATGATAAGTACTATTTATCTAAAATCATCAGCAAGCATTATCTGTAATGAAGGTAACCTAGAAGCCTTCCCAATACAATCAGGGTGAAGTAAGGATGCCCCTTATCACCTCTGTTCTTTAATATTGTACTTTAAAATGTTAGCTATAGCAATAAGAAAAAGAAATTAAAGGAATTAGAATAGGCAATGAGGAAATAAAACTATCACACTTTGCAGATGATATGATGTTATACTTAGAAAATCCTAAGGATGGGGGTGGAGCCAAGATGGCGGCTGGAAAGCAGGGACTTGTGTGAGCTCCCCCCCAGGTCCCTCCAAACACCTTATAAAAATGGCTCTGAACAAATTCTAGAACTGCAGAACCCACAAAATAGCAGAGGGAAGCAGGGCTCCAGCCCAGGACAGCCTGGATGGTCGCTGGGTAAGGTCTATTGCATGGGGCTGGGAGCGGAAGTGAGCAGAGCCCAGCGTGGGCTGCACAGACCAACAAGACCAGGAACCAGTTGGAATAGGCCCTAGCATCCTGAATCAGTGAGCTATGGCAGTTACCAGACTTCTCAATGCACAAACACCAAAGACAACAGAGAAGGTTAGTGGGAAAAACTGTGGAGAGACATTGTAAAAGGAGTTCACAGTTTGGCCACCACCCCAGAGGTAGCAGAGGTGGTGCATCTCTGAGGGTAGTTACAGAGCTACAGCTGCAGTTGCTTCTGGCCCCAGGCCCACCTGGTAAGAGGAATTAAGTGGTGGATCAGAGCAGCAGTGCAGAGCCAGCTTAGATCTGAGTCACAGTCTAGTTTAGAGGTTCTTGGGGCAGGAGGAGCTCTGGTGTGGCAGAGCTTGCTGTGTAGAAATAGCTCTGAAAACAACAGTGCAGCCCCTCAAGCTTGGGATAAAGTACTCTTTACTCTACAAGCAGTCATACCCCAACAAAAAAAACTCAAGGGTCAAGTAAGTTGGCTGGGAATATGGCCAGGCTGCAAAAACGGACTTAAGATTCAGTCTCAGACTTTGGGATCTTTCTTTGGTGACAAAGACGACCAAAACATACAGCCAGAAGAAGTCAACAAAGTCAAAGAGCCTACATCAAAAGCCTCCAAGAAAAAACATGAACTGGTCTCAGGCCATGGAAGAGCTCAAAAAGGATTTGGAAAAGCAAGTTAGAGAAGTAGAGGAAAAATTGGGAAGAGAAATGAGAAGGAT
>CM053626.1:284074981-284095752 GCA_028646595.1 Phalanger gymnotis | reverse complement strand
GCATGTGAAAATCAATGCTGAAAACTAAACATATTAAAAATAAATTTTAAAAAAAAAGAACCTAAAAAAAAAAAAGAGTGTCATATATAAAAAAGTTGGAAGGGCAAACTATGAATAAAAGTTGGAAGGCCAGACTATGAATGGCCTTAATACCAGAATGGAAATAGTGAGCAACTACAATTTTTGAGAAGGGAAGGGTTATATTCAGACTTTTACATTAGGAAAATCATTCTGACAGTTGTGTGGAAGATGGATTGAAGAATGTAGAGGCTTGAGAGATGGAGTTCGATTAGGAATCTATTAAATTTGCCTAAACAGAAGGTGGTTCAGGGCCAGAACAGAGCAATGGCAAAGTGAATAAAATAAGGGAAAGATCTAAAAGATGATGAAAAAAAAGGAATTTGCAACTGAATGGCTAGATGAGATAAGAGAGTGAGGAGTCAAAGATGGCTCCAGTCTTGCAAACTTAGGTGTGTCTGGAAAAATAGAAGTATGGAAGTTGGGAGAAGAGATGGTGAGGAAGATAAGTTTTGTCTTGGACCTGTTTAGTCTGAGATACCTACAAATACAGTTCAAAATATTTAAAAAGGCAGCGAGCAATGCATGACTAGAGATGAACAGTCTAGGACAAGTTATATAGAATTAGGATTCATCTGCATAGAGGTAACTGAACCCAGGGGAGTTCATGGAGTAACCAAGTATAAGAGTAAAAGAAGACAAGAGGGTGGCAGATCCTTTGGACATTACCCACAGTCAGGGGTCATGATACAGAGGCACTGAAGGAGTGGTCAAACTTCTAGGAAAAGAACCACGAGGGAACAGGGTCATGAAAAACAAAGGAGAGTGGACCAAGTTGACTGAGGGGTCAATAGAACTAAATACTATAAAGAGGTAAAGGAGAATGAAAAATGAGAGGTCATAGAATTTGACAATTAAGAGAAACTTGGTAACTGGAGACAGCACTTTCAACTGAGTAACGAGATGAGAAGCCAGATAGCAAAGGATTAATAATCTAGTAGGAGGGGACAAAATGAAGGCAATGAAATCAACCAGCTTTTTCTAAGAGTTTAGCGATAAAAGGGAAGAGAGAAATAGAACAAGAGTTTGACAGGATTGTCAAGTGGACAGTGTCGAGTGGAGTTTGTTTAATTGTGGGCAACCAATTGGTGTGTTTGTAAGCAGCAGGGAAGGAACTAGTCAATTGGGAGAAACTGAAGATGGGGGGGGCGGAATTATTGGAGTGATCTGAGCTGGAAGAAAAAGGAGGGGAGGGGACAAAGGGTGTTTATGGAAGGTCTGGCAACGACAAAGAAAAGGTTCCCCTTTCCTATATCGTCTCCCATCACAGAATGTGAAGTGCTTGAGAGCAGGAACATTCTTACTTCTGTTTGTATTCCCAGTGTTTAACACAGCACTTTATACATAGCAAAATAATATAATCTCCGTTATCTTAATAAATTTTTATTCATTCGTTCTTCCTCAGAGACTAAAAGAAAAGAGAATAGTGGATAATTTTAAGGGTGGGGGTTTGGAGGTTTTGTGGTTTGTTTTTTGTTTGTTTGGGTTTTTTTTTTGAGGTGTAGAGAAGGAGCAGAGAGATGTCATGAAATAAAATCTCTATTTTCTCATTAAAGAATGAGGCAAGCTGGTGGGGAGGGGAGTGTTGTGGAAAGTTCAAAGGGAGAAAAGAATGTTGAAACAGCTCCAATGGGGAGCATATTAGAGAATCAACCAGGGAGGAGTAAAAGAATTTAACTGTTGAAGTGAGTAACCCATTATGATTAAATAGCATAAATTAGTAGTGGCCTCATTCTGCCTAGTTGTGTGGCTTCCTTCAGTCCCATTTCATAATACATAAGTAGCAATGTAGGAGGCTTATCCCCAAAGCAATCTACTGCTGTGGTTTGGAAATACGTGATGTAACCAATCATGTTATCCCCACCCCCATGTCGCTGTCTGCCCTGTAACTAATCACATTGTCTTCCCCACCTATCTAAATCCGTACTTCTCAAAACTGTATTAAGGTTGGTGCGCCCTCTTGGGGTTTTGGGTCATTGAGAGAGGCCATTAACCCTATTTATTGGTTGCTACTAGCCTAACTAATAAATTGATCATGCTCAGAATCGTGTCTCTCAGTTTACTTAATTTTCAAACATAACAGCAGCTACGTGGAGGATGGATGGGATCCCTAGATTCAAGTCCCCTCCTCAATCTGCCCTGGATCTATGACTCAGAATTGGGTAATTAATGGCAGAACTCCATTTGACACTTGTTCCTGCTTCCTACACAAGGTCGGCATTCTCTTGTATGATGCAGTCTTGACCTTCTTTCAGTTTTGGTGTACTAGAATATTTTTCCTGGCACGGCCCACCCTCACTCCTATAGAAGCTTTACAGACCTTCGACCACGTCTCCTCCCTATACCAACCTGGGCTTGAAAAATGATTTGCTGTGATTTTTTTTTTCCTTAGATCTCCCAAAGATGACTCAGTCTGGCGCATTTTCTAGGTCACTGGGGACAAGTTATATGGGACGAACTGGGCTGTACTTTTTGCTACTATGCCAACTTGGCACAGTCCTCCTAATCTATCTCGCCAGGAAAACATCACATTATTGTTCCCCCTAAACTCTTTATTTCCCAACAAACTGGGCTACTCACTATTCCCCATATATGATTATTAGGTACCCACTCTTGCAAGCGTGATTCTAGACATTGCACGATTCTATGAATCAAGAATAAAAAGATGTTCTTGATTTCAAGTTTCTCTGCCATCTATCCATTTATTCCAAAACCATTTATTAAGCATGCACTTTATGCTGGGCATGAGAGCAGATAGAAAAATAATTAAGAAAAAGGTCTTGTTTTCATTGATTTTATCAAAGGAACAGCATTTTAACTGATCTTTGTAACAAACAAAAAAAAGATCCAGTCCTTTTGGGTCTTTCCTTCCTCTTGCTACCTATTTGATTCTTAGGTAGAATCCAGGTAGAACTAATTCTTAATAGATTCAAAACCAAAGATTTATTGGAGGCTAGGGGGAAAGGGAAGGGCCACCAGTTGAAATTTTTCTTATGATTAAAATAAGTTTCTTAATAGAGCTGTTTAAAGATTTCCCAGCCATCCACAATAATTTATTGTCAGCTATGCGCCAGGCACAGAAATCAAAGAATGAATTCTAGTAGAAGGACCATCGAAAGGCCCTATTATACATCCCCCTGCCTCCAGCCAAGGAGATTCCATAATTTTTGTTAGTAACTCATTCTTAGACTTTAAGGAAGTGGCATGGTAAATGAAATGTTGTCTCTAAACTCAGAATGACCCGAGTTCAAGCCCTGACTCTATTACCAGTTATGCGACACTGTGTAAGTCATTTGACCTTTAAAAGTTAAAAATAAAGCATATTTTTAAAGAATCTTAAAATGCTACATAAATGGTTATATATATAGTCAGCAATTATTATTATCAATGTTAATTAGAGCTGGTATTTATATAAAGCTTTAAGTTTGCGTAGCAACCCAACAGCCCTGAGAGGTAGGTGCTATTATTTCCACCCAAGTAAACTAAAGTTGAGAAATGTAAAGTAATTTGTCCAGGGTCACACAGCTAGTAATTGACTAAGGCAGGATTTTAACTCGGGCTTTCCTAACTCCAAATCTAGCACTCTATCCACTACACCACCTTTGCTGTTGAATCATTTCAATTATGCCCAACTTTTTGTGATCACACTTGGGGTTTCCCCGGCAAAGATATTGAAGTGGTTTGCCATTTCCTTCTCCAACTCATTTTACAAATGAGGAAACCAAGGCAAATGTAGTTAAGTGACTTGTCCAGAGTCACACAACTAGTGTCTGGGGCCAGATTCCAACTCATGAAGAATATTCCTGATTCCAAGCCCAATGACCTATCTATTGTACCACCTAGCTGCCCCTACTCTGCAACCTAGCTGCCTATAATGTTAAACCGAAAAATCTAACTTTCTACCTAATACAAGGCAGTCATAAAACTTAAGCCTATATGTTCTTATTCTATTTTAAGTGGAGCTAGTTATTACTCTTTGTAATTCACATGACAGACTTGAAGACTATTAGAGAAGTGCCCAATAGAGCCTAGACATCCATAAAAGAACATAGAATATGGCAAATTAAGGTGGAGTCAGTCCTAAACAGGCTCTGGACAAAATGGGTGTCTAATAAATGTTCCCAAGCGACTGATTTCAGGGCAGCTAGGTGACACGATGGATAGAGCACCAGCCCTGGAATCAGGAGGACCTGAGTTCAAATCCAGCCTCAGACACTTACTAGCTGTGTGACCTTGGGCAAGCCACTTAACCCTGATTGCTAAGAAAAAAAAAAGTGATTGATTTCTCATTGGGTAGATATATTTAGCGTTAAGGAGGTTGGAGCAGGAGAACCAAGACCAATGTTTTCATTGGTGGAAATAAGGCAGAAGTGACAAACAGCAGCTCACAGGACATATGCAGCCCATAGCACTCCCTAGAGTCATCAGACCCAGATTAAAATAACTTGGAAATGTTTAACGAAATAAATAAAAATACAATCAAACATAAATAGTGTTAATATGTAGGTTTTCTAACTTAATATGCTGTGAGCAAGAATCCTTACATACAATTTAGTGGCCTCGTTTCTATCTGAGTTCGACCCTACTGGTAGGAGGAGATCCCAGAGTAGAATCTCCCCCTGACAATGCAAATCAATAACTCATCTGCAATTTAAAGTTTTAGCAAGTTGCCTAGAACACTGAGTGCTCGCACACGCACATACGCACACACACACACACAGTAAATGGGATCGTTCAGCTAAAATGTCTATCAGACCTTAAAGCACAATACATATGTCAGCTTTCATCAACACCATCGTTAATCATAATTAAAGAAAGACACAACATTCTATGGCAACCACATACACAAGTAGCCCTTGGCAGGATGGTAGGCTCAACCTGCAAACAACTGAAAACACGTAACAAATGACAGTCAATTGACAAGCATTTAAGTACCTGCTATGCACCAGTTGTTCAGTCTTTTTTCAATAGTGTGACTCTTCCTGACCCCATTCAAGGTTTTCTTGGCAAAGATACTGGAGTGGTTTGCCATTTTTTTCTCCAGCTTGTTTTAGAAATGAGGAAACTGAGGCAAAGAGGGTTAGTGACTTGCCCAGGGAGGTTACACAGCTAGTAAATGTCTGAGGCCAGATTCGAACTCAGGAAGATGAGTCTCCCTTTCTCCAGGCCCAGCATTCTATGCACTGGGTCACCTAGCTACCCCACTACACACCAGACACTTGGCTAAGTACTAAGGGTACAAAGAAAGGCAAAAAATAGTTCCTACTCTCAAAGAGCTCACAGCCTGGGACACGGGACAATATGCAAACAACTATCTACAAACAAGCCACAGGGAGAGGATAAATTGGAAATAATAAACAGAGGGAAGAATTAAGGCGGACCGAGCAAGCCTTCCTATAAAAGGTAGGATTTTAGCTGGGCCTGAAAGGAAGCCAAGGAGTGCAAGAGATGATGGGGATGGAGAGAATTCCAGACATTGGTGGGGAGCAGGGAGGGGGAAAGAGACAGCCAGTGAAAATTCCCAAAGTCAGGAGATGAAATCTTTTTCTAGGAAAGCAGAGGCCAGTTGTTACTGGGTCATAGCATGTGTGGGAAGGAGTAAAATGTAAAGTCTTAAAAAGTAGGAGGGGGGCAGGATATGAAGGGCCTTGAAAACTAAACAGAGGATTTTATATTTCATCCTAAAAATGACAAGAAGCCGGTGGAATTTACTAAGTGTAGGGGGTGTGGGGTAGGGTTACGGCAATGTGGTCAGACCTGTGGTTTAGAGAGATCCTCACTTGGATAGCTGAGTAGAGATGGAAGGAAATAGCAAACAGGACCTGTTATGAAGGCAGCAACCTTCTGTCACCCTAGGGGATCATTGTTTAGTCCCTAAATATTTAGGAATCTGAATTTGGACCCTGCACATGATATCTTTTTCTTCCTGTTACAATGCTAGTTCCTCACAAATAGATTGCTTCATTCTTTGCATTTGTTTCTCTACCACCTAGCACAGCAACTAGAGCAAAGAAGGCAATTAATAAATTCTTGTTCATTGATCAAATGATTGACTTGTAAAGAAAGAAGAAA
This sequence comes from Phalanger gymnotis, assembly GCA_028646595.1. NCBI lineage: Eukaryota > Metazoa > Chordata > Mammalia > Diprotodontia > Phalangeridae > Phalanger > Phalanger gymnotis. Next base: position 284,089,602 of record CM053626.1, on the reverse strand, counting down.
AGTCTTCAAGTATACAATGTGGTCCAGTGGAAAGAACACTTACTCTGGAGACAGAGGACCTAAGGACAAGTTTTTAACATCCCTGGGCCTCAGTTTCCCATTTGTAATAATGAGAGGCTTGGACCAGAAAGTTTCTGAAGTCTCTTTCAACTCCGGAGCTATGAGGATCGTACAACTGAGCAGCTGGAAGGATATGTGTATCCCCTAGTTCTGCAGGAGACCTATTGAAACAACCATATCTTTCAGTGTCATTTCTATTACATCAGGAAATCCCCTAATTGGGGGCTTTTGGAGTAGAAGTCAATATGTAAATATTCTGGGCACAATCCAGACAAGTAAGAGCAGCAGTGCTGAGTATAAAAGTTCCACCAGCCAACAATGGGTCATTAGTCATTTCAGCAAAGACAGCTGTAAGGGATTAGAGGACTGGGGGGGGGGGGAGAAGAATAGGGGTTAATTTCCTCTAATCGATGTTTGAAAAGTTCACGCATGAAAAAAGGTCAAGAAAATCGTCATAGTCCAGACTTGGAAAACAAATATAAATAATGGACATACTAAGTACGGGAAGAAGAAGAGAATGTCCTTGAGCAGTCTTCAGAGTTGCAGAATAATCACTAAATAAACCAACCAACTCAGAACAGACATTTTTCATTGAATATTGAACTGTCATTACCTGGAAACCTATGGAACTTGAAACAGGATGATGAGGGGAAAGGTATAAGAAAACAATAATGAAGTACTTGGCAAGCTCAAAAGCACTAAATATTAATATCATTACCAGATTTGATTCACGATCAGGAAACTAACCTAGAGTCCCTAAATGGAGACCAAGAAGTGTTCGTGATAGGAGCCGTTGACTTTTTAATGATATTTATTTATTGGTTTTGTATTTCTTATTATTGAAATCCAACCTCACAGTATAGAAAATAATCATTCTGGATTAATAAGTCAGAAAGTCTTGGGTTTGAATCCCAACTCAGATTTTCACTCTCAGAGTGACACTGAGCAAGTCACCTAACATCTCTTAGGCTCAATTTTGTTGTTCAGTCATTTTAATTGTGTCCAACTCTTTGTGACCCCTTTTGGGGTTTTCTTGGCAAAGATAGTGGAGTGGTTTGCCATTTCCTTCTCCATCTCACTTTTCTGATGAGGAAACTGAGGCAAAGAGGGTTAAGTAACTTACCCAAGGTCACATTGTCTGAGGTCACATTTCAACTCAGGTCTTGCAGCTTCTAGGTCTGGCTCTCTATCCACTGCACCACCTACCTGTCACTGAGACAAAATATCCTCATCTATAAAAATGGGGATAAGACTACCTCACAGTACTGTCATGATACCAAAATGAAATATGGTTTTAGCTTGTAATTGGGGGGGGGGAATAAAATATATTGAATTTAAAAATAAAAATAAATACACTTTTATCAATGAAAACAAAGTGCAAATCAAATTCAATGAAAAAGAAGTTAACAAAAAATTCTCTCCATCTGGCAATGATTATTTATTCATTATGGAAGACAGATATGAGTGGACTTTTGGTATGCACAAATCTCAGTGCAGAGTACCATCAGTCAGCACAGGCTCATGACACAAATGAGTTATGTCTTCCTGCTCTTTGCTGCATTTAAATGTGAAATCTATAAACGCAAAATTAAAATCTGTATAGAAATTAAAAAGACATTGTGACATTATATTTCTCAACATCACTCATTTTGGTAAATGTGATATAACTATAACTGGTTTTGAAAATATTGACAAATTTTAAAAATTGAAATAATGCAAGAAAAAGTACAAGTCATTATTTAACAACTAAATCTCAGTTTAATTTCCTTCCATTTCTATTGTCTATTTTCAAATTTGAAATAAAATCTCTTCACAATGGATAAATGCACAAGTGAAGGGAGCAGCTGAAACTAGTACATGCAAAGATAATAAAGTTTACATCACTAAACTTCAAAAACACAAAATCAAAATCCCCCCCAAAAAATACAATATAATATAACACAAAAATTAATTGGAAATTGCAAGGATGCTGGGGAATGGCTGAACAAGTTGTGGTATATGATTGTGATGGAATATTACTGTGCTATAAGAAATGAAGAGCTCAACAATCTTAGAAAAATATGGTGAGACCTGCACGAAATAATAAAGATTGAAATGAGCAGAACCAAGAGAGCATTGTGTACAATAATAGCAATATTGTTTTTAGAATTATTTTAAGTGAATAAGTTATTTTTATTATTATAAATCCCCAAATTAACTACAAAAGACATAAGAAGAAAGACTATCTGGATCTAAAGTAATGATAAATAGATGTATGTATAGACTAATTTTATACATATATACCTATTTGTGTCTAACGGTAACTATTTCAAGGGCAGGGGGCAGAGGAGGGAAGAGGAAAAAGAAAGTTACGTGATAATTTTGTTTTATATTTGAAAGGAATAGCAAGTTGTGAATAGTAGATTTGTAGTTGCATGTGCAATCATCTTTTTTATTGTACTATGTTAGGGAAATGCTTGTGTTATTCCAGAAATTAAAAAGAAAATTTAATAATGAAAAAAGAAAACATAATTCACTGAATTTCTCATTGAGATTCACAAATCTCAATATTAATTATATTAATAACATGAAGCTGTTGATGGAGGAGAAAGACTATTGTGTTTGCTTAGTACCAATACTTTAGCTTCAGATAGCATAAAACCTAATAAATTTAAATGATATCTCGAAAGTGCACATGCAGAATACAATGGCAAGAGAAAGAAGTGTTTCCAGAGAATATTAAGTGCTTTTAATAAACCAAAGCAAACTTTTTCAGAAAACATGTCTGTAACATTAAAAGTATTGTTAGAACCTGGCCTGTATTATTTTATGAGCTACTGGTACCATGACTCTGGAGGTTGGTGGGTGTTCACAAGGAATTTGGGGAATGCATTTCAATCTCCATAAGTCATTCCGATGTGAGATAAGATTACAATTCAGGATTACACTTAGAACCTCTAAGGTTGCTTGCAGATTTGCTAAGGGTAGAAGCTTAATCTGACAGGAAAAACTTCGGAAATACTTACAATTTGGGAAATCATATGAAAAGCAGCTTCAAGCGTTCTAGCTGCAAGTAGAAATGAGAACTGCCAGTGTCTGAAGATATTTGTGATTAATTGAGAAACCAAAAACTTCCTATAAATTTTCACCATAATTGAAAATGACATAATGTGGTAGGACTATATTGGATTCCGCGCCACAAAAAAATCAACCAATTTCATAACAAAGCATAGTTCTATAAGTAATAACTTAGACACATCTTTCATACAATCTTAGCATACCAGATGCTTGACAGGATAGTGGACTAGACATTTTCTCCAGTGTTCATAAACTCTCAAAACTCCCCAAAATAAGGTTTATGAAAAAAAAGTAATGCAATTGCAACTGTCCCCACAGGCCAGGGCATTAAGAAGCCAAACAAGGTAATAACCTGATGAATTAGCAAGAAAGAAGACTAATCCCTTATCTCTGATGTCCCCACTCAGCCTACCCTTCCCTACCAACCCCAAAGGAATAGCAGGGCAGCATAACTTGACTAATTGACTTGTACTTTGGGGTCCACTTAACAATTTCCACCACACCGAGGTAACAGACTGTAACTATACTCATCATACTCATCCCCTTGGAGAAAAGGGAAAGGTGTGAGAAAGCAAAAGCATTCTATGCCTAGGGTAGTAACCTACTTCAGCAACAGCACTTGTCTAAAGAACTAAAGAAAAGAGGGTACAGGAACAAGGTACTAGCATTGCGGGACTGTACCAGACCTGGGGCCGGTTCTGTTCGCCAAGCAGTCATTTGAAAAAGGGACTGAGGCCACTGAAAAGTGAATTCCTCAATGTGGACAGCTTTGAGATCCAGCCCTCAGGCAACCTCCATGAAAAGGGAAGGAACCAAAAAGTAAACAATAGGAGGATGGGGGACGGGGAGGAAAACCAAAGTGATAAGCAGGAAGAAAAGTCCATTCATTAATAACCTTGAGCACAAGGAGAGAAATCAAAAGGGAAGATAATAAAACAAGAGTAAAGGCGGCTTTTAGAACATCTAACACACCACTCCGCCTCCAGCGGAATCATTGGGGGTTTTGTGTGGAACTAAAATTCAGAATAAGAGTGCATAAAAGGGGAGACGGAAGGTAGAAGTTAGAGGGGAACGTGTGATGTACCCCAATCAATGATTAATAATGAAAGGAAAATATTTAGTTTCTCAGGAAGAAGAGGGGCTCTGGGGAAATGTCTGAGGTGGCATAGGAGGAGATGGAAACAGAAGTAAAAACGGGGAAAATCTCAACTCGTTGGTGGGAGGGCATTTTTTTAAGGGAGGTAAGGTATCACTACATAAAGTTTGGGGACCTCTTTTTAGGTGAATTTACCCAAAGATTAAGCGAATGGTTGGGACACAACCAAATTACATCAAACGTTGGCACAAAAAAGTTATCATTCGCTTTGGGGTAGTTTTCTATCTGGACCAGATGTATCAGGGTACAAGATGTATCATCATTTCTTAGAATAAGAGATAGGGCAGGGTGCCTCAAAGTACCCAAACCATGGTTGAGGGGTACATTCAGTCATGAAAAAGAATGTCTAAGACAAATCACAGAGACCTTCCTGGCTCCTGTTGACTCTGCTCTCTAAGCTGCTATCATAACAGTACTTGAAACCAGGCATTCTGGGACCAGGAGCATGCCATTTTTGAGGTCCACATGGTGGTGCTAAAGAGCTACCTTATGCTTTCTCAAGGAAAACAATACAAAGACGAACTGATTCATGGTGCTCTGACACCACCAGAAGGGTGTATGTTATCATATTAGGACGTTAGGCCAATTCCAATAAAATAAAATCTAATGGAGATAAATGTTAATCTTACATCTAGTTTCAACAGACAAATTCTTCAAATACAAAGTGGTTGGAGAGGTATGGCCAGATAGCAGAAAATGATTAGCAGATTTTACCAGTGAAATATTTGAAATACAGAGGTGGCCTCAGTGTCAAAAAAAAAAAAAAAACTTGGATTCAAGTCCTTGCTCTGAAATATACTGGTAAATCATATAATCCGTCAGGTTCAGGCCAAAATTTTTAAAAGGTCAATATGAATAAACAGTAGGATAAGGCAGCCAAAAGTCTAATGATAGTATTGACTATATTAATAAATTATTAATGACAACAGCTAGACTTCTATAGCACTTTAAGGTTTACAAAGCATTACAATTTAATCCCATTTAATACTCGTGACAGCCCCTGGAGGTAGATGTTATTACATTCCCCCATTTTACAGACAGAAGTTAAGTGACTTGCCTAGGGTCACACAGCTAGTGAGTATCTGGAACTACATTTGAACTCAGATCTTCCAGGTTCTGTGGCCAGCTATCTACTGTGCCACCTAATGGCACATAAAGGAAACTATGACAGTGAGGGCACAGCACATTGCAGTCCCATCAGCCTCTCCATCATGCATGTTTTCCATGTGGAAGACACTGAGATCAATGGCTTCCAAGAGAATCTTGATAATGCGAAATGAAAGTGCCTGGGAGAGACTATGGAACTTGGGTGGACATTCTATAACCGGTTCTCATCAGCTAGCCATGTGATGAATGCTATGTTCTTGGAATAGCTTCACCTTGGTAGCTTAGATTTTTGTTAAACTCATAGGGCAGAAGATTGACACATTCTTGATAGAAATAATGTGGCTGTGTTGGTTTGATTTTTCACTTGAATATGAAGGGGAAGGCAAAGACTGATGAAAGCATTGTACTTGCCACTGACAAGACAAGTGATCAATCTCTGCTCCAGCCTGGTGGTCAAGATACAAATTGATAGAATCCTGTGGCCTGGCTGATTATATGGATGAGTGATGTTTCAGGTGCTCATCCTCCAATCAACAACCAGGTCAGTTATGATCAGTGGTGTGCTGGACCCAGCTCAAACTGGGTCCTCACAGGTAACTTTTCAGCATGAGCATTTATGCCTCATAAATACTATAAATCAAAGCTTTATTTATTGTTTTGTTGATTGATAGAGAAACTGTTGATATTGCATATTAAATGTGTGTTGTGCATATGTATATATATGTGTGTGTGTATATATGTATGTATGTATAGGAGAGACAGTTGTTAAACATTTACCAGAATTCCCCTGGCTATGACTCAGAGCTCAGTCCAATATTGAATAGATTATTTTACCCGGGTTGGTGGTCTCAGGAGGATCTTTACTCCTGGTGACTGATATGAAAGGGCCAAGGATGACAGGGCAGATGACCTATCCATTGGCCCTTCCTGGTAGAATCTTGGGTCAGGCTCATAGAGGTGATGACCAGGATGGTAAAGGTCCTCATTATCATGTCCCATGAGGATCAGCTAAAGAAAATAGCTGTGTTCATTCTTGAAAAGAAAAAAAAATTGAGAAATGTAATATCTGCCTTGAGGTATTTGAAAAGTTGTCATAAAGAATCAGGATTAAGGAAGTGTATCATTGTTCAATTGTATGAAACTCTTTGTGACCCTATTTGGGGTTTTATTGACTAAGATACTGGAATGGTTTGCCGTTTCCTTCTCCAGCTCACTAAACAGATGTGGAAACTGAGGCAAACAGGGTTAAGTGACTTGTCCAGGGTCACACAGCTAGTGTCTGAGTCCAGATTTGAACTCAGGAAGATGTGTCTTACTGACTCCAGGCTCAGGCTCTGTCCACTGCACCACCTAGCTGCCCCATAAGCATATCATTACCAGACTTCAAACTATATTAAAAAGCCTTAATCATCAAAACTATTTAATACTAAATAACAAAAACAAAGCCGTTGATTATTAAAAACAAACTAGATAAGCAAGAACCAAGAATTGAAAATAACAGCCTGGCATCTGATTAACCCAAGAACATAAACTACCTAGGAACGGATTCATTATTTCAGAAGAATTACTTAGAAAACCAGAAAGTGGTTTGACTGAAATTTTATTTAGATCAGCCTCTTATGCCACATTCCACAATAAGTTCCAAGTGGATAAATAGCATTTAAGAAAAGGAAAAAAAAAAAGAAAGAGCAAAAGGACATAATGTTCATACTTTTGGCTAAGTGGGGTAATTCTTAAGCAAATGAAGGATAGAGGTGAACATAAAGGGCAAAGTAGAAAATCTCAATATGCCTCATATGTCTTTCATATACCTCAAGTCAAAGACAAGAAGGTCTAATATGTGACAAAATGTTCCAAGCAGCACTTTATTTGTAGTAGTAACGGATTAGAAACTATGTAAGTGAACATTAACTAGGGAAAGATGAGTAAATGGTGTGGGATATGAATGTAATAAACTGTTTTATAGTAGGAAATAATAAATATGAGTAATTTGTCAAAACATGAGAAGATAATCCTATGACATATGAAGTAGAACAGGGAGAAGTAAGCAGGAATAACTTGAAATTTTCCAGCTTGTAGAACATTAGTCGGATTCTCACCAAGGTAGAAACTGGTCGATGGCATGAAAATGATGGGAATCTTGGAATTGGAGATGTGATATTGGAGGTAAACCGAGCAGTTAGAGCTAGATAAATAGATTTGAGAATCATCAGGCTAGAGATGACAATTAGATCCATGATATCTGATGAGATGTACAAGTGAAACAATATAGAAAAGAGAAGAGGGCCCACAGAGCCCTGTGGACCATTCACTTCGTAGGTGTGACCTGGATGAAAATCTCACAAAGACGACTAAGAAAAAGTTGTCAGGTCTGAAGAATGAGAGAAGAATGTCCTAATAGAGAGAAGAGAGTATCAAAGAGAAGGGGGTGATCAATAGTATCAAAGGCTAAAGAGAGGTCAAGAAGGATGAGGATTAAGAAAAAGCCATTGGATTTGTCAATTAAGAAATAACTGGTTGTTTTGGAGAAAGCAATTTTGGTTGAATGATGAGGTTGGAAGCCAGATTATAAAGCAGAAAGAGTGGAGAGGAAGTGGAGGTATCTATTGTAGGTGGCCTCCTCAAGGAGTTTTATAGATGAGATATGGGATGATAGTGGGGAGTGGAAGGATTGAGTCAGGGTTTTTTGAGGATGGGGGAGACACAATGATGTTTGTAAGCATAGAGAAGCAGCCCATATATTGAACTTCCAGGAGTTCAAGCTTTGGGGACTCAACCTACCAGTGTCAGTTGGAGGGAATCCTTAGAAGTTACATTACAAAGGTTGCATTACAATCCTTAGAAGTTTGCATTACAAAGAAGTTCCTTAGGGTCATGCATTCCCAAATTGGAACTTGACTCAGCAAGTACAATAGCATTTACAGTACTGTTTCGCCAGCTGAACGCAACAAAAGCTCATTAAGTACTAACTATGCAAGGCATCAGGCTTCATCCTGTGTATCTAAAGGTAGACACAACACAAATGCTACTACTTTTAAAAAGGGTGAATGACAGATACACAAATAACTGAGTTACGCGAACTACTCGATATATGCAAGGGAACGTGTTATAGAAAAGGTGGAATGTTATGACAAAATAATGAAAAATGTGAGAGAGGAAAACAAGTTTGCAGAAATATAGTCCCGAGACCTAAATAAGCCAGGTCGCCACAAAAGCATTCATGAATGACGCTAGAAGGAGAACAAGAAACAGAACTGAAAATGAGAGAGATCTGTCAGCATTTCCACGACAAATTATTTTCATCATTTATAGCTTAAGCACACAGTATAAAAATGTACTTTCATCTGCAGGGAACAAAGAACAACATGTTCCAGCCTTGCAAAAAAACTTCAAGCATTATGAGGCTTTATAAACATGAGCTATTATTCAATCATTTTTTATAACTTGTGACCCATGCCTTCCACATCTCCCCAATCCCAGGTATTATTAATTTATTATAAAGTTTAGGGACTAGACTTGTGATTTCTTCAGAGAGAAGGGGGGGAGAGAACAACAGAGGGGGAGGGGAGAGAACGACAGAGGGAGGGAGAGACAGACAGACAAGCTTTTACTATGTGCCAGGCACCGTGTTAAGTTCTGGGGATACAAAAACAAGTAAACAAGACAATCCGTCTTCTCAAGGAGCTTAAATTAAAAAGCTGGGAAACTAGAGAATAGAGGAGAAATGTTTTCTATCCATCCAGGTTGGCACCTTCTCTGTAAATTAGACACTCAGGGCATTGCCTTAGAGCACTGAGAGACTTGTCCAGAGTACTAACAGGTTGTCAGCTTGCCAGTTCTCATCAGAGGGCAGGTTCATTTCTATTTCTCCATGTCGCATAATGCTAACAGTAAGTCCTAATATAAAGCACTCTCATTTGAACTTCGCAATTCTGTGCATTAGTAAATGAAAGTAATTATCCCCATTGAACAGTAAAGGAAACTGAAGCTTAGAAAAATTACATAATTCACTTAGGGTCACGTACCTTTAAGTGTCAAAGCCAGGACTCCATTATAGGTCTGTCAACTACAAATCTGATTTTTAAAAATACATGGGCTCAGCACTATTTCAAAATAGCTCACTAGGTTTTCTTTAAGACCAAAGTTTTTGGTTGGGCTCTGAATTTAGGGGGAAATATGATAAAATAATATTTGAGCAAATGAGCAGTTTATTCCCAACACAGTTCCATCATTTGCCATCTATAGGTCTTTGGGCAAGTCACAACATGCCCAGGAGTAAGCATGAATGATCTGTGTCATCTTTTAAGATTTCTGGTTCACTTTGGTCCTTCTTAAGAGGAAGTTTATGAAAGAATAGCACAAGATGTTAGTGCCCTGGGCTCTTGGCTCCGTTCCCTCCCAGGCTTCCAGCCAAGAAAGAGGACAAACATTACCTAATTCTGTCCTCGGCCCTCATTATGTAACTGCCCTTAGGGGAAACTGGAGGGCTAACCAACTCTGTAAAGGAAACAAGCTAAGTGGCTGGAAGGATACTTTCTATTGTGAAGAGTCTTAACTGCTACCACTCTGGGAGAAAAAAAATCCAACCCTCAACTGAGCTACTTCTGTAGTCTCTGGATACACGGGGCTGGCAAGTCATGAAGACCAATATCGCAAGATTTTTTAACTGGCCGACCTTTTCATTACAACACCTGTGGAAACTGAGTCTGAGAAGCCTTACAAGTTCACATAGCTAGTTAGTAGCAGAAATTAGGACTACAACCTAGAGCTCTTTCAACTACACATATTGGGGGTGGGGCAGCGTGGAACAGGGAGGAGAGCAGAGATCTTGCTAAGCTGGGGAGAAATCAGACTGTAGAGTTTTTGGAAAGAACATGCAATGTTAAATTATGGACTTCTCTGAGGAAAGGAAGGAAGAAGGGAGGGAGGGAAGGAAGGAAGGGCAGCTATGGGGTGTGATACAAAGAGCTCTAGACTTCTAATCAGAAAACCTGGGTTCAAGCACTGCCTCGAATACTTCCTCACTGTCTATGAGCAAGTTGCTTAATCTTCTTTTAAAATATTTTTATTTATTTCGTTAAATATTTCCTAATGTAAAAATTCTAACTTTTTTTTCTTTTGAAAATTCGCTTCCTCCCTCCTGTCTCTTCTTCCTCCTTGAAGAGGCAAGCAAGGTATCAATTATACATCTGAAGTCAGGTAAACATGTCCAATTAGTCATGTTAAGTTGTTTAATCTTTTTTGGGTTCCTACTTCATCAATCAGTAAAATAGAGATAATAACATTGTAATTTCCATCTCACAAGGTGACAATTTGACAATAACTATTTTACATGGTTGCTGTTTTTTTTTTTCATATATATAAGATATTGTGGGTCCTTCGTTTTCAAAGAGGACCAATGATATCACAGGGGATGCCTTGACTCGTTCATGAATTGGATTTACGTGAGGCAGAGTTGCACGAAGTTGTCAGCCTCACTCTCTCTTCCAGAGTCATCGAAGTCCAGTGGCAGAACAAAAGTCAGGATGACTGGTGATGGCCCAGAATGCAGTGGGTGACCTTTGTATCTTCCATGTCTGACCAAGCTCTGAGTGCTTCACAGTTCCTGCTTCAGCTGCTTGCTTATGGCCTTTGGAAGAAATTGTTCTAATCTGCCCGTTCTGCCAGGTAAAGTCTTCACGTGCTCGGGGGTAGACATCCCCCAACCCATCAACAAGTTTGGGGCCTCAACGTAGTTTAGCCCATCTGCCCAGACAGTTACCAGGGTGTGGCTCCTGCACATACTACAGCTTCTTGGAGTCACAGATGAGTTAGGGGAAGGATTGAAGGTAGACACCAAAGGTGAACGAGCAGCCCTGAAAAGGGCTTGGTAACCCTCACACCAGAGTGCTAGTGCTCCAGGAACACTCCATATAAAACATACCCCTATATAAAAGACTCAGCTGGGTTGTCTTTCTGTCCCCTCCTTACCTAGCCATGCCTTTTTTTCTTTTTGGCCAGACTTGTGATTTCATTAGTTTTTGAAAACAGAAACTCCTTCTACCAGAACAGATGACCATTTGCTCACCAAATGGAGTAGAGAATTGCCTGGAACATCTAGTCATCTAACAATTTGCCCAGGGTCATACAGCCAATATAATATGTCAGAGGCAGAAATGGAACCCAGATCATCCTGACTCTGAGGCAGTCTATCTACTGTGCCACAGTTTGCTAGCTCTAACCTTGTGTTTTGATTATTTTTCTGGTAGTGCTGGTGGATTTGTGCTGAACTCTTAGCCGGTGACCAAAGGCAAAAACCTAAGAGACTTTTGGTTAGTATTAGGAGCATGATCTGAGTTACTGGAACAGAGTAGGTGCAGGGAATCCCTGCGGAAAAGCTACCAGGGACTGTCTTGTTATGACAGTCCAGGGATAGTTGAGGAAGATAAGCCAGAAGGCTTAGTCATTGCCAACACCTCCCCACAAAGCAAGCAAAAAGAGGCACATGGTCACTACGAAGTCACCACAAGGAAGATTAGTAAAATCATGAAAAGGAATAAGCTATTGTCCGCCCCTATCCCCCACACACACCCCAGAAAAGCTACATACCCCACATATACCCCTCTCTTTTTGCTTCAGAAGAATGTAGTCAGAGCGGGGGGTGTTGCAACCCTGGCAAACTGAAAGATGTCACTTGCCAGGTTTCTGAGGAATGAAATGCCTACCAGATAGGCATGGAGGAGGATATATGAAACCAATGTATTCTTTGCAAATGATTTGCTCTGCTCATGTGGAAAATAACAATATTCTCTGGGTTTGTTTGGTGTAAATAATTTCCTATACTTTGTACACCAAGAGAAGCCTCAACTTACAGAAGGGGTGTCTTCCAAAAGTTCACTTACAGGTCACATGAAACCGGGAATGCTTCCCCATGGGAATAATCCTCTGCATGCTAGTTAGGTCCTAAGTACAGCCAACAAAATTCTATTTAACCCTACAGTGAACTTCCAGTACTGCCAAGCTCCACATGCAAAACAGGTGCTTGCTAAGAGTTTGCCGTTGAATGAATAAATGGATGAATAATATTGAATCACCATGTTTAGTAGAGTTTCCATGAGGAAATACATTAACACAGCACCTGCCCACCTCTCTCTCCCTATCCTCCTCCCCATTCTAGTTTAAGGAAACAGTATGGTACCTCCCGAAAAAAAAATACCAGCTCCAAGGTCAAAGAAAACTGGGTCCCAATGCTTTACTGCCTCTGTGACCTTGGACAAGTCATTTAACTTCCCTGGGTCTCAGTTTTCTAATTTGTAAAATGATGGGCTTTGGACTGGTCTCTGAGGTTCTTTCTAGGGCTAAGATACTTATTTTTGCTTTCTCTTCCCACTGCTTCCAGTTGCTCCCAGCCAAGGTTACTCTCCTTCCCCAGTATAAGAAACAAAAATAGGAACTCATCCCTACAATTTTTCCTCTACTTTCCATTTTACTCAGGAGACAGCTAGGTGGTACCGTGTATAGAATGCTAGGCCTGGAGTGGAAGAGACCTGAGTTCAAATTTGACCTCAGATACTTACTAGCTATGTGACCATGGGCCAGTCATTTAACCCGTTTGCCTCTGTTTCCTCATCTGTAAAATGGGAGTAATAATAGATTCTACTTCATAGAGTTGTTGTGAGGATTAAATGAGATAATAATTGTTAAGTGCTTATACTACACTGTATAAATGTTAGCTATTGTTATTAGTTATGTGGCCCTTTAAGTCACTTAACTTCTGCCTGCCTCAGTTTCCTTAACTGTGAAATGAAAATAATATCCCCTACGAAGACCAAATGAGATCATTCTAAAGTGTCTAGCTGTGTCTGACATGAAGTAGGTCCTATATAAAGTGTCATTCCCTTCTCCTTCTGCCTGCTACCCAGGAAACAACTCTTCAACCCTTGTTAAGTTTTCTAAAGGTTTTTAAATGGGAAAGTGAATTCCTTTAATCGCTCCCCATTTCAGCCATTCAGGAGAGACAAGCGTTGTTTTGATTTCAGAGAAAAAGAGAAAAATGCCTTCTTGGATTCCTGACTACAGGATCCAAGGAAAGTCCCCAGGCCAATCACATTGATTCTTTCTTCTCTGGGCTTTGCTCTGACTCTCCAGACTTCTTTCTCCACCATGACCCCTTCAAGGGCACCTTCTCCACCTCCCTCCCCCCATCCAGCATCTTGTTATGTGCCGTCTTCTCCCATTAAAATGTAAGCTCCTTGGGAGCAGGTAGGTTCGTTCTTTCTGCTTGTGTCTGTATTCCCATCCCTGAGCACAATGCCTGCTACATTGTAGGCACTTAAAGCTTCTTGTTGCTGACTTTGGAATATAAAAAAGCACACAAGAGCATGTAAACACAGAATCAGCACCTCCCATTGAGTCTTTCTGAGACTGGGTGAATTATCAATCTACTCCTTTCTGTTTATCCTTTCAGCTCTTGTCATGCAATCTGCTAACCAGGGTCCAGCCATGCAAATGGCCTGGAAGCTGCAGTAAGCTTCCCCGAAGAACCAGAAACACTAAAGGGCCAGGGTCAACCTGGAAACATCTACTGGCTTTGCTACTGCCACAGAGATGGTGCTTTTCTTACACTCTTCATCCATGTCTCTGCCTAATTAAAAATTTGAAGATGTTGTAAAACATACTGGATGAATAGATATATTATGTAGATGCATATTTTTATTTATTTGTAGTTTTCAACATTCACTTTTATAAGATTTTGAGTTCTAAATTTTTTCCCCTCCCTCCTTTCCCCCCTACCCAAGATGGCATGCAATTTGATATAGGCTATGCATGTACAATCATATTAAACATTATTTCCACATTAGTCATGTTGTAAAAAAAAAAAAAAAGAATCAGAAGAAAAAGGGGAAAACCACAAGAAAGGAAAAAACAAAACAAAAAGAGAGAAAATAGTCTGTTTCAATCTGCATTCAGACTCCATAGTTCTTTCTCTAGATGTGGACAGCATTTTCCATCACAAATCTTTTGGAATTGTCTTAGATCACTGTGTTACAAACATACTCACATTGTTTAGGAATAAGCAAGACTCATTGGGAAGTCAGGAATGTTTTAATTATAATTTACATTTATTCCCCTTGAATAAGTGGGTACCTCCCCTGAACAGAGTACAGGAGAAAGTACAAAGGACTCAGATGGAAGCCAGTCCTTTAATAGACCCTCACTTTGAATCTCCCGCCAGGCTTTTCCATTGGCCAGATACAACCCC
>CM053626.1:284057871-284074481 GCA_028646595.1 Phalanger gymnotis | reverse complement strand
CAAAAAGAGCTGCTATAAATATTTTTGTACATGTAGGTCCTTTTCCCTTTATGTAGATGCATATTTTAAAATCCATTATTTTGCATATAGCAGCGTACATGCATACTACATGGGATATGTTCTTCATAAGAACAGACCCGAAAATCTGAAATAGTTTTGGAAAGAAATTTATTAGGTTGTTTGGTAGAGCAGAGTGAGCCAGAAAGGAGGTATGACTCCCTCTCATCCGGGCTCTGGAAGATTTATATCATATAAGATTTAGACAAGGGTGCCCAGACATAGACCACAGGTATATTGTTCAGCAATTTTACTAAGAGAGCAACTTGACAGAAACACAAGCTTGGGCAGACCCACCACAAGTCCTGGGTATGGTAAACCAAACCCAAAATACCTCAGAGCCATCTCCAGGATTCCTAAAAAATTGCTGGGGTCAAGCAATATTCTGGGTGTAGACAACCTTTAATCATGTAAAGTTGGATTTAAACAGTATAATAATTTCCCAAACTATACAATAAATCTTTTTTCCTACAGATACATAGATTAATACAGGTATGCATTACTCAATACATCAATTAGATTTATATACAGCATGGGAAGCACCTAGGCCATATGTAAATCCTTGGTACCTCATACTACAAAGTTTCATATCATAGACTAAAAATGCAAATCATATGCAAGCATGTTGTACAAAGCCTTCCATGCTGGGGCTATAAACAAAGTACACATTCTGCTAATGGGCACCATCTGACTCCATGTATAAATTCTTCACCCATTACTCTGGAAGTATCAAATATAAGCCTGGTCACAGGCCAGATTGTTCTATTACTCCACAGCTTCAGTATCTCCACATTCATCAATATGCTGTCCTAATCCAGGGCCTGCAAATGACTGAGGCTGAATGTCACTGCCTCTGGCAGCCCCTATTCCCTTTGAGCCCTGACAAATGTAGTAGGAGTCATGAAAGGTGAAGCCTCTGCATTCAGCCCCTCTACAACCCAATCACCAGCCAAGAGACCTTCTTCATCATCACCTAAGTGATGCCTTGGTTGTGTCTCCACATCTATCCTCCATCTTCCAAGATCCCAAAGCACAGACCAATATTAGAGGAAAGGAAAGCTAAGAAGAATAAGACATGTACCCTATATTTGGGGTAAGCATATTTTAAAGGATTCAAAGAAAGGATGCATAGGGTCCATAGACTAAAATCTTACAGAGAATCCAAGATAGATGGGAAACTCTCAAAGATGAAATTCCAAAGACACAAAGAGAAGCATTATGTCTTCTGATGAGCAGGAAAAGGGGAGTTATCTAGAGAAACCAATGTGGAGGCACAAGGAACTTGTCAACTACATCATATTTTTAAAAGATACATATAGAAGATGGAAACAAGGGCAGGATGGATGCATATAAATGTTAAGTGTCAGGACCGCTAAAGATAAAAATGAGTAGGGCCTGTCAATAAAAGGTAAAAGCAACAAAAAGTGATTTTTTAAAAATCATTTTAAGGAAAAACAAGAAGCTGGAAGGGACTTTTGGGGACATCTAGTCACAGAATCTACAATCTGTGTGGAAAGGGACCTCAGCAGATATCTAGTCCAAACCATACAAGAAAAGAATCCCAACTCTAATATCCTCAACAAGTAGTTGTCAATACTCTGTTTGAAGACCTCAAAGGTGGGAGAACCCACCACTTCTTGAAGCTCATTCCACTTTTGGACAGCTGTAATTGTTTGGAAGTTTTTCCTGCTATCTAGGTACGCTGTCTCGTCATTTTCACCCATTGGTCCTACCTTCTGAAGTCAAACAGAATAAGCCTGATCCCTAGGTGCTCCCACTGCATCCAGGGCCATTACCAGTTGTCTTGATCTATATCGTGCCACTGGGCCCACATGGCTCCATAGCAGAAAGTGAGGCTGGTGACTTTCACAACACTCCCTCACTTAAATCCAATTTACTTGTATGTTGTGGCATCACCTCCTTGACGTCATGGTCCTCTTCTAGAATGAAGAACAAAGTCCCTCTTTCATAAGGCAACCTTTCAAATACTTGAAAATAGCTATCGCATAACTTGCCCAGGGGCACACAGGGAGTAAGTGGCAGAGTCAGGATTTGAATTTTAGTCTTCTGACCTTAAATTCAACTCACTTTGTAAGAAAAGATTAATGAGCTTGACTTCTATTCCTGACACAATTATAGAAATGTATAACCAATGAGATGGTAAGAGAATATCTAGAAAAGAAAATGTTGATCCCAAGAAATCAGAATAGCTTCAAGAACAGGTCACGCCAAACTAACTTAATGTCTTTTTTTTCCAAAGAGTTATTAGATGTGTAGGTAAGAGAAATTCTATGAACATAATTTGCCTAGATTTTGCCAGAACATTCGATGTTTCCTCATGCTACCCTTGCAGGAAAGGTAGAGTAAGATGAGCTAAACAGTATTAGAAATGGATGGATTCAGTAATGGTTAATTGATTGTTGACTTGGGAAAGTGGAAGACCACAGAGATATATGTTTGTCCCTATGCTATATAACATTTTGATCAAGGGCTTGGATAAATGTATTTATGTCACAGCTACCACATTTAGAAATGACACAAAGCTAGGAGGAATGAAAGAGTCAGGATCTCAAAATATCTCAACATAACAAATTTAATAGATTGGAATTTTAATATGGATAAATGTCAGTTCCCACACTTGGTGACAGGGAAGATCAAGACAAACTCAGAAGACAATGATTTTCAAACCAGCTACAAGTAAAGCCTCAAAGAGAAAGGTGAATTGGACACAGGTCCAACAAGATTTCCTGGAAGAGCTCAAAAAAAGATTTTAAAAATCAAATAAGAGAGGTAGATGGAAAAAGTAGGAAAAGAAATGAAAGTGATGCAAGAAAATTATGAAGAGTCATTTGTTGTTGTTCATTCCTTTTAGTCATGACCAACTCTGTGATCTAATTTGGGGTTTTCATGGCAAAAAATAAATAGCTTGCCATTTCCTTCATCAGTTCATTTTACAGATGAGAAAACTGTGACAAACAAGGTTAAGTGACTTGCCCAGGGTAACATAGCTAGTAACAATCTGAGACTGGATTTGAACTCAGGTCTTCCTGACTCCAGGCCTAGCATTCTATCCACTCTACCACCTGGATAAGAATGAATAGCTTGGTAAGAGAGGCACAAAAAAAATATTAAAGAAAATAAAATTTTAAAAACCAGAATTGGCCAAATGGTAAAAGAGGCCCAAAGATCCACTGAAGAGAAAAACTCCTTAAAAAGTAGAATTGACCAAATGGAAAAGGAAATACAAAACCTCACTAAAGAAAGTAAGTCCTTAAAAATTAAGATTGGCCAAGTAGAAGCTAATGACTCCATGAGATATCAGGAAACAATAAAACAAAGTCAAAAGAATGGAAAAAAAATAGAAGAAAATGTGATATCCCATTGGAAAGACAATTGACCTGGAAAATAGATCTAGGAGAGATAACTTAAGAAAATTGGATAACCTGAAAGTCATGATTTAAAAAAAAAAAAAGAATCTAGACATCATCTTTCAAGACATTCTCCCAGTTTTTTGTTTTTGTTTTTGTTTTTTTTTGAGGGAAGAAGGCAGGGCAATTGGGGTTAAGTGACTTGCCCAAGGTCACACAGCTAGTAAATGTGTCAAATGTGAGGCAGGATTTGAACTCAGGTCTTCTTGACTCTAAGGCCAGTGCTCTACTCATTGCACCACCTAGCTACCCCTCAAGACATTCTCAAGGAAATATCCTTGATATCCTAGAATCAGAGGATCAAATAGAAATTGATAATCTACTGTATACCTCCTGGAAGAGATCCCAAAATGAAGACTCCTCAGGAATAATTTTATAACCAAATTCCAGAACTCCCAGGTCAAGGAGAGAATATTGTAAGCAGCCATAAAGAAACAATTCAAATATCATGGAGCCATAGGCAGGATCATGCAAGATTTAGCAGCTTCCACTTTAAATGAATGGAGGGTTTGGAATATGATACTCCAGATGACAAAGAAGCTAGGATTATAATCAAGAATAACTTACTTAACAAAATTAAGTATAGCTCTTCAGGGCAAAAATGTATACTCAGTAAAAGAAGATTTTCAAGCATTCTTGAATTTGATTTTCAAATACAAGATTCAAAAGAAGCATAAAAAGGTAAACATTAAAGAGAAATCAGAAGGGATCCAATAAGGTTAAACTGGTTACATTCCTATATGGGAAGATGACACTTGTATCTCCTAAGAAATTTATCATCATTAGGGCAGTTAGAAGGAGTATACACAGACAGAGGACACAAGTGTGAGTTAAATATGATGGAATGCTTTCAAAAAAATAAAATTAAGGGGTGAGAAAAAGGGATCCACTGGGAGAAAGGGGAAAGGACAGGAATCAGGGGAAAATTATCTCACATAAAAGAAGCACAAAAGGAAGAACTTAATACAATGGAATTTTTATAATGCAATAACAATTACATTCAATAAGGGGCTGTGGAAACAGATTAAAAATTAATTGGAAACTAATTAATCTATTCCTAAAGAATGAGTGGATCAAAAAACAAATCATGGAAACAATCTACAATTTCACTAAAGAGAATGACAACAATGAGACAACATGCCAAAATTTATGGGATGCAGGCAAAGCATTAAAAGAAATTTTATACCTTTAAATGCTCACATCAATAAATAAAGAGCAGATTAATGAACTGGCATGCAATAAAAAATACTAGAAAAAAAACAAATTAAAAATAGCCAACTAAACACCAAAATAGTAATCATGACAATAAAAAGAGATCAATAAAATTAAAAGAAAAACATTGAACTAATAAATAAAATTCTGAGCTGATTTTATTTTTTAAAAAACTCGATAATCCATTGGATAATTTGATTTTTAAAAAGAAAGAAGAAAACCAAATTACCAGTATAAAAAATTAAAAGGGTGAATTCACCACCAATGAAGAGGAAATTAAAGCTATTATTAAGACTTATTTTGTCCAATTATATGCCAATAAATCTGACAACCAAAGTGAAATGGATGAATATTTCCAAAAATATAAATTGTACAAATTAACAAAAGAGGAAATAGAATTCTTAAATAACCATATCTTACGAAAAGAAATTGAACAAGCCATAAATGAGCTCCGTAAGAAAAATTCCCTAGGGCCAGATGGATTTAAAAGGGAACTATACCAAACATTTAAATAACAATAAATTTCAATACTGTATAAACTACTTGGAAAAATAGGCAAAGAAAGAGTCTTACCAAATTCTTTTTATGACATAAATATGGTGCTGAAACCTAAACCAAGAAGAACAAAAACAGAAAAAGAAAACTATAGAGCAATTTCCTTAATGAATATTGATGTAAAATTTTTTAATGAAATACTAACAAGGAAATCCCAGCAATATACTACAAAGATCATGTATTATGACCAGGTGGGATTTACAGCAGGAATGCAAGGCTGGTTTGATATTAGGAAAACTATGAGCATGATTGAGCATAACAATGACAAAAACAACAAAAATCATATTTTTATCTCAATAGATGCAGAAAAGGCTTTTGCCAAAATACAACTTTTATTCCTATTAAAAACACTAGAAAACATAGGAATAAAATGGAACTTTCCATAAAATGATAAGTAGTATCTATCTAAAACCATCAACAAGCATCATCTGTAATAGGGATAAGTTAGAAGCCTTCCCAATAAGATTGGGGTGAAGCAAGGATGCCCATTATAACCACCTTTATTCAATAGTGTACTAGAAAGTGTATTAGCTAAAGCAATAAGAGAAGAAAATGAAATTGAAGGAATTAGATTAGTCAGTGAAGAAACAAGCCTATCACTCTTTTCAGATGATATAATAGTATGCTTAGGGAATCCTAGACAATAAACTAAAAAAACTAGTTGAAATGATTAACAACTTCAGCAGAATTACAGGACATAAAATAAACCCATATAAATCATTAGCATTTCTAAATGTTATCAACGAAGTCCAGCAGAAAGAAATAGAAAGAGAAATTCCATTTAAAATAACTGCAGACAACATAAAATACTCGGAAGTCTACCTGCCGAGACAAATCCAAGGATTGTATGAACACAATTATAAAACATTTTTCATACAAATAAAATCAGATCTAAACAATGGGAGATATATTAATTGTTCATGAATAGGCTAAGCCAATGTAATAAAAATGGCAATTCTATCTAAATTAATTTATTTATTCAGTGCCATATGAAACTACCAAAAAAATTGTTTCATAGAACTTGAAAAAAAAAAACAAAATTCATCAGGAAGAACAATAGGTCAAGAATATCAAGGAAATTAATGGAAAAAAAACGTGAAGGAAAGTGACCTAGCAGCACAACATCTCAAACTGTATTACAAAGCAGTAATCCTCAAAACAATCATGTACTGGCTAAGAAATACAGTAGTGGATCAGTGAAATAGATTAGGTACACAATAGACGGTTGAACATGACCACAGTAAGTTAATATTTGATAAACCCAAAGATCTAAGCTTAGGGGACAAGAACTCATTAGTGGACAAAAATTATTGGGAAAACTGGGAAAGCAGTTGGGCAGAAACTAGGCGTAGATCAACATTTCATACAATATATAAAAATAAGATGAAAATAGTACATGATATAGACATCAAGGATGATATCATAAGCAAATTAGGGGAGCATGGAAAATTTTACCTGCCAGATCTATGGCTAAGGGAAGAATTTTATGAGTAAACAAGAGATAGAGAACCTTATGGAATATAACATGGATAATTTTGACTACATTAAATTAAAAAGGTTTTGCACAAAAAAAAAAAACCACCAAAGCAGTCAAGATTAGAAGGAAAGCAGGAAACTGGGGGAAAGTTTTACAACAGGTTTCTCTCATAAAGGCCTCATTTCTCAAAAACGCAAAGACCTAAGTCAAATTTATGAGGATAAGAATAATTCTCCAAATGATAAATGGTCAAAGGATATGAATAGGCAGTTTTCAGAAGAAGAAACCAAAGCTATCTATAGTCATATAAAAAATGCTCTAAATCACCATTGATTAAAGAAATGAAAATTAAAACAACTCTGTGGTACCACCTAACACCTATGGAAATGGCTGATATGACAGAGAAGGAAATTGCAAATGTCAGAAAGAATGTGGAGAAATTGGGACTCTAGTGTACTGTTAGCAAGAATTTTTAACTGCTCCAACCATTCTGGAGAGCAATTTGTAACTATTCCCAAAGGGCTATAAAACTGTGCATACCCTTTTGACCCAGCAATATCACTATTAGGCCTATCTCCTGAAGAGATCAAAGGAAAAGAAAAAGGATCTATCTGTACAAAAATATTTATAGCAGCTTTTAGTGGTAGCAAAGAATTGGAAATACAGGGGATGTCCCTCAATTAAGGAAGGGTTAAACAGGCTGTGATATACAATTGAGATGGAATATTTTTGTGCTTAAAGAAAGGATGATTTCAAAAAAAAAAATCCTAGGAAGACATATGGACTGTTGCAAAGTAAAATGAGCTGAACCAGGAGAACATTGCATACAGTAACAGCAATATTGTACAATGATTAACTGTGAATGATGGCTATTTCTGAGAAATGCAATGATCCTAGACAATTCTGAAGACCTTAGGATGAAAAATGCTATCCACCTCCAGAAAAAGAACTAATGAAGTCTGAATGAGGACTGAGGCATCTTCTTTTACTTTCTTTATTTTTCTTAGGTGTTTTTCTTTGATCAGTGTTTTCTTTTACAATATAGCTAATATGGAAATATATTTTGCATGATTTCATATATATTATCTAGATAAAATTACTTACTGTCTCAGGGCAGAATAGAGGAGGAAGAAAGGGAGAAGATTTTGAACCCAAAATGTTTTAAAACAAATATTAAAAAACACATGAAATTAAGAAAAATAGCTTTTTAAAAAAATTTTTAAAATTAACAAAAAGAACTTCCTGTTCAAAGATTTTTATAGCAGCAGTAAAAAAATAAAAAGCAACATCATGAACAATGGCTAAATAGGTCTGGGCACACTAAAAAATGGAACACACTATAACATAATTAACTATAATGCCAACTAAGACTGACAAGTGTAAAGGATATACAAAAATCTGTAAAGATTTTTATAAACTAATGCAAAATAGAGAAAGCAGAACCAAAAGAACAGACTATATAGTTTGACAATTTAAAAGAATAGATAGTGTCAACTATTTGCCAAATGTTTGGTCCAAAGAAACAAACAAAATCAGTTTCCCCCTCAACCAAAGGTTTGTCCCAAGAACAAACAGAATGGGGCTCCCACTTACCAAGGGTTTATTCAAGAACAAACAGAATGGGGTTCATCTTACCAAAGGTTTGACCAAGGAACAAACAAAATTAGGCTGTACATGTGCTACAACTTGCTTGTTTATTCTCATTAAGCCAGAGAATCATGCATGCATGGAGTCAGAAAATAATTCTGAACTCAGAGGTAAACAAGCTAAAGGAGACCCTTTATACACTTAGAGCAATCCCAACTCAGGATGCCTGTCAATCAAAATTAGAGTCTTCATGTGTGTTTACATAATATGAGAAAGGAATTTTCTTAATAGTATAGATGCATAAATACAATAAGATAAGAGAAATGTCACAGCATGGGTTGAAATTATAGCTCCTAGATGTCTGTGTTTCTTCTATCATTAACATGACCTATCATAACATAACATGTGTTCATAAAATACCAAGATAAGAAAAGTCTCATTATTCAAAGTAGCATCCAGTTCAAGGTGCCTTGTCCTTGGCAGTCATAAACAGAAGAATGCTCCTGATCAGCTTCATCCAGTCTTGTAGTTGCTGACACAGGAAGGGGCATTTTGGGTTCACACAGAAAAAACATGTCTATTATGTCAGAGCACGCAAGGCATTATGGTAGTGTAGGCTGAGAGTAGGCCAAAAATGTCTCTCCTGATTGGCCAATCCAGGTTTTAGGCCTTTCTCAGGTGATGGGGGGGCTCAAAATGGTTCACGATAAGAGAAAATTGATAAAGAAATAATGGTAATGGAAACATAAAGGGAGTGATCAAAGAATTATGTCACTTGTATAGACCGAAATCTAATTATTTAATTATAATTTAATTTAATTTTTATTTAATTATAAATAATTTCAACAAAGCTTAATTGGTCATATTGCTATTCTATATTATGTTTATAAGCCTTTTTATAGTTGCAGAATTTTTTCCTTGCTCTTACATATGATAATTCCCATTAAATATAACCTGGTGTTAATGTCTACCTTTTCAATAGCAATGTTGAGTTAAGAGGAAGTAGTATACATCGAAGTGGACAAAATACTGGATTTGGAGTCTCTGGGTCTGGGTTCAAATCCTAGCTTTGCTACTTGATACCTGGTCTTAGGCAAATCACTTCATTTCTCTGGGCCTCAGTTTCCTCATCAGTAAAACAAGGGCATTGTATTATATGTCTTCTCGGGTCTCTTCCAGCTCTAAGTCTGTAAGATTTTATTTAGTTTCTGGTACACTATGACCCTAAAATCCTTTTACTTTACACTATATTCTGATTTTCTTTCCATTTGTTGTATCTAGGAACCTTATTTTTTAGTCTCCTATGAGAAGCAACTTGGTTTGGGAGAGAGACTGCTTGAACTTAGATTCTGGAAAACCTGGATTCTAGTCTGAGCTCTCATACCTACCACTTGGGTGACCAAGTCACTTAATTTCTCTGAGACTCAGATAGCTCCCACTAAGACAAGACCCAGTATACATGGCTTAAAATCTGCCTTGACGGAGACAATATCCCTGTCAACAAATTAATACCATGTTGACACAACAAATGCCACGTTTACTCGTGTTCCTCTAACAATGCCTCTTATGTTGTGGAGGTCACTTTGGGTCTTTAAAGGCTGTGCCAGTGGGATGCAAGGTCTCAGGTTGTAGTAAACTTTTTTACGTACACTTGAAATACAAGATAGTACAGGAAATATCTTTTCCAAGATCATAACACATAAGCTTAAGATTTAATAACCAGAGGAGAAATAAGGCTTTGAATCAGGATGACCAAATGTAGTGGTGTATTGGGGGCAGAAAGTTAGGGGAAGGGAGCACCTCTGCCATCCTTCCCCACAGTGATCGACTCTAAATAGATGATCCTATTACCCTGTGATCACCACAGCTAGCCTCACCCACAGTCACGATGGTACTCCTATTCTGGGGCACGCATTCCAACCTCCCAATCCCCATAAAACTAAGGGCCTTCCTCCCTCTCAATGCAATTGCACTTTTTGTATAGTTCTGTCTTCTATACCACTATTCCATAATACACACATGCACACATGTACACACATGCCACATAATTGAATTTGCCCTAGGTGAAGTTTCATATGCTCCCAAATCTGCATGTAACAGAAAAAAAAGTTGTAAACTAAAAACTACTAAAGCATCTGCATAATTTCCTTGGAATATAATGGCTTCACTCACCAAACAGCCTTCTTTTAATTACTAGACTTTATCATCATCCCTGTGAAAACCTTGAAGGCATACAGCTTCTCATCGACAGGCATTCATAACCTTCTGCCTGTTGGATTGGTAGCAAACTGCCCCTAAGGAAGGAATGCTTTGGATTTTTCTGGTCAGTTAAGACTGACCTTTACCTGTTTGATTTCTTTAGCTACTTTGGAGGATGAAATTACCTGGCCCGCACAAGTGCACACACACACTCTTGTCCTTACAAACCTATTCTATTAAGGAAAATCTTTGTCATGTGTTTAAACATACATGGGGATCATAAAAGTGAGGTAACAGACTTCTGAGTCTGCTAAAAATAATGTATATAAGTTTTCTCATTCCTTTGTTCAGGCAGTCAGATTCAGGTCTGACTCTGTGCATGCATATATCCACTAAGTTTAAAGGGAATGAATAAATAAGCAATATGAATTTTTTTTTCTATCACCTAGCCTGTTGTTTCCTTCAACCAAATTTTCAGGTTTAACAACACACACTGTTAAACCTGAAAGTTGGTTGAAGATGGCAAACAAGCTAGGTGATAGAAAAATCCATGTTGTTTAATATTTTCCCTTAAAGCATAGCTAAGCTAGTTTACTTGTAAGTTCAAGGAGTCAGAGCATAAGCTCTGGCTATCTGAACAAAGAAATGAGAAAACGTATATACATTATTTTTAGCAGACTCAACAAGCCTGTGTTACCTCACTTTTATGATCCCCATATATGTTTAACCATGATACAAGAAGAGGATTTTCCTCAATGGAATAGATTTGTAAATACAATAAGATAAGAGTGTTGACAAGGGTCAGTTGAAGTATATACCCGTAGAATATTAAGTAAGGTAGTCTCTCAGGATTAGGGTCTTATCCCTTAATGGTTAAAAGGGGAAAGAATGTTCTTAGGTCAGCTAGATCTTGCCTTGTTGACGGAGAAAAGATATTCTCTGAGCAAACTTGAGAGAACAAAGAAGCCCAGGTCCAGCTGATCATTAATTCAGGCCAAACCAGGGGCCTCAAGGCCACATGTGGCCCTCTAGGTCCTCAAGTGAAGCCCTTTGATTAAATCCGAATTTCAGTTGTTCTATGAAGTTTGGATTCAAAGGGCCACACTTGAAGACCTAGAGTGCCACACGTGGCCTCAAGGCTTCAGGTTCGGTTCCCCATCTCTCAGCCAAACACTGTCTCTCTACTTCTGCCAATTCCAAGTATTTCTCTTCCTCTTCACTTATCTGAATGCTTTCCATCCTTCCACACACTAACTCAGATCCTACTTCTTAAAACCTGCTTTGACCATTCTAGCCCAAGTCATCCTGTTCTCCCATGAATCTGTGAAGCACTTAATGTCTGAACCACTCATGTGAATACTAAACATATACTGCCTTGTATTCTGGGTTGTTATTTATATACATACAGAAGTGTATAAATTTTGCATTCTGAGCATTTTTTTGAGGTGGAAGAAATAAATAACTGTCTTATACCTGATAAACATTTTGTACTTTGAACTCCTCTTCTAGAAGATTAATCTAGATTAATTCTGTTGATCTCTTGGGAAGAGCCTCACCCAAGCTTTGTTTTGGAGATTTATCCAGTGAGCTGGCCGTCAAAAGAAATCTGACTCCCCTCTCTGGTTCAGGCTGACCTCAGAATGAATCTAGATTCCATGAAAATCTAGAGAAAGATCCCCTTTTTGAGAGGGAGGTTCCCTAAAGCATGGATCCTTTGTTTCTACAACAACCCTGAGTCACAGAATTTGATCATTAGGAGGGATCTCATTTAGTTGAAGCATTATAAAGAGGAATCATCATCATAGCATACCAGGAAACTGGTTGTCTAGCCTCTACTTGAAGACCTCTAAAGAGGGAGAAATTTAGGCAACAAAAATAAGCTAAAGGTCCTAAGGCAAGAGGGAAATTTTGACCTCATAAGTAACACTGGATCTGGCATGAAACCTAAGACTGGACTATGCCTCCGGATGAGTATACTTTATTCAAAAGAAATAGGTCAAGTAAAAGTAGATTGAGGGAAATTGTATATTAAAATGATATAGCCATATGAGGAAATCCAGGAACCAAAATTGGAAATCATAACACAGAGAATTTAGGCAAAGGTCAAAAGATGAAGAAAGAAAAGTAAATTTTTTTCATTGATGTATACCAGGGGTGGGGAACCTGCCGCCTTTAGGCTACGTGTGACCCCCAAGTGTGGCCTTTAGACTGAATTCAAATTTCACAGAACAAATCCCTTTAATAAGAGGATTTGCTCTGTAAAACTTAGACTCAAGTCAAAAGGCTGCACCCAAAGACTCAGAAATATACATTGTGTACTATTCTCCACCTTGACAGAAAGAAGAAGCAGATGAGGACTTTTGGAAACAAATCATTAGCTTACCACAGAAGTATGGCATAGTAGTAGTGGATGACTTCAATTATCCAGACTATTGCTATTCTGTGTGCGTGTGTGTACAGAAGTGTGTACACTCATGTCTCAGTCTCTGCCAAATGCAGAATATCTAACAATATCTAACAACTTCTTTACTTGACTTATTGATAATTTCAGCAAGAAATCAACAAGAGAAATCTTTTCTGAATCTGATTCTCACTAACAAAGAGGAACTAGTTGTTGGGATGGACATGATCAGGACCTGAGGTAGGAGGAGTAACCACTTGTCCAAGAGTTTACAATAGAGAAATAGAGGAAATCCGGGCATAGTCTGATATGGTTGCTAAGTTGGGAGAATACAGATTTCAAAGGGTTCAGAGGAAGGGTAGGTAGGATCCCATGGACTAAAATTTTATAGAGAAAGTCAGCCTAGGAGAAATGGGAGGTACTCAAAAATGAAATTCTGAAGACATGAAGGCAAACAATTTTACAGGGGAAGGAAAATGGAATTTGTCTAAAGAGAGAAGTGCAGATGTACAGGGAACTTATAGATCATCTTAGAGTTTTATAAGATATGTACAGAAGGTAGAAGAAGGCCAGGCAACAGAAGATAAATATGAGTGCAGTGCAGTCCTGTAAAAACATGGTCAGGAATGTTCAGAAGGAGCTCATGATAGTGTAACAGGCTAAGGATAACAAGAAGGGCTTTGTAAAAGATATTAAGAGGAAAGGAAGAATCAAAGAATCACCTTTACTTGGGGTGACTGAGATGATGACAACTAACAGGGAGAAGCCAGAGCAGCTCAATTTTTATTTTCTCTGCAAAGAAGAATGATCTTTACACTGAAACTTAATAGAAATGACTAACAGGGAGTTGGCACCCAAGACAAGTCAGAATATTAAGTAAAATAGCTAGCCCCTAATGACTCAATAACCTGGCCCAATTAAACTACATCTTTAGACTGAAAGAATTGGAAAATACAACTACTGAGTCACTGTTAGTGATATTTGAAAAATCATGGGAAACAGGAAAAATACCACAAGATTAAAGAACGGCAAATGTTGCTCCAACATTCAAAAAGCATTGAGGCAGCTGGGACAGTGGGGTAACCATCAGCTCTACATCAAAGGCTGTTTGTTGCTGAGTTATGTGCAACTCTTCGTGACCCCATTTAGGATTTTCTTGGCAAAGATACTGGAGTGGCTTGCCATTTCCTTCTCCAACTCATTTTACAGAGGAGGAAACTGAGGAAACTTACTTGGCCGGGGTCACATAGCCAGTGTCTGAGGCCAGATCTGAACTTCAAGAGATGAGTCTTCCTGGCTCCAGGCCTGACACTCTATCTGCTGTGCCACCTAGCTGCCCTAGAGTCAGAGGACCTGAGTTCAAATCCCAACTCAGTCACTTACCACTCAGGCAATCTTGGCCAAAAGACCTCTGCTACTTTATTATTCCCCACCTACCTGCACTCTTCTGAAGTTCATCAATGCTCTTTGGAATCTCATTGTGCTACAAGAGCACACTAGCTCTGAAACACATACCTCACTACCCCCTGCCCCTGGGATCCCTCCCTCCTTCTGATTGGAAGGAGTGAAGGGGAGACAATGGTGAACTCCTTCCAGCTCATTCATTTAAGGATAAGAAGGATGCCTAGGACAGCCATCTCCTTTGCTACCTGGCAAACTAAGATGGTGCATACTCTATGTGAAGTCATTTTTCTTATGATCTTTTCCTCATATTCCACCTACTTCTATCCAAATTTATCCTACTTCCCCTCAAGTCCATCCTAAGAAGTTAAGCACCTTTCTCCCTGTGTCTCCAGCCTGGCAAAGAGAATTTAACAAGATGGTGATTTTTATGTCTATAATGGCAACCACACTGGCATAACCAGGAAGGCTGTTAGCACAAGTTCTTTTATGTACTTAGTCAGCAATCTTCTTTAATTACATAAAATACAAACAGAGCAGAGAAATAAAGACCAAGACAGGACTCATAACTGCCTGAATCAAAGGAATATTACTATATACTTTACATATACTACTGGATTGAGAGAGCCTTTACCTCTGAGCACTCAGGGAGCTCAGAGTCTCAACCAGGGAATCACAAGATCCTTCTTGTAAGCAAGGCCCCAAAGCAAAAGCTCACCTCTCAGAATATATACTTTTTCAGCTAATAGGCTCAAAGCCAGAAGGCATCACAACCCTCCTGACTCAATGCCTAACTAGAAATTAGCAAAAGATATGTAAGCCTTCCTACAAGCAAGCAAGCTTCCCTTAATAGACTCCACATGAGGCCTATTGATGGGTGGGGAAGATCTTATTCCCCATTAGCCTTACAAAGTCACATAATTGAAACTTTCCACAAAGCTTTGCTAAAATACAGGGAAATTATATCCATTGGATTTTCCTCTTTTACTAAGTTTAATAATCTTGTGTCAGATCAATAGAGCTCATATTTGAGAGTTTAGCCCTTTAGATGGTACCTTTCAGCTCTAAATCTATGAACCTACGATCTGTATAATATAAGCAGTAACATGCTGGTAAATGTTAAACAACCAGTTTTCGGGGAGAGGAGTACAGAATATATGCATGATACACCTATATTTAATATGTATTATTAACAATTTCTCCAATGCTTTCTTGAGTCTAGAAAATCAACAAAATAATCATTCGAGCCCTGACTTGCATTAGTCACCAATTTCTGAGATGTAAATACTCACACTGAAAATTTAACAATTGGCTCTCACAAGCTGTTAGAGTTGCCTCTAGCATACCCTGAATAAGAATTGTTATCTTTCCCCCAAAAGGAAACTTCGCATTTAGAAATAGAGCCAAATCTCAATGAAAGGATCATAGATTTAGAGCTAGAAGAGAACTTAGAGGCTCATCTAGTTCCTCATCTCACAGTTGAGGAAACTGGGGCCCCGAAAAGTTAGGTCGACTTGCCCAAGGTCACACAGGTAGGAAGTTACGGAGGAAGGACTTGAAATCAGATCTGAAATCCATTGCTCTATCTACTGTAAGGCACTACCTCATGTGCAAGTATATTGTGTGAGGATACAAAGACAAAGGAATCAGTCCTTGACACGGGGCTTACATTCAAATGGAGGAAAACAATATGGAAACAGGTAGAACGTATTTAAAATTTATATAAAAAGTAAATATGAAGTAACATCATGTGGGGTAGGAAAAGGGTCCTACCAACAGGGGGAATAAAGAAAGGATGCAGTGCTTAATCTGACCTTTAAGGAAGTGAGGCATTATAAGAGTCTCAGGGCAGGAAGGAGTGAGCTCTGGGCATGGAGAGACAAAGACATAGAGACAAGAGACAGAGCAAGTTGGCCAGTTTAGCTAGAATGTAGAGTGAAACCACATAAAATGTCACAACGACAGAGGAATCAAAATTAGAAATCCCCTCAAAGGGCAATTGAAAGATATGTGGCAAAACTAAGTGAGGGAGAAAAGGGAATAAGAATTTATATATTTCCTACTTTATACCAGGCACTATATTAAGTACTTTTTTACATTATCTGACACTATTAAATACTGCTTTTTGATAATATTATTTTGTGCTTTAAGAAACTATGATTTCGGAAGATGGCGGCTGGGAAGCAGTGACTGGCGTGAGCTCCCCACCAAGTCCCTCCAAAAACCTATAAAACAATGGCTCTGAACCAATTCTAGAGCTGCAGAACCCGCAAAGTGGCAGAGGGAAGCAGGG
>CM053626.1:284037557-284057371 GCA_028646595.1 Phalanger gymnotis | reverse complement strand
CTCCAGCCTGATCTATGCACTTCTGGGTGCGTGAAGTTTGCGGGAGTTGTCTTCTTAGGCCTACTTATCCAAGATATCTGAAGCCTTTCTGGCTGATTTTGGGGTTTGGTTTGGTTTTGTTTTTTAAATACTATTTAAATTTGAGTATAGAAATTCTAGTTGGTGAGTGGGGAGGGCATTGTGCTCCAGGGCTTGAATTTGATTTATGCTGCCTGCTCTCTGCCCTGGAATTTGTTCCCTGTGGTATGGAGTAGAGTTCATTGCTGCTGACCTTCGGATACATGGTAATCCTTAGTTTTCTTTCTTAGGTCTTTTCCCACCCATATTAGGAATGTTAGGCAGGTTAGTAAAAGGTGAAGTCGCAACAGTCTAGACTTTACTTTTTTTTTGGAGGGGTGAGGCAAGGCAGTCATGGGTCAAGCAACTTGCCCAAGGTCACACAGCTAGTCAAGTGTCTGATGCTGAATTTGAACTCAGGTCCTCCTGACTCCAGGGCCAGTGCTCTATTCACGGGGCTACTTAGCTGCTCCAGTCTAGTCTTTTCTTACAAAATCTGGGCTCACAGTAAATTTAGAAATCATTACCAAGAAGCTGACCTAGGCCATCTTTATCTAGACCTCCTCCCCACCCCCTTGCACTGATTAAAAAATGCCTTTGTCCAGGATGTGGCTTATTAGCCACTTCAAGACAGTTAAAGAATACTCTATATTTAGTTTATATCCTTTTCCCATAACTGAACACATTTCAAAGATGTTCTATATGTCACTTTTTGGGCCCCATTATTCTATTCCCCTTCCACCCACCCCCCGCCTCTGTAGGTGAGTTGTATGGCCCTTAAGGACGTCTAACTTTCTCATCTTTCATAGAACAAGCCAGTTGGTGCCATGGACAGAATGCTGTACTTGGAATCAGGAAGACCTGAGTTTTCCTTTGGTGCTTCCTCCATTTCACATTTTCTAAGACCTGGCTCTCTCCCAATGGCACAGCTTCTCAGGGCACGCTTTTCAGCACAGGTTGTACTTTCACTCCTTCCCCTAACTTGAAGTACAGAAGTTGTCTACTTCTTGCTCTCCATCACCACTTCCAGGATCTTCCTCTATCACTATCACTCAGTAACATCTCTTTTTGAGGTTCATTCAATCCTTATCTACCACCAAATCAAGAGTCTAGTGGCTCTTTATTGTCTAGGGACCTCCAGGATACTCAGTGAACAGTCTTCTCAACTTCTACCCTCCTTAGATGGGTACTTCAACAAGTATATTAATACTTCCTCAAATACCCTAACCTCCCAAGTCTTCTATGTACTCAATTCCCAAGACCTACCTCTACTCCAGCACAGCTACACATCCTTGCCATCTGTAGTAGGAAGGCCGAATTTATAATCTCAAATATAATCATGTATGTGTTTGAATGGTTCGAAATCGCAAGGTAGGAAAGGTTCTCTAAGGAGAAAACAAGAAATTTATTTAGGCCCCACAGCAGCAGAACCGTGAACCAGCCTCCCCATTCCGACATCTTGACAAAAAGACTCCAGGCCCAGAAAGCCCACCTCACAAGAGTAACCAGGAGGCCACAGAAAAACAAGATAGTATTTAGCCAAATCATTTTTACTGGCCTCACGTTCCTGCTGGCACTCCTGGGTCTACACACAGGTAAGCCCTGCCTCCGCAGCTTCTGGCTTCCACAGCAGCTTCCTCTTCTGCTGAAACTGTCTCTTGGCTCACTTTTCCTCGCAGCGAGCCTCTGGCATTCTCAAGCCCCTCTTCAACTACCAGAGACCATTGGTTCCCGAGTTGGCCCCTCTTAAGTCATTAATTTACACCCACACAAGTTTCACACCTGATAGGGCTTTGGGCCTGGGGCTTAGCACTTAACAGCTGAAAATACTTCCACTCAAAAGAAACAAAAGCTATGCTAATGAGACAATTTTGCTTAACAACACACCATCACCCTCAAATATTCCACTTATCTGTGGTCATGATCTGTGAAATTGCTGTATCTCTGATCAATCTGTTGTTTTTCTTCCTCTTCCTCCTCAAGCAGCTTCAAACCTTCATCTTAACCATTACCTCCTGTCCTTCTACCCCTTTGGTTCTCTCCTAAGCCATCTGTGGCCTAGCTACACTCTCTTCCCTTCTCTTTCTTTGACCTCTTGGTAAGCCATCATCCTCTGAGTCCTTTGTCCCCCTATCCTATCACTGAACTTGCCCTTAGCTTTGAAATGCCTAGAAATACTCCCACCATCTACTGCCTTTGCTCCTGCACATTTGGCGCTGAACAAAGTTGGAGAAGAATCATGTGACTATGCTAAATGGGTTTACTACAAATTTGTTATGTAATCAACTGCACCCTTTTTATATGCCTTTTACACCTCTCTAGTTGATTAATTATCTCACCACAGCACCTTCTCCAATCCTTTACATCCATCCTCAGACTTCCCATACCCTACCCTCCCTAGAACCTTTCACAGATTCTGCAGCTTTCTCCACTTTCATTGGTGTCTCACCTGAAGAGCCCTTTCCTTGCTAAGGTTAATACCTCCTTCCTCCAAGTACACAAGAGATCCTATTCCATCCTGTCTTCTCCAGCAGATTGCCCCCTACTTTCCACCTAATCTTCAATCTTGATGTATCTCTTGGCTGTTTCCTTACTACCTACAATCATGCCCATATCTCTCCCATCCTTAAGAAACCATCACTTCGTCTGACCATCCCCACTACATCTCCCTTTTTATGGCTAAACTCCTTGAGAAGGCCATGTACGTAATCTGGCTTCCAACCTCATTCAACTAAAATGTTCTCTACAAATTTACTGATGATTTTTTTAATTGCCAAGTCTAATGTCCTTTTCTCAGCCTCATCCTTCTTGACCTCTCTACAGCTTTTGACCTTGTCAATTACCCTCTTCTCTTTGATACCCTCTTTTCTCTAGATTTTTGTAGCTGTTCTCTTATTGATTCTCATTCTATCTATCTTGACTGTTCTTTCTTAGCCTCCTTTCCTGGAGTGGCCTCCAAGTCTGCCTGGGCCCCTCTTCTCCTATATTATTTGACTTGATCTCAGTTTCCATGATTTCAATTATTTCTATATAGATGATTCTCAGGTCTACTTGTCCAGCCCTAACCTTTCTGCTAACCTCCAGTCAAGCCTCTCCAACTGCCTATTAGACATCTCCAGCAGGATACACATGCACACTTTAAATTCAGCATACTCAAAACTGAACTCATCTTTCCCTGAAAACCTCTTCTCTTCCTAAGTTTCCTGTCAGTTGTACAGGGTGCCACCATCCTCCCAGTCATCCTCCCATCAGGCTCACAACCTAGGTGTCCTCTTTGACTTCTCACTTTATCTCACTCCCGATATCCATGTCCAGCCAGCAGTCAAGTCCTGCCATTTCCACTTTCATGCTATCTCTCGCATACAGCCCCTTCTCACAGATGACACTGCTGCCTCCATGATGCTAGCCCTCATCATGGCATTTCTGGACAATTGCAGTAGCCCGCTGGTTGTTCGCTTTTCCTGAGTCCCCACCCACTCCAATCCATCCTCTACTCAGCCTTCAAATTGATTTTCCCAAAATACAAGTCTAACCATGTTCTCTCCTCCCTCTCCCATTTAATATGCCCCAGCATATTGATTCAAGATCAGATATAGAGTCATTTCTTTGGCTTTTAAATTCCTCCATTACCTGCCACCTTCCCAGTCTTAAATCTTACACCCCACCCACCCACTCAACTTATTGTGCAATCCAATGACACATGCTATTCTTCAAACAAACTATCTCCTGGCTCCAGGAATGTTTACTGGCTGACCTCCTATGGCTGGAATACTGTCCACTTAATCTCCACCTTCTGGTTTCCTTTAAAGTCTCAGCTAAAGTCTGTCATTCTACAAAAAGCCTTTCCTAGTTCTTAATCTTAGAGCCTTCGTTCTGAGACTACTCCCCATTTTGTCCTGTATATATCTTGTTTCTTCATGTTTGTTGGCGTGTCTTCTCCCCTGTTCAACTATGAGCTTCTTAAGAGCAGACATTGTTTTTTGCCTTTTTGTCCCCAACACATACCACAGTGCTTGGCTCATATTGGGTACTTAGTAAATGCTATTTGATTGATTTCAAATCCTACCTTAGACACTTAGCTGTATGATCCTGGGAGAGACACTTTCGGCCCCATTTTCTTCATCTGTAAAATGAAGATAATAATAGCACCAACTTCACAAGGTTGTTGGGAGGATCAAATGGGTTAACCCCTATGTAAAGTGTTTTGCAAACCCCAAAGTGCCATATAATTGAGAGCAATTATCTTTGAAGAGGCAGTGTGGTGGCATGGCAGGGTAGGATAGGAATCCAGCAGACTCATCTCCAGTGAGGCAGCCCCTGGCTCAGCCCCTCAACAACTTCTGTGACTAGGCAGGCCAATTCTTTTTTCCCCTCTCATTCTTTTAAAAAATTTGGAGTTCCAAATTCCCTCCCTTCCTCCAGTTTTTCTTCCTCCCCCCTTCACAGTTCCCCCCCCCCCCCAAGCAGGCAATATGATGCCTATTATACATGTGAAGTCGTGCAAGATATATTTCTGTATATGCCAGTCACTGCTGTGGGTCTCAGTTGCTCATCTGTAAAATGAGAGGGTCAAATCAAGTGACTTCTAATGTCTCTTCCAGCTCTTAAGCCTAAGATTCTTGAGAAAGATTTTCTTCCTTTCTTCCTCCTGGGTGTTCCATTTCTGCCTCACCCCCACCCCAACTCCCTCACCTCTCACCTACCGATAGCCTTCCTACAGTTAAGGAAGTTGCTTGAACCTTGGCGTGGCCTGGAATCTAAACTGTTTCAAACAGATGGTGCCATCATCCCACTTTATAGCCACTTAGAATGAAGTGCCAAGGGAGCTGGTTTGGTTTGTTCCTTACCATCACCCTAGCCTAGACCATTGAAATATCCTTGTGATTCAGCTCCTGGCTTCCAGTCTTGCCCTTCTCCAAGCCACCCTCTACAGCTGCCAAAATCTTTGTAGGACCCAAGTCTGCCACTGTCACCCTACTGCTAAAAAAAGTCTTCACAGGTTGCCCATCCATTGTCTTTAGGATAAAGGTCTTTAGGTCTATAACTTGGCATTTTAAGACCTCTGTAAACTTGCTCCACAACACCCCACCCCTTTCTAGCCCTCTTCCTCCCACATTGCTTTCCTTTACATACCAAACTGGCTTATTTGCTCTTCACTGAACAGAACATTGCCAGTCCTCACCTCGTTGTCCTATGTGTAGATTGTCCACCATTCCTGGAGCATGCCCCCTCTGTACTACTACTGCCTGTATAGGCCCTGACTGTCAGCTCAGGTACCCCCTTCTGTGTGAAGCCTTTCTTGAATTTTCCTGGAAGTTACTGTTCTCTCCTTCAGATTCTACTTATTTATCTCTTACTCATTTGTTCCATCCATCCCCTCTCTGTGTGCCTTGCATTTAATGTTTTAATTGAATTTTAATTAGTCTGCCACACTACTCTGATTCATATACTCCTGAATTCTTTCAGTCCAATCTCTACAGATAAGATGCTGTTGATCTGAATGATTAACTTCAGTGTGTATTCATTTTATAGTGAGCATAAATGTGGGCTACCAGGGGATAATACTTATCAGGACAAGGATTTTGAGTTATGCATGCACATGTTGTGGTGTGGTAGAAGAAGCACTTGATATGGAAAATTGGAGGGCTTGGATTCAAAATATGACTGTGCTGTTTATTAGTTGTATAACCTTTAGGCAAGCCATTCCCACTTTTTGGGCCTTACGTGCAAAAGAAAAGGAGTATTGAACTAGATGATCCCAATAAAGTCCCTTCCACTTACAACATAATAAAATCACCTACACTTACAATACTATAAAATCACCTACGGCTACACCTATCTTGTACATGCAGGTGTGTCTAAGTACACAGGTGAATGTGCAGATAGGGTTTCTCTGTAGGCAAATGGCAAGATGATTTGTAGTGGAAAACTCTCAAGACTTATGAGGATGGGAGAGTCGTTTATCATTTCCATGGATAATTTTCCCTTTCTTCATTTGTTTTCTAACTCCGTGCCCCAATTACATTTTAGTTTGGTTTGGGCTACTGGGAAGTCTGATGCCTTTGATGTAGACCAACCTCTAGATGAAGAAACAGGCCCAAGGAGATGGTAACTTTTTTTTTTTTTACTAAGATCAAGATCTCTTGGTAGCCGGGTGGTACAGTATATAGAACACTGGACCTGGAGTCGGGAAAACCTAACTTTGAGTCCTATCTTAACAACTTTACATAGTGATGTGTGGTTCTGGGCAAATCACTTAACCTTTCTCAGTCTCAATTTTCCTTATCCCAAAATGGGAGGTAATAGCCACTTCATAGGGTTGTTGTGAAGATCACATGAGATAATATATAAGTGCTGTGTTTATGTAAATACTCGATGGGCAGCAAGGAAGTGCAATGATAGAGTTCTAGGCTTGGACTCCTCTTCCTGAGTTCAAATCTAGCCTCAGACAGTAGCTTCACTTAACACTATTTTTGCCACAGTTTCCTTCTCTGAAAGATGAGCTGGCAAAGGAAATGGTAAGCCACTCTAGTATCTCTGCCAAGAAGATCCCAAAAGGGGTCACGAAGAGATGGACATGACTGAAATGACTGAACAACAAAACATATGTTGTGATATTATATATAAATGAGATAACATTGTGAAGAGTTTTGCAAACTTAAAGCACACAGTTTGTATGTGTGTTTCTATTATTATTGCCTTTCAGCAGCTTACAGTGTTAGGAGTAAGGGACTGAGGGCCAAGTATGAGCCAGTTTGAGTAAAGTTTTAAATGTAGGCCTACTGTGCGCAGGAGAGAATAAGCAAGTGTTTAGTAAATAATCTTCACTCTTTTAAAATTTACCTCCCCTGTGTCACATTCCCTGGATTATTTCATGACAGCTGATTTAGTTTTTGTTATTCAGTTATTGGTTTAATATGTTACCTCAGGGCTGTCCAACCTTAGGTTATCTTAGGGCCACGTTAAAATAAAATAATTATTCGAAGGCCACATCCAGAATAAAAAATACAGTACAGTATAGAAAGTGGGGCGAAGGCACAAAGTGCGAAAGGAAACACAAAACAACAAAGCAACAACACAGCAGTATAAAGGTAGGTGCATACTGGCTAGTCTGCCTCCTATAGAGGGAATGCATCCCACAGATGGTTTGAAAATTCTGTGCTATATGTTCCGTCCTTAATACTGCTTAAAAACATCAAAGAAAATTAACATCAATGAGATTATTTATTAGTAATGGAATTAAAAAATCTAATGCATTCCTTGCAAATTATTGTTTAATTTTTTCGCTTGTGAAAATTAAAACCCACAGGTGGGCTGCATAAAATCTCACTGCAGGCTGTGTGCAGCCCGGGGGCTGTATTTTGGACAGCGCAGTGTTACCTATCCAAGTAAGGTACTTGTAGGTGAAGAAGACTTGATAGTCTCCAGAGAGTGACTCATGGGAGAAGTTTCAGGTATTATAGCTAATGTAATAGATATCTCAGGTCACATGTCAGTGTATTTCTGAACACATCAGGCGTACAACCTCTGGTACTTGGGCTGAAGGAATTCCTTGAAGCTTACTGTGTACTGGAGTTTTTACTTAATCCTTTGGGCAAACTGCAGAGTGGATTTGATTTAGATAAATTCTCACTAGTCAGTATGATGAATGAAAACCCCAAGAGACAAAGTTTCTGGGTAATTAATTTATTAAGCTAGCTAATGATCAATAAATTGATGGTTAGTGGTTTCTCTTGGTAGCTAAAGATGAAAACATGAAAAGCCTGAATGTTTTAAATACCTTTGTAAAGGAGGATGCCCCTGACAGGAAAAATTAACCTTGATTGGTGTACAGTTAATAAGGACATGGACTAAAAAAAACTTTAGCAACAACTGCAGAGAATGGGACTTGTTGATCATAAAACTTGGCTACCTCCTGCAGCGGGCAAGGGAATCTATCTCCATCTAGACTACTTTGGTTGGTTTTCTCCTTTGTACGCTGGGGCATGGGCTTGCTTTAGGGCAGGAATTCAGAATTAGATTCTGTTTATCCTCTAAACAGAAATAAGATCTCCCAGTTGAGTAGCGTGCCCCCTACCCCCATCAAGAAGCATGTTCTGTGAGCATTACAAGTAATCTCATCAACCTGGCTTCTTCAGATTGGATGACCTACAGGGCCTGGGCTGTAATTAAGGAAAATAAAGAGCCCGGATGCTAATTAATAATTGTTATTAATATAACAGAATCTTCTACAAGGTACATTCTTGTTCTTCGATGTAATTTTAAAACATACATATTTACCGACTTGGAAATGGTATTCTATTAAATTAAGAATTCATTTTTATGAGTTTTTTTCCAGATAAATTTTGCAGCTGTACTTAAAAATGATTAATTTTTTTTACCAATGTCATTTGTAGCAGGCATTTAAGAATAATTTCTAATTAAAAAGTTCAATCAAATGTATTTGGGAAATACTGTCTCTTTTTTTTTGCACCCTTACAATTAACTTTTGTTTCTAGTGTTGATCAAAAGCTTTTTCATGAATATTTTTTAATGAAAGACATACTTACATCTGTAGAGTTTAAGTTTCTGCTACTTAGCTAATTTTTGTCCCATTGAAATGCTTATGTGAAATCTGAAGGAGTTTTTAAAAGGAATTTAAATAACTACTTCAGCTAGGTCAAAGTAATTTGATTATTGATTATATATGATTTTTTGTTATTTTACTTATTATATTTTTATATTATTATATTTTATTATTTATATATTTTATTAATTTATTTTTATTATTTATATATTTTATTATAAATTTATATATTTATATAATATATTATTATATTTTATTATTTACTAACTAACAAATTATTATTGTTTATAAAATGAACTCATCTTCCTGCTTCTTTGATTCCCAAATAATTTCTCAGGTAGTATGACTTAGTATAAACATTCTTGTAATACTCATAAAATAATTCTCCTCCTGTTAGTCAGAAGGGACTGCTGTCCAGAACTAAAAACCTCTGGGGACTCCATGACATTGGGCCTTAGGACTGAACTATGAAACTTGGTTTCTTCTTACTGTTAGTTACAGGAGTAATGTGTATTATTTCAAATATACTACTCCAAAAATGCTGTATGTCCTTTATCTGAAAGGACTTTTTCCCAGAGGCATTTTGCTTAGACCTTCTTCTCCCCTTTCTTTAATGCTGGTACTTTCCCCCTGACATTATCTCCAACGACAATACAACTATATGCCATACTGTATACAATACATACATACATATATATATCTATATCTGTATATAGATATAGATATATGCCATACTGTATAAACACCATATAACAAGTATAACTGTTTACGTGCTGTTTTCCCCATTGGACTGGGACCTCCTAGAGAGTAAGACTGCCTTTTACCTTTCTTTGTATCCCCAGTGTTTAGCTCAGTTCCTGACATGGACATAGTAGCCTCTTAGTAAATTCCTCTTGACTGACTGAAAAGCCGCTCCTCCTTTCTCTAATTCTTGAGGTTGATGATGGCAGAGGGTGGGGAGGGTTTCCAGAGGACTACAGTGGAAAGAGATTTGAGCTTGTTTTTTCTTCCCCTCCCTGTTCTGTCCAGTCCTTTTAGTATATTTTAAAGTTATCTTTGTATAGATAGACCGTTTGCCTTTGTTTAGAAAAAACTTTTTTTTTGTAAAATGACAGGAGACCAATTGTATGTGGTTTTTGTTCATATAACTTTTTAAAAAAATCCATCCTACCAACCAAATCACTGATGTGGGAGATTAATTTCAGCATATCTCACTTATTTTCTGTAATGCTGGTTATTGGTTGTGGTGGTGGGAACTGCGGCTTTTTCTATTGCTGCACACTGAAAATGGTCTGGGGTATACTCTTTTCCCCCTTTTTCTTCCTTAAAAGAAGTTCACTTGCTTATTTGAAAAGGAGGGAGGAATGTTGAGGTTGATGAAGAGAACAGTCTCATTGTAAAAAGTTGTACAAGGTTAAAATGGCTTGAAGGAGGAGCCTGGTCACTGGGTTGGAAAACAACCAGCTCACTGGGTGAAGTTATGAAACAGTTCCTTAATGTGACTCAGCAAAATATTCCCCATCCCTAACACCCAGTGTTAAGAGGAGTCATCCTTCCATCAATTCAGGGCAGATTTAACTTTTGGGAAGCAGCTTCCTGCTCTATGTGAGCTCTATAGCAGAAGGCTTTACCTCCCCCCCCCCCCCCCCCCCCGCCCAAGACTATGCAGCCTGCATCTAGTTTCCTTGTCCTTAGAATGCCCCATCCTGGCCCTACCAGAGGATTTTTCTCCCTTGCTCTCTTAATGAGTTATTATGTTTGAGATTTTTTTTTTTTGCATTTTAAAAAATATTAGCCTGATAATAATTTTCCATCCTCATCCTTGATGGCTCTGCAGCGTTTGATATAATCACTCTCTTCTAAGTTCTCCCCAACCCTTCTTCCTGCTTCTCATCCTTTTTGTCTGGCTGCTGCTTTTTCATTTCCTTTACTGGCTTCTCATTCATGTTCTGTCCACCATCTGCATGTGGGTCCCCAAGGTTCTGGCTTGGACTTTCTCCTCTCTCAGTGGTCTCATCATCTCCTGTGGGTTCACTGATCATGACTCCTCCAGCTGTATCCTAGCCGCTCCAGTCCAACAACATCCCTAATTGCCTGTTGGACATTTCCAAAGGGATGCCCCTTAGGAATTTCAGTAGGTATCCAAAACAAGACAAAAATACTCCCCATATCCATCCTTCTCATCTTCCCAATTTCAGAAGGGTCCCACTAACCTTCCAGTCACCTAGGTTTCTAATCTCAAGAGCCATAGGAACATAGATTTAGAGCTGAAAAGTACCTTATAGGCGAGGTAGTCCAAATCCCTCACTTTATGGTGACTTGATCGAGGTATATAGGTAGGGACAGAAAGAAATTGAAACCATGTCCTAAGTCCAACTCCCATGTTCCTTTCACTCTACCATGAATCATCTTTTCATCAATCCTCCTCATTGCACCACTGCCAAGTGTTTATCAATTCCACCTCTGTGACATCTGCCGCTTGCATTCCTTTGTCTGAACTCAGTGTTAACACCCACCTAGCTCAGACCCTCCTCACCTTTGTTTATGAGATGGTTTCCTTGGCTCCAGTTTATTCCCCCTTTAACATCATCAGTAGAGCTTCTTGGAGTAATAGTCCTAAAAATGAAGTCTGACCATCTACAGATCTCTTCTTAATAATGTCACTACAGAGAGCTAAAAAGGAAAACAATTCTATTGAAATAATTGTACAAAATATTCTTAAGTGAATTCACTAACCCTTGCTGTAGAATAAAATACCAAATCCTTTGTTGAGCATTTTAAGCCTTTCTCACAGCCTGACTCCAAACTCCCTACACATTATTCCTCTCTCCATGGCAGCTTAACAGGTCTATTTGCTGCTGTTCAGACAGGACATTCTATCTTCTATCCCTCTATATTCCTCAGATACACTCCTAAAGTCAAGGAAGTGCCATCTTCACAAAGCCTTGGCCAATTCCTATTGCCTAGCCCAACCCCACCCCACCACCCTCCACACACAGAGAAATTACCTTGTATATGCTTTATATTTACATTTGTCTTCCTCTGCTCGGTGCCTGGTATACAGTAGGTACATAATTCTTTATTGATTGATACTTGGATTCAACTCCTTACTCTGCCATTGATTACATGTATGACCTTGGCCAAGTTGCTTACTATCTGGGCATGTTTACTGAGAGTAGTTAGGCTAAGTGATGCCTAAAGTCCCTCCCTTCCATCTCTAAATTTATGATCTTATGAAAAGAAGGCCCCCTAAAAGGGAGCCTGGTATTTATTAGGGGAGTACTAGCTGCGGGGCATACAAAGATAAACATGCAGTTGAATGTGAGCTTCCTGAGGATGGAGGCTGACCTTGGAGACCAGGTGTGTATCTGCCATCCCATCACTTCCTGTCTTTTCCATCGGATTGCCTCCTCTGTCTGTCCCTTATCTTCAATCTCCCGGTCCACTAGCTCCTTCTGTGTTGCCTATAAACACACCCAGGGCTTTCCCCTTCTTAAAGAGCCCTCACTTAATCTGACTTTACAATAGCTGTAGTCTAACATCTTCACTCTTCAGATATAATGAGGTGTTCCAAAAGTCTTAGTGCAGTTTTAAGATATTAAAGCTTAATGCTATTTTTAAAAGCTAGTTGAGCTATTAAAACTTAAAGTCTGGTTTGTCATTTAAAGCCCTTCCCAACCTGGACTACCCTTCTTACCTTTCCAGTCTTCATATTTTACTCGCCTCCATATACTCTCATGATCCAGCCTCACTAGATTACTTGCTGCTTCTCTCAAATGATATCCAGCTCATTTCAGAATATTCCTCTCTCTCACCTCTGCCTGCTTCCCTGGCTTCCTTTTAGATTGGGCTCTAGTCCTTTCTTGTGCTGAAGGGCTTTCTTCCTCCTCTCTTCCCAAGTGCCTTCTAACTCTGCTATATGTAGTTTGCATTTAAATAGTTATTTACAAGTTGTCTCCCTTATTTGAGGGCAGGGACTGTGGTTTTTCCCTTTTTTTTTTTATCCCAAGCCTTAAACTCCTACCCCTGGCTGGCAATAAGTGCTTAGCAGAAGGTTACAAAATAAACAGAAGATAACTGGGGGCCTGGGGTGGCTGGAGAGAGGGGATCTTTTAGCCCCCTGAGGAGATGAGGAAAGGCTTCTAGTAAAAGGTGACATGGAAGCTGAGATTGGAAGAAAAGAGGTGGAGGTGGATTGGGAGTGCCTTCCTGGCTTGTGGGACAGCCTATTAAAAGTCCAAAGATGGGAGGGAGATTGGAGTGTCCTGGACGAGGGATATTAAGAAGGCCATTTTATCTGGATGTAGAATGTGTGAAGGAGAATAATATTTAATGTTGGAAAAGTAGATTGGACCCAGGTTAGAAAAAGCTGTAAAAGCTAAACAGGAGCTTATATTTGAACCTAGAGGCAAAGAGAGATGGTAATTCAAACTGCAGGTGCTGAGAAAATCCCTGAATGAGAGAGTGTAGAGTGAGTGATACGGAAGAGAACCAGCAAAGGGGGGGACCAAGGGAGGAATGTGGGCTTAGGATATAAGGCTTAGACTTCC
Source organism: Phalanger gymnotis (assembly GCA_028646595.1). Taxonomy (NCBI): domain Eukaryota; kingdom Metazoa; phylum Chordata; class Mammalia; order Diprotodontia; family Phalangeridae; genus Phalanger; species Phalanger gymnotis. The sequence continues at coordinate 284,044,198 of CM053626.1, read as the reverse complement.
ACTAGTTGGCCCCCTTCCTGTTTTATCTTCCAAGGCTGTGTAATTTTTTTATATGCACCACAGAACATTGTGCATCACTAACTAGGGCATTAAGAATTGGATCTTTCAGTTTGTTTTTGATTGGGTTTGTTTACTGCATTTCCAGGGAGTGAAAAGAACTAGACAAATACTGATGTTCTTCTGAACCTGACCTTTACTACTCAGGCAAGGTTCGTCTAGCCATTGAAACCCAGGTTCTAAGCATTGTGAAAGCAGAAAGATATTTTAGCCTTGATTTTTCTCCTGTTTAGTCTTTATCTGGTGGGAAGGAAAAGAAAGAACATATAAACTAAAAATACTGATTTTCATGCCTCATATGTCAAGAGGTAATGTTGCTTGCTCTTGGCTGTCTTTGGTTTCTTTGACAAGATAAAGTATGAGACTTATATAAAAGGCATTAGAAATTTGATATTTCATATGGACTGTATTGCTTTACATATGAATAAATTTGTCAAAGGGGATTGATGCATCAGTATTACAGAATCTGGTATGCATGTGACCAGCCATGTAGGAATCTGAGTTAAGACAGATTGGGATATCACACTCATGTCTGACTGTCACCTTTTTATATGTTGTTTTATGGTCTAAAAAGGTAGATGAGCATGAGAAGGAAGAAATTGAGCTGCATGCTCATATTCAGCAGTGATATTCCATGCTAACTTAACATCTTCCTTTTATTTTTTTTTTTGGAGGGGGGAAGGCAAGGCAATGGGGGGTGTTACTTGCCCAAAGTCACACTGCTAGCAAGTGACAAGTGTCTGAGGCCCAATTTGAACTAGGTCCTCCTAACTCCAGGGTGTTCTGTTCACTGTGCTACCTAGCTGCATCTTCCTTTTAAATCCCCCAGAATTCAACTAACCACCCAAAAGGAGTGGTTACTCACTAAAGGAGAAACTCACTTAAGCTAAGATCCTTGTAAAGATTATTCAGTAGTATTAATATAATTAAAGGACCCTTGAAGGTAATTTAACCATAGAGAGATCATCTGATTCAGCACCCTAAATTATTTTTTTCACATCAACCCTGTGAAGACAGTAAATATTGTCCGTTTTTCACTTTCTGGCTCTTTTGTTTCCCCTCGTGGGGTTTTCTTGGCAAAGATACCGCAATGGTTTGTCATTTCCTTCTCCAGCTCATTTTATAGATGAGGAAACTGAGGCAAACAGGGTTAAATGACTTGCCCAGGGTCATACAGCTGGTAAGTGTCTGAGGCCAGGTTTGAATTTAGGTTAAATGATTTGTCCAAGGTCACTCAGCTGTCAAGTGTTAGGACCAGGATTCAAACTCAGAGCCCTGGATTTCCAGGTCGACTACCTTTCTTTCTATAAGATAACTGCGGCCTCCTGGATTTCCCATGTTGATCAAGACCAATAGAATAGCTTAAGCTTAATGTAATGGAAGAAAAGATCCACATTGGAATAGTTAAAAATGGAAGTCTCTTGGTGAGCATCCAAATGTCATTAACATTATATTTTGATTCAAGAAGTAAACATGCAAACATTAAAAGTTGGGCTTTTCAACCCCTTCCTTCCCCCGCCGCCACCACCACCACCACCTTGATTCAGTTCCTTCAGATACTGTCTTCTGTTCCTTCCAGATGGGGCATTCTCTTCTCCCACCCTCGGGATTTTACTCCAGTGTGCACAACAGAGCTGGGCCGTGCTGCAAAGCTGGCCCCAGAATTTGCAAAGCGGAATGTTAAGATGATCGCCCTTTCTATTGACTCTGTCCAAGACCATCTTGGCTGGAGTAAGGTACAGCACCATGAGTTTGGGCCCGTAATCACATTGATTGCATATGCTGTATGGTTTCTTGGTTTTGGAGCTGATAAGCCCATGAGAAAACCTCAAATATTCTGATCTTTTGTATTATACTTACAAGGTTTGCTAGTACTAACATAGGCCTTCAGAGAGCTACTTATAAATGCAAATTTCAAATTGGTATGATATTTAAGAACTTTGGAATTGATTATGTCACACAGGAGACACTAGCCCAGGACCACCCAGCATGGTGTGCCCTCATCAGAGAGGGCACTGTGCTATATGAGCAAAGGAGAATTGAAGTAGCTCAAAAGAAACAGAAGATGCACAAATTGAGAAACCACTCCAAATGTTCACATGGACTATTTGTGCCTGACCTGTGGTAGAGCATTCCAAGCTTGTATTCTGATCAGCCACAGTCAGACACACTGTAACTTGACTGAAGCATAGCAATGTCATTTTGGTCACCCTCGAGAATGAAGGACAGCAACCAATTAAAGGGAAAGCTCAATTTCTGAACTCTACTCAAGGATGCAACAAGGTGGCTTTAGGCAAATGCAGACTGAATTATAAAATTAATACAGCATAAAATCAATTACATTGTAGAATCAATAATTTTTATATTTTCACTTAGCAATTAATCATTGCTTTTCTTTTTTGTCTTTCTATCCCTAGCAACCAGGACACTTAGCCATGGTTAGCACCCAATAAATGGTTTGAACTGAATTGAATTCAGGCTAACTATATTCTGAATCCCCACTAACTGTTCATGTAGACCTGGTAGTTTTATTGTAGTCTTAAGTTAGATTGGCTATGCTAGGCAAGCAGTTTGATTTGAAATGATCAAATAGGTCTTCTTCCCCCCAATCACAAGACAATTGTCAGTAAACATTTATCTGGTGTTTACTATGTGGTAGATGATTGAAAATTGAAAATTGGATAAATAAGCCATGGCCTTGCCCTTTAGAGGAGCTTACAGTCTCTTAGGATGGTCATTCGACTAACATTTATTATGTACCAGCTCTGGGTACAAAGAAAGGCCAAGTATAGCCCCTGCCCTTAAGGAGCTCATAGACTAATGCAGGGGACAACATGTTAACAACACACATGTATACATATTACACACATATGCATATTACTTATATCCATGATATTCTTACAGGATGATTTGGGAATAATTACAGAGGGAAGCACAAAGATTTAAAGGTAGGGTTGTTGCTGAGACTTGAAGGGAGCCACAGAAGCCCGGAATCGGAGCTAAGCAAGGAGAGCATTCAACACATGGGGGCCAACTAGTGAAAACCCTCAAAATTGAAAACATGGATCATTTTGTGTGAGCAACAGCAAGGAGGCCAGTGTCAAGAGGCAGAATAGGTTGAGGGAGGGCAGTAAGATAAGATACCCCACATCTGGAGGGATCCAGTTATGAAGGGCTTTAAAATCAAGATAGGATTGGATCCTGGAAGTAATAGGGACCCCCTAGAGTTTGCTGAAAGTGGGGTGAGGCGTGATGGAAGATCGGTTTGATAGCTGAGTGAAGAGCAAAGACTTGAAACAAATAACTGTAATAACAACTTGCTGTTGTGGTCCTTGTGTGCTTTCTTTGCAACCACCTTTGAAAGTGGACAGTACAAGTTGTAGTGTCATCATCAGAGATGATACAATTCGTAGCTTGCTCATCCATGGTTACAGTTTCTGAGGCCAATGTACCCTCCAATTCTGACTTCAAGCACAGAAATGTTTTTCACTGTGCTGTGGTGTCTTGTGCAAACTAAATGTAATTAGTATATAAGTAAGGTATAAAGTGCTACGAGAATTCAGGGGAAGGGAAAGATCGGTGAGTTGGAGTAGCAGGAGTCATGTTCAGAATGCTCTAGTAGCACTAAAGCTTGGACTGCTAAGTGCGTTGGCCTGGAAGTCAGAAAATTGATTTGGGTTCAGAGAATGACCTCTCAGTCTACTGGTTAATACCTGTCTACCCTTCAGGACATGAGAGTCAACCTCTGGATTATATACAAAATAGTTACAGGATAATTTTAAAGAAGGAAGGAAGGCACTAATATCTTGAGGAATTAGTTATGCTAAAAAAGAGACTGTCCATGCCCTTTGACCCACTGCTAGGCATATTCCCCCAAAAGATCAAAGACAGGAAGATTCAATAAACCAGAAATAAAGATTAAGTTAGAAATTTGACCTGGTTAACTGTAGATCATGGTTAGAATTGTTCCTGTACCCACCCTTTAGGAGTTTGGCTTCATAGTTCAAGATTAGAAATCACTTTGACCTATCCTTACTAGGGTTTAGCCAGGGTTTAGATAATCCAGAGAATATCTCTGGTTTATATATTCATGTTGCCTTCTTTCAGGATATCAATGCTTACAATGGAGACGAGCCCACGGAGAAGCTGCCTTTCCCAATCATTGACGATCACAACCGGGACCTTGCCATCAAGTTGGGCATGTTAGACCCAGATGAACGGGATGGGCAGGGCATGCCTCTGACAGCTCGTGTGGTGAGTTTCATAGCCCTGCCTCATGCTTTGAAAGCATCCCTATACAGGCTTCTTCCCTTGGGGCTTGCTTGTTTCACTTTGATTTAAGGGTAGGTAGTGTTATCTAAGCACCTCAAACAGAAGCTTCGGAGGTCAGTTGTTCCATTCTCTTTTCTGCCTTCTGTATTTCTATCAGTCTGAACACTTGGGTGCCAGTTGTGGGGTGGAAAGGGTGGTGTGAGGGCTTGTTTGAGGTTAGGAATTCTCATTCAACAAGCTTTCATTATTCCAGAAACACAAAGACAAAAATCAAAAACAGTCCCTTCGTTTAAGGAACTAGTATTCTGCTGTGGAATGAAACACGTAAATTAATTAATCAATATGTATTTATTAAGAGTGAACAGATGTAGAGGCAACTGGGTCATGTAGTGAGTTGGGAAGACCCAAGTTTGAATCCTAGTCTCAGTTTCAGAATCTATAAAATGAGAGATTAGTCTCAGTTGACCTCTCTGCCTGTTCCTTAACTATATACATGATTTTTGAGGAGGAAGGGGAGACTTAACCAACTGGGGGCATCAGGAAGGACATCCCACTGGAGCTTAATCCATCTGTTTAGAAATGAGGTCATATGTCGGGATGGGGAATCTGTACAGATAAACACCAATGCCTTTGCTGCCTGGAACAAGGTGTAAATTACACTCCCTAAATAACAGAGGTACACACTTGCACTTTTCTGCATTTTTCAGGTATTTATTTTTGGCCCCGATAAGAAGTTGAAGCTGTCTATCCTCTACCCAGCTACTACTGGCAGGAACTTTGATGAGATCCTCAGAGTGATTGATTCCCTTCAGCTGACAGCGTACAAGAAAGTTGCTACTCCTGTTGACTGGAAAGTAAGGCATAGAAAAGAAGAACTCAGTACCTACCTGCCCCACTGTAATAAGATCGCTATAAATCCAAATGCCTGGAAAAGGAGAGCCCACTGTAGTAAATAGAGAGCAAGACTTTGGAGGCAGGAAAACCTAGGTTCAGGCCCCACTGCTGACTCTGGATAAGCCCCTTGCTGCTAACTCTAGAGTGCTTGAAAAACAGTTGTTGGGGGTAGTTTCCTGCTTGAGAGTTCTCTATTCTGGTGGCTGACAGATAGATATCTACATAGCTCTCTCTATCCGTGTGTGTTTATATATCCCATCACCCCAATTCTAAGCTTTTGAAACATTATGTATTCAGGGTCAGTCTTTACAAACATCTGTTTTTCCATTGCTAATCACATCATATAAATGGAACCTAAGGTACATCTGAAACTTGCCTGGACACTCTGTATGTACATCTAGGGGCTTTTAAAGATAGGTAATTGATTATGTCTTCTACTTTATGAACAAGGAGTGTGTATTTGTACAAAAGACGTAGAGCTGGAAAGGACCGCAAGCACCGTAGTCCAACCCCCCCCCCATCACTTTACAGATAGAGGAAATATCACATATGTGCCAGGGAGCTCAGGCAACTTGTCCAAGACCCTATGGGGTCTAATCATTAGAGGCAGGATTGGAACCCACTTAATCTTGATCTGTGTGTCTAGTGAGTCTGAAAATTGGGAGATCTGGTTCTTAGCTCTGGGGTCAAGAAAACTAACTTAGCAATATCTCTGTCCTCTTCTTGGTAAGATTATTATTTTAAAGATCTTAACAGGTGTTAAAACACTGACTAGATGCTGTAGAAGTTCATGTAGTGGTGTCATGCTTATAACAAAAGTTTCTACTTTCCTTTTAAGAAAATTATAATTTGCATCAAAAAAGTAAGGACTTTTTCCTTTGATCCCTCTTAAAGAACCTAGGGAATGTAGGAGTGGGATTCAGGATTTATTCATGCTTTTATTTATTTATGGAGCTTACATTTTGCTTTATTCCTTCACTATAAAATTTAATAAACTACCGACAGCATTTTAGGATTTTGATAGCTCCACCCCAGGCATCACAAGTAACACTAAAATTTTTCTTATTAATCTTTCTCCAGTGTGGGGATAGTGTCATGGTTGCTCCAACTATCTCTGAAGAGGAGGCCAAAAAATTGTTTCCTAAAGGCGTCTTCACCAAAGAGCTCCCTTCAGGCAAGAAATACTTACGGTACACCCCTCAGCCGTAGGTTACTCCAGCAAGACCGTGCTGGGGTCTGGCTGGGCCTCCCTTGAAGATCTCTATAGGGATGCCAGCCTACCAATCATGTCTTCCTACAGTAATTGATTTTAACATCTTGGGGTGATGAAAGTCAGGAGTCTTTGGGTTGTTCTACTAATGGCTTGTTAAATGAAAATGGCACTAAAAGTCACCCATGATTCTTCTCCTTGTGCCTTT
>CM053626.1:284016087-284037457 GCA_028646595.1 Phalanger gymnotis | reverse complement strand
TTGCAGTCTCCATCATCAGCCACCTAGTATGGTTGGCATTTAGGAAGGGGACTACTTAGGAGCATTGCAGGAATGAGACTTCTTTAACTGACCTTTTTCTAATTATCCATTTGAGGGAGGAGACTATTTAACACGTCCTGTTTTGAGCTTCACCTCCCTAAGTTTATGACCAACAACTTGTAATAATTTAGGTGTTTCAGATAGTGTTTTTTCCTCAAATGTTGAGTGTTCTAACCACAGTTAGGAGATTCTTCTCTTTCCAGCCAATAACAAGGGAGCAGAATACAACCTTAAAATATTGTGTTACATTGGGCAAAAGAGCTTTCTAATTATGTTATAGTATATGGTTGAGACTACAGAGAAGCTGCACAATGCCTGCTAGTGATGTCCGGAATGGTGGAGGGCCATAATTATGGGTGCCTTTTTAAACAAGTCAAATATCTAGACATGGGAAAAACGCCTCTTAAATATTCATAATAAGATGAAAACATGTACACTCGAGGGAAAGGAAGGGTTAAAGATACTATTTCTTTACTACTAAACATTGTGTCTGCAGTGGATTGTTTTCTGATATTTTGCTTTTAGGGGAGCCTCAAATAAAAGCTTTTTGAAACTTAATCCTAAGTCTCTTCATTTGGTTGGATGTGTCTACACACCCATTTTGGGTTGTGATCTTATTATACTTGTCATTTCTTGAATCCCACCCCCACCCAACAGTGACTTCTCTCATATCAAAAAGAAATTTTTAAGCAAAATTGACCCAACCACCTTGCTTTTTAAAAAAAATACCATCTTATTAATATCTTTTGTCTGTATATCCCCTTCATTTCTGAACATGCTCCTACTACCAGTGAGCTATTACTTAATCCCTGAGCCTTAATTTCCTCATCTTTAAAATGAGGAAGTAATGGCTTCTGAGGTTCGTTCCAGCTTAGTGTGCTGCCTATTTCCTCATACACAGCTTACGATCCAACCATTTCGTCTTCGTAGGAAGAATTTGTTTGGGAAGAAGTGAGACACCACCACCCCCCCTTAATCAGTGACTATGTGTTAAAAAGTCTTCACCTGGAATAATTCCTAGCATTTATTACTGATAACTGTATAAACTCAATAGTTGCTGGAAACAGTCATTTTGTTAACAGTATTCTATGTATATTTAATTTAACAGAGGCGTTAGTTCAGCAATCAAAGTGGTTATCTTCATTTCTTCTTCTTGGGTTTCAACAGTGACCAAAAAAAAAAAAAACCCTGGACCCAAAGTAGATATACAGACAACCTCTGGTTGGGGATATTTGGGGTTAGGAAGAGTAATTGTATTTATTTATGGCACATTGTGATTAACACATATAAAGAGGTTTGCAATGATAATTTCATTTGCTCTCTGCAACAAACAGCCTCGTGAGGTAGGTGAGACAAGTCAACTATGGCCTTTTGTAAGACCACGGCTCATATAATGACATGCCCAATGTTAACAGCAGTCAGGACTTCACCAGGTCTTCTGATCATCTTACTGAACCATGAATCATTTGTTAAATTATAGTCAGCTTTTTTTTTGCTACCACAAAAGGAATTTTTAAAAAATTGATAAGACATGGGTGCATGAAAAACCTCTTTTAGTTGGCTATGTATGGGAATGAAAAATACATAACAGTATGATAGCCCTCCAAACATTAAGAGTGCACTGGCAAAATGAAATGGACTTAACTTGAATCTTAAAAAGTTCTGCTGTTCTCTATAAGATTATTTACCTTACTTTTTTTATTTATAGATGAAAAGTGATTAAATGCTGCTAACATAAAATTCATGTTAATGACATTTTTAAGGTAGTCCATGAAAATCTGAGTTTTTTTTTAAAACACTGATACACAAATTGAGATTTTTCATTCTGAAGAGCAAAAGATACTGGTTCCTCTTTCCATTCCCACCCATATAAAAAGATTTCAAAATGAGAAATAACTGAATGAAAAAAAAAAAGCTATCCTTTTGTTAAAAGTGGGGACTTTCTGAAAAAGCCAAGTAAAGAAAAACTACATTTTTTTCTTCCTTGAAACCAATACTTCTGAAAACCATACTGTATTGAGGAATACAGGGTAATTTGTGGTTGCCTCCAAGAGGGACAGTAAAACTCTGGAGATACTATTTAATGCTTAGTGTCTAAAACCTTGAACCAGGAAGAAGGCTTAGGTGGCTAGGAAATTTGTAATTCTTCATGCTATACCCTGAAATCACTAAAGAAGCAGAGTATTCCTTAGAATAGAGCTGTTTTGTGATAACGTATCATGTGGGACTCTTGGGGGGGCCCCCAATCACTTGTAAGTTCATGAGAACAGTGACTAAGATTGAAGACCCAGAGAAGAGAGTAGAACTTGGAGATAAATGGCCATAGATCAACCAGTAGATCAGAGACCAATGCCCCTCTTCCCAAATTGGTGAACCTTACGAGAGGAGTCATCAGTAATTGTATCGCCAGTGTTTGGACCTTAAAAGTAGATAGAGATACTGCTTGCTGTTTCATGTTCATCTTTTTAGCTTAGAAGGAATATTGTGTTCTTGGACCATTAGCACTTACATGGATATGCTACAATGCAAAGCCTGCTTGCTTCGTTTGAAGTAGAAGATGACCTGCATTCAAATCCTAGTTGTGGTATTTCCTAATAGTGTGTGATGTTGGGACTCAGTCCCGTGAAGTCAAGCATTTATAAAATACCTGCTATATATGTGCCTGACACCATGCTAAGTGCTAGGAATGCAAAGTCCTTGCTCTCAAGGAATTTACAGTCTAATGGGAGAGGTAACATGCAAACAACCATATACATCTCATGTAAAAAGCACATTTCCCTAAATTATCCCATAGGTTTCTGCCGGTTCTAAATATACGATTCTGATTCACCCTGTTGCAGGCTGGGGTGTATTTAAAAACAGCCACATAAGAATGGTGTTCCTTTTACAATATTTAGGAGTGATTTTGCCATTTGAATTTCCCAGGGCAGTGTTGGAGTGCTCTGGGTATATGTGGCATCTTCTGCTACTACTTCTACTAAAATCCAATTCCAAAGCCTCATTGTGGCGTGAGGGTGACTGTTGTAGAAGACATTGTCTGCAAATTCCAAGTTTGAACTAGAGCTACTTGGAGCTCAGCCCTACACAAAGCATCGGCTTCAGGATCAGACTTCTTAAGTTGGGAGAGGCTCTGCACCCAAAAGTTGGCAACTAGGTTATGATTTGTGGCCCCAGCAATTTGTGAAAATCCCAGTTCTGAAATCTGTGATTTCCCTAGGTGACTGGCTAGCAGTGAGATACCTTGATGTATTGTGTAATACCTCAAAGGTAATATGTTTGCATTTTAATAGCATCTTTCAGAAATACTTCCAAAGGAGGGAGATTTTTTTTTCAATTCAGCAAATGTTTATTGTTGTTAAGTGGAGTCCAACTTTGTGACTCCATTTGGGGTTTTCTTGGCAAAGATACTAGAATTGTCTGCCATTTCCTTCAGCAGCTCATTTTATAGATGAAGAACTGAGGCAAACTTAGTTAAGTGACTTGCCCAGGGTCACACAGCTAATTAAGTATCTGAGGCCCGATTTGAACCCAGGAAGATGAGTTTTCTTGACTCCAGGCCCAGTGCTCTATCCTCTGTGCCACCTACTTGCCCAAATGTTTATTAGGGCCTGGCTTTGTGGAAGACAATGCGCTAGGCAGCTATGACATGACAGTCCCTGCTCACAATCTGGTAGGGATGATGGGATGTACACACACACACACACACACGCAAATAACCATAATGCAGTTTAAACCATGATTAAGTGCATGCAAGAGGTGAAAACTCAGTACTGTGAAGAGTCAAGGAGGGAAGGATGGCTTAGCTTGAAGAAGGCCTCGTGGAAGAAAGACTAGCAAAGACTGGCCTTGAAGGAAGAAAAGGATTTCTACGGGAAGGGTCACTTTCAGAATTTAAATGGAAGAGACTAGGCTGAATTGCCTTCAGTAAATTGCAAAGGTCTTTTAATGACCCTAAATTTCCCCCAGAAATGAGTCCCCTTAGAAAAAAAAATCCAATATTCTACTGAGCACAGCTGCACGTTCCAAATGATGGAACCCTCCAGATTCTGAAAAGTTTAAAATGATTATCACACAGAGGGCCTTAGAGAGGTAGAGGTTCCTGGTGAGAGTGAAGAGGGTGCAATATAAAACAGAACTTTGAAGAGCCAGGAGAAAGTCCATGCCACTGGATATGTGGGATTATATGAAGAAGAGAGGCCGGTCCCATGGAGGGCTGTGCAGGGGTTGGGATAATGAGCAGGCAGGACACACACTGTGAAGTCGGGAGGAAACATTCAAGTTCACCCTCTGTGGCGGATAAGTACTGCAGAGGGTGAGCAGGAAAGGATGGGTGGCTATATGCATGGTCAGAGGGAACAAACACATCCAGAATGTTTAAGGCTCAGACTTCCGGCTATGCTTCTGGCTCTCCTAACTTTGCTGCAGTGATTCCACTGCCTTCTCATCTTGGGGACCTCCCTGTAGAACACTGAACTCTGTGCCAGGCCCCTCCTCCCATTGGTGAGTCCCCTCCAGGGGCCTCCGTTTTGGGGGAGGGCCCAGACTAGCCATGCTTTATTCTCAGTTCTAACTCCAGGATTTCACCACCATGCCCTTGGGTACCTCTCCCACTCCCCCACCCCTTCTCAACACTCCCCCATTATGTACTGCTGTCTTGGTCCATTAGAACATAAGCTCTTTGTGGGCAGGGACTACTTTCTTTTGGTTTTTATTTTTGTCCCAAGTACCTGGAACATTGTAAGTGCTTGTTGCCTGCCTGCCTTAAATACTTGTGACTTGCCTTTTGGCCCTTCCCATTTTCCTCAACGGTTTTCACCATGTTTAGAGCTTTGAAACGTTCCCTCTTTACAGGTATCATAGAACCACGGAAATCTAAATAAAAAACAAACAGTCTGAACAATTGTGTTTTTAATTGGCTTTACTCAAAAAAAATTTTTAAATGTTAAATTTAAAAATGTTAAAAATAAATATGCTAACAATCATCTCCTTAAAATTGCATTTAGAAGCCAAGGCAATGTTACAGAAAAGTGCATTCTTCTACTTTTACTAAATTAGGAAGAAAAAAAACAACAACAAGGAACTAGTGCTAGAAGATGAGGGAGAGATACTGACAGCAGGAAGTCCAGGAATCAATGTCACAGCTCCTTGCTCATTACCAAACAATATTAATAATTAATTTTTCTGAACTGAACATAGCTATTATCTTTATTTGATAACTAGACCTCATTTGGTAAGACTCAAGTTTGGAGACTGGATGGATTGCTGGAATTCGTTACCTTGTGGAATTCTATTTACATCTCAAATTTGACACTCAGTCTTTAAAGCACATCTCCGAAAGCAGTTCATGTCACCTCCTTCCTCATCAAACAGATGCAGCAGCGATTGGTTTCAGGCAAATTCTAAGAAAACAGTCTTGAGAGACTTTTGGGCCATTGAATGTGGATATTAGTCCGCGGTCTTTAACCAGACGCAGTAGGTGCCAAGCAGCAGATTAAAACGCTTTGCTTGTATAAGAAGCTGACTCGTCTTCACAAAAGCTAAGAGAAAAAAATGCCAGACTGTGAGTTTGCATCCATGGAATGTAGTGGGTAGAGTACTGGACTTAGAGTCAGGAATGAGTTCAAATCCTGACTCAGACTTCAAGCCACTGAACTTCTCTCAACTTTCTCATCTGCAAAATGGGGATAATAATACCATCTACCTCAGAGGATTATCGTAAGGATCAAATGGGATTATATATATACACATATATATATATGCATATATATATATATATAGTACTTTGCAAATTTCAATGTGTACATAAATGCTATATATAAATATGTAAAAATAAACTTCTATAAATATATAAAACTTTTGTTTCCAAAAACTATTACAAAGGAGAAATTAGAGGAAAGAAATTAAAGTAAGGGCCATTTACAAGAGGTGGTGGTACTTGTGTTTTAGTTATGCTATCTGGCCCTGTAAAACTATATTACTTAGATTGACATAGTCTTTAACTCTAAATTTCAGAGTACAATGCAAGGAGAGAAATGTTAGAGGAATGCTATTCCTGTCTTTGCTACTGATGTCTGTGTGAATCTATTTTCTTTTTAACAGGGGAATTCGAATTCTTAAGAACGACAAAAGTCGCCAAGGAGAAAGAAAGAGGGGTACTCCAAATGTAACCTTTGTACACAGACCCCTGCTTTTAGAATTTAAATATTTCTAAAGATATTTCTAAAATTTATGCCAAAGATGAAGTAAAATTGCATTTGTTTTTAAATATTCTATAATTCATATTTTAAAATAATTTTGATTTGTCTCTCCTCTCAATATCTCCAAATATTTTATATTTGATTTTGTAGTCATTTATATAGTGAATTGTAAAAAACAAGTCAAACTATCTGAACTCACCATTTTCCTTTTTTTTTTTTTTAACGAGTGGCTCTGACTCAAATTTTAGGCGTGGTTTTCTGAGGAAAGAAAGAATACCAGCATTAACTAGACTTGTCAAAATGTGTAGCCTAAACTGAACTAAAAATTTCTTAGTAAAACGTTACAAAGTATTAGGTCAGAGTGGGCATCTTTCGGCATGGTCTACATTCCTTTGGGACAGAACCATAACTAGGATGAGATAGCCTAGGCTTTGTTCCAAGGTGCTGAAATTTAGAGGGAGCTGGTGACATTTATGATAATATAGTTTAGCACCATAGAACCAATTGAGCTAAGTACCTAGTTAGCAAGAGGAGTTAAAATAGAAAAGTACTAGGTGATATATGTTTCCTCCCTACTCCACCCCCAACTGCTGCAACCTAAATAAGCTCCAACCATTTACCACCTGGCTCCATCCACAATACAAATGTCCTAAAGAACTAATTCCTCTCTCACTCCCCAGATTACCTCCCTTCAGCTGAATTTGTCTTTAAAAGTTGATGTGATGATGCTTTTTCATTACCCTGTCTGGATTTTGTGAGGTTCACCCCAGGCATGAAACATTCTAATTAACAGCTCTGCTCTGGAACACTATAATGTCCATCTGTGTGTCTAGAAGCATGCACCAAACCCCTCTTGGGAGAGACAGAGTGACTGGGGGAGGGCTGGAAAAAAGACAGTTCTTGAGGATGTCTCGATAACTGTCACTCTTCAAGATCACAGAAGATGCCAGAAAGTAGCCTCTAAAAGGAGACTGAGGAGGAAATACTCATCCTAATTTGGCACCAAGTACAAGGACTTCAAAAATTGCCACAATTCCCAGGCTTTCTTTTCAACAGGCCTGGGAGGCGGGCTGAACAAAGATTAGGATCCCTGTTTTACAGATGAGCAAACTGAGGCTCGGAGAGATAAAACTTGCCCGCAGTCGCGCTTTATGAGATGGCTTAAGTGTTGTGGACACAGCCTCAGATTTGGAGTCAGGAAAACCTCAGTCCTGATCTGCCTCAGACACTTCCCACGTAGCTCTGGGCAGGTCACCCAATGTCTCTCAGCCTTGGAATCCTCATTTGTAAAAATCCAGATAATGACAGCACCTTCCTCAGAAGGTTGCTTTAACTCAGATAAGGGTCAAATGCAATGACACGTGAAGTGTTCTATAAACTTGAAAGTGCTCCACAGCTTGTATTAGTATCATCATTATTACATCTAGTAAGGGACAGAAGTGGGACACAAAGCCTTCTTTCTGATTCCAAATCCAGGTCTTTGGTCACTGCATCAATCTGCCTCTACATCAATTATTCTAATATATATAGAAATATATGTATGTACACATATGTATATGTATATATTCTTATATATTAGAATATATATTACAGAATATAGAATATCACTATACCAAGCTACCTCTAAATGAATTATTACAATAAAGATATTTAAGTATATTGCATATATGCATGTGTATACATACTAGAAAATATATAGATAGATATATAACTATATATAGAGAGAATATATATATATATATAACTATACCAAACTGCCTCTAAATGGATTATTACATATAAAGATATTTAAATATATTGTATATATGCATGTGTATGTATACTAGAAAATATATAGATATATATAACGATATATATAGAATATATATAACTATATCAAACTGCCTCTAAATGGATTATTCTAATATATAAGTATAGCTATATTTGTATATATATTAGAATATAGATGCTACTACAGAATGTATAGAATATACTACCTCACTAAGCTGCCTCTAAATGGAATTTTCATAGACAGATGATAGACAGAAAGCTATACATACACACTTGTATATATATGTGTATATATATTAGAATATTCCATTTAGAAGTAACTTGGTGTAGCATGTGTATTGTGCACATGTATCCATTCATGCACACATATATATGCGTGTGTCACGAGTAAAATTTTTCGAGTTTCTGGGAAAATTATAATCAATTTTATCAACCACTGCTAACGAGTAGGTTAACAAAAAGGGCTCATTTGTCCTTTAATCTGTGAAACCTTTAATACTTATAAAGCCTTCAAAAAAGGGAGTGCACCTGAGGATGGACATCAACTCTGATTGGTTAACAAGTAATGAGAAGAATGAATATCATAATGAGAAATGGGCTTATTCTAATGAGGGGCTGGGGTAGGTGACTGGGATTACTCAGTTTTGGTCAAAGAGAATTATCTGTGGCCATATCACCTATCTAACTAAAGAGAGAATCCTCATTTTCCCAGACCTTTCTGAGTAAAACACAATTCACCTAATTTTACACTTTGAACAGATCTGAGTTCTCCCTCTTAATATCAGCCCTCCACTTCCAACAGGGTATATGTTACCCTGTCTGAGTAACCTACAGGGGTTGATTTCTGAATGAGGAAATAGAAAAGGGGAAAAACCTTGGTCCTAATTCAATAACTAGTTATTAAATACGAGACAGAAATAATAATTTTTCTCATTCCCCCATCTGATTCTACTGAGAGACACAGTCTCCTCAATGAATCACTAACTGATACTACAACTACTTCATCAAATGTTCTTCACTATGGGGTTCATGATAGGAAACGATGTGAGGGGAAAATGAGGGAGAGATTGATCAGTGAATTGCCAAAATCAAAGGGGGCAATCCTCTTTAGTAGGTAGACTTCACTGACGAAAGGTACAAGGGTAAAAAGCAAACAATCAAAGAAATAAAATTGTCCATTTCATAGATGTCTCATCTCATACAGCCATCGAGTCCTCTGGATACCATGTGGTGGGGTCCTTTAAGCGCTCCGGTACGGGTATGGTCTGAGAGCAGGTTGTAGTTGTCCGGCCTTTCCAGTTCAGGTCAAATGCAGAGACTCTTTTCTTGTCTATAAGTCTCCTACAAAATTGGTCTTAACATAATTTTAAATTTACTTTGCCAATGAGGTCAAATAATGAAAATTAGCTCAAACCTTACATCTTCACGATTAGTAACTCAAATTTGGAACATTCATATTGATATATATAAGAAACTCAGATACAAACCAAAACTTAGAACCTAATTTTTATACTTGACATTGTACACACACACACGCGCGCACACACACATACACACACACACACACACAATTAGGAGACATTTCACTAAGGAATTAATAACAGAACACTTTTTGTAAGATTGACTCAAATAACAAAAATGAAGTCATTTAAAAGTAGCCAGACAAACTTCAATTGTAACAAAAGGTTCTGGGACAGTAAATAAATACATTGAGTAATCAATTCCAAAACTGTGTATGTCAAGTAAACTATTCATAATAAAACATTTTCAACTTCTTGCCATGTTCAGATGAATAACCTCTAGTAAATGTGGATGTCTCTTTAAGATGTTTAACAAGATAGCCATTCCTCTTTTAAGATAACCAGTTGTGTTGATATTCTTTCCATTAACACACATGTATGTATATACTACACATAAATACATGTATTAGAATAGTTCGTTAAGCGTTAGCTTGTACATGTGTGTGTACATATACCTTTGTGTATATAGGTATATATAAACACACGTATCACACAAATGTGTGTGTTTCTCCAATCTTATTTATGCCAGGAACACACTATATCATTGCCAAATGCATATCTACCTACATGTTCATCAGAAATTAGCAAACTCAAGTATCATCCACAATGAGGTTTCAGGTCATTCCTATTTTCACATGATTATCACAGTACTGCATTCTAAAGGCATCAAGCATGTGAAGTTTAGCACAGTAATGCTCCTATTCATTTAACAAATATTTTTAAAACTCCCACTTCTGTGCAAGGTACTATGGGACCCAAAGATGTCAGAAGACATAACCTTACCCTTAAGCAACTTAAGAGTTTAGTAGAGGATAAGACATTTATAGAAATAATTACAATCTAAGGCAGTGTGTTGTGTTAAAATTATATCTTGTTCTGGTTCCCCTGACCACCCATCCCCAATTCTAGTCTGCAAAATGAGTTTATAGGGAGACAGTATAAAGGGGCAATAGCAGGAAATAAGATTGCAAAGAAGAACCTGGAAGTCACATACAAACCATCCCAAAGATCCAAAGAGCATTAATTTACAAATTGTGTCATAAATTAACCAAAAGGTCCTATGATATATAAATCTCAGATAAGTTCCAGACATCCAGTTAGACCAGCAGAACACCAAAGAGTGCTGGCAATTTTGAGATGATGTGAACATGTTAACTTTAAAGTTTCACTAACAACTTTGAGATGATTTGGATATGTCAATGAAATGAAGGTAGCAGAGATAAGAGTCTGTTCCCCAAAAGGACAGTGAGATGACTCAGTGGATAGAGCCAGAAAGACTCATCTCCCTAAGTTCAAATCCGGCCTCAGATGCTTACTAGCTGTGTGACCCTGGGCAAGTCACTTAACCCTGTTTGCCTCAGTTTCCTCATCTGTAAAAATGATCTAGAAAAGGAAATGGCAAATCACTTTAGTTTCTTTGCCAAGAAAACCCCAAATGGGGTCACAAAGAGCTGGCCATGACTGAAATGACTGAACAACAACTGTTTCCCCACCCTAAACCCTATAAAAATAAGACCCCTAACTTCTGCTCTGCAAGCTCTCTTTCATCTCCATTGGGCCTATGCTGTTCAGTGCTCCCAACTGCCCTCAGAACCTCATTCAAGTGTGATTGCAGCCCCATTTCCCACTGCCTTGTGGCTTTTCTGGCAATATCCAAAGAAACAGGTGTGCCTGCTGCCATTTCATAATTTCATAAATTATCAGTTCATATGTGATAAATGTTACATAGGTCAGGTTTGACCAGGCTTAATTCTGATACAGACCAGCCCCTCCATAGCCCTTTATCACTACCACACAAAGGGAAGTATTAGGAGAAGTGGGACTTTGGCTTGGTGGGGTTATAAAGGTGGAAAGCCACCACAGATTTTGTGTTCAGGTCCATAGCCTTTCCATTCCCCTGTCACTGAAGGTTGTGGGAATGGAGAATTCCTTGAAACATGAATTCTTCTTCATCATTCAGTAATATTATTTGGCAATTCGGCCATAAGAGACAGGAGAGCAATGCCATTCCAGTACAAGAGGCCCATGTAACAGGAAGGGCCTGCTGCAAATGTTGCTGTTTTCTACATATTTGCTGAAAACCTCATCTTCCTTGATCTCTCTGCAGCAGACCACACACTTCTCCTGGGTACTCTCTTCTCTCTGGGGTTTCATGAAGTTGCTCTGTCTTGATTCTCCACTACACTGTCTGACCATTCCTCGGTCTCCTTTACTCTGTCATCTTCCACATCCCTTGACTGTGGGGGAACTCCAAGACTCTGCCTCTTCTTTCTTTCTCTCTCTCTCTCTCTCTCTCTCTCTCTCTCTCTCTCTCTCTCTCTCTCTCTCTCTCTCTCTCCCTCCTCTCACTCACTGGCCTCATCAGTTCCCATGGGTCTAAATATCATCTCTTTGCAAATGACTTCCAGATCAGTGCACATAGCCCTGGTCTCTCTCCTGAGTTCCAATCTCGCATCATAAAATAGCTATTGAATATTTTAAACTGAACGTCCCATAGCCTCTCAAATATGTTCAAAATCGAACTCATTATCTTCCCCCCAAAACCCAGCCCTCTTGCTAATCTCCCTGTCTCCGTCAAGACACTACCATCCTTCCAACTGCTCAGGTTTGCAGTCTTGGTGTTATCCTTCCGGCACTTGGCCTCCCACCTGACACATAGGAAGAGCTTAATAAATGTTAATTGAATTATTGAATTGAATCCCCCACCTTCCACCCCCACTCCTTCCATATAGCCAATCATCTACCAAGTCTTCTTTCTATCTCTACAACATTTCTCGTATCCATCACCCCTCTCCCACTCAAAGAGGCACTACCAGTGGTTTAGGCCTTCATCTTCTCTTGTCTAGACCGTTACAATAACTTCCTAATTAATTTCTAATTCCAATCTGTCCTCCACACAACTGCCAAAGTGATCTTCTGAAAGCTCAGACCTGACCTAGACTATTGATCTACTCAATAAATTCTAGTGGTTCCTCATTATTTTTGGGAACAAATGTAAACTCCTTATTTGGCACTTAAAGCTCTTCACAGACTTGTTCCAATCGGCCTTTTCAACTTTATTACACATGAGCTAGAATTAAAGAACAGTCCTTCTTACCATTCCTTAAACATCACCCTCTATTTCCTGTCTCTGTGCCTTAATACTTACTGCCTTCAGTGACTGAAAGGAACTCCCTCTTCACCTCTGCCTCTTAGAATTCCCACTTTCCTTCAAGACTCGATTCAAACCCATCTTCTGTATGAGCTTGTATCCCAACTGCCACATCTCCTAGTATCTCCAAATTGCCTTTTATCTATTTGAAATGTACTCATCATCTCCGTCAATAGAAGGTGAGCTCCTTGAGGGCAAGGACTTGGGGGCACATTTGTTTTTTTGCATCCCCAGACCCTAGAATGACTTAATGAAATTCACCAAATGAATTTTTGTTTGAGTAAGGGCCAGCCATTGAAAGACTAAATAACCCAAGTTCAGGCTGGAGCAGTAGAAAGAGATCAGTGGGAATTTGATATTCCTTTCAACTACATTGCTTTCTTCTGGGAAAACTGAATTGATTGCTAGATGCTGCCAAAGAACAACTAGGCTCCAGAAGTCAAAAGGCTATGGGAGGAGTGAGAAATCAAATTGGGAGAAATAAAAAGGGGTTTGTGTTACCAAAGCAAGACAAATTGAAGCTTAGAAGTATGCTTAGGGTAGAGCAGTGTAAAGGGTCCAGGATGTTGGAACCAGGATAGTGAGAGTCAAGAGACATATGCGAAGTTGTAACCATATTTGGAAGGTCTTAAACTGGCATCCCTTTTTTGTCCTTAAAGGACATTTATTTGTCCAGCTTCAGATATCAGCATTACTCCCTCCCTCATAGCTCCCTAACCATGACATCCCAAAGGCCCCGATTTTCACCTTTATCCTACCAACAATAATCTCTGTTTCACTCTTCCCCTGGCTCAAAAGATCAAGGCAATTAATACCATAAGGTCCCCCTATTTGTTTCTATCACATGTCTGCCAAGGTCACTCTACTCAGACTTGGAATGATTATCTCTGCCCACACAGATAAGGGGCAAAAACTGAATTACTTAAAACTACTAGAGGAAGGGAGGTACTATGAAATTACCCAAGCCTCACAGTGGATGTAAGATGAGTAGTGATCAAGAATGTATCTCCAACACAGGTGTAAACATGCCACATAGCAGGCACTATTCCTCCAGCTAGGAGGATGGTGATCATGCCTGGGATAGCAAGGCAAAAAGCCTTGTTCATCCTAAAGCCAGCTTCTTAATCATTATTCTCAAACCAGATTTGACAAATACAAAATACGAGAATTCTCTTAGTTTCTTTCTTTAGAAATAAACGCAAATTATAAATGTATTAAAGTGCCTGTCTCCTTACCGTTTTTCTCAGACTCAAAGTATTCCTTTTCTAAACTCTTATTTTTCGAAGTATCTTCTTTTCGTACAATCAGCAATTTGTTTATATCAGATGTACCTTGAATCTGAAAGATGAGTCAAAACTAATCACAATAATAGTCAGCCATCTGTATATTATCTTTTTTCAGTAATATTATTCCAAGTTTTATTCCAAAAAGTCTGAGACCATTTTCATTTGGTTAACTTGATTTCCTTCCATTTACTTTTTAATTAGGTTAGCAAAAGATCAATCAATTTTGTTAGTCATTTCAAAAAAAAAACATTTTTAGTTTTATCAATCCTTTAATCTTTTTCTATTAGGAATGATCTATTTTCCAATTTTAAACATTTTATCATACAATTATTTGTTGATTTTCTAATGTTTAGTTTCTAATTCAGTGAATTTATCTTCTTTTTTTCTCTTTTGCTGAAGTATGTTCTTAGAAATATAGTTTTTCATCTAAGGACCACTTTAGTTACATCTCAGAAATTTTTTGTGTTGTCTTATCACTATCATTCTCTTTTATATAGTTATTATTTCTATGATCTGTTCTTTGCCCCACTCATTTTTCAGGATGTCACCACTTAGCACTGTATCTTTGGCTTGTCCTCCCTAAATCATTTAATGTTTTCAGTATACTATGGTCTTTAAAGGATGCGTTGAGCATTTCTGTTTTTTTTTTATATATTTCTTTAGAATTTTTTTTTGTGTCTTAACATGTGGTCTTTGTGTAACAGAATCAAGTGTGGCTGAGAAATATTTGCAAACTTTAAAGTTTCCATTCAGATGGCATTATGAGTCTTTTCAGCTCTGAATTCTCTAATAATTTGCTTAGTTCTACATTTTTCCCTTCTGTTTAACCAAATACAATATTCATTTATGCTTTTGTAAGAAAAATCCTACAAAGCATAGACATAGAAGAATCTTCTTAATATGTATAAATATGTATACATACATACATACATACATACATATTATATATATAAAACAAAAAGCTAGCATTATGATTGAAAAGATACTAGAAGCTTTCCCAGTAACTGCTGGAGTAAAGTAAGGATGTCTCCTTTCTCCTACTGTTATTTGATATGTTTCTAGAAATGGTACCAATAGCAATAAGGTAAGAGACACAAATATAGACAAAGACAAGGCAAAACTATCCTTGTTTGCTGATGACATAATAGAATATTTAGGAAAATCTGGATAATTGGCAAATAAACTAGTTGAGAAAATAATCAGCATCTAGAAAGTAGCATGATACAAAATATACAAAAATCAATCACATTTCTATATTGCCATAACAAAAACCTATGAAGAAATATTAGAAAGGAAATCTCATTTTTTTAAAACTACAAAATGCATAAAAATCTGATAATTTACCAAAGCTCCCTCAGGACCTATATAAATACAATTACAAAACACTCCTTATATTTCTAGGTTATATGACCCAACAAGATGAAGGGCTAGACATCTCCATATCTCATGAACTTTCAAAAAATTCTACAACCTAAGAATTATGTTTAAGAGATAAAGTCATTGCATCTGTCTCCATAGGATAAGACACCAAGAATTCTAATGAGGCAACAACTCATTGAATTAATAGCAAAGAATGCAACTCCTCTTGTGGCTTTTTTACCCTGGCATATCACTTCTCTAGACCAGCTTCCTTGCCCCATTGATGATATCTTCTTGGGGCCTCCATTTTGTGCAGGAGCTCAGGCCAGCCAGTCTTTATTCT
This sequence comes from Phalanger gymnotis, assembly GCA_028646595.1. Classification (NCBI taxonomy): domain Eukaryota; kingdom Metazoa; phylum Chordata; class Mammalia; order Diprotodontia; family Phalangeridae; genus Phalanger; species Phalanger gymnotis. Next base: position 284,021,771 of record CM053626.1, on the reverse strand, counting down.
CTCCTCAAATCTGTCTGACTTCTGGACTTCAAAACCAGGCCTCCACAACTATAACATCCTGGGACTTCCCCCCTAACCTCCAGGACTGAATTGTATTGAATTATCTAATCATCTCTGTAGTATTCTTAGACTGGAATAGATGCAAACCTTGTTCAACTCTATCTCCCTCAGCTTCCTAGGTGGCACAATGGTGTAAAGCCAATCAGTAAGTGAAAAGATCTTTCCCCACCCATTGAATAGGCTTCAGGTGGGGCCAACAAAGGGAGGATTGATTAGAGAGAGGCCCAGAGGTGAGAAGCCCTCAGGGCCCTAAGGGGAGTTGCTAAGACCAGAGTCAATGGTATGTGCCTGAGTTCTAAGGACTGTATAAAAAGAGAGAACAGAGCTTGGAAATGGCAGAAGCTGCAGAAACTAAGAAACGGAGGACTAGAAGTGAGAAGCTGAAGAAACCATGAAACAACAGCAGCAGGATTCAGGAGCTGAGGGCCAGCTCTCAGAGTGTGCAGAGTGGAGAATGCTGAACACAAGAGGAAGTTTCAGAACTTGGAGTCAGCAGAGCTGCAGGAGAGAGAGCACTGAGCAGGGGCTTAGGATTTGGGAGTGATCTTCTCATAGGAGGGAGGGCACTAGCATTGAGGGGATACACAAGTATGTTCTGGCTTGCTGGGTGGGCTTATTGGTTTTGGAGCGTTGTTGCCACAATATCAAATTGGGGGCATTGGTTCTTGGGTCTGATCCTTTGGAGTCTAAATAAATGTTATACTTCCTCTGCCTTCTACCTAGAGAATTTATTATGCTTTGCGATTCCAAATCATTCAGGCATGCTCATGGTCCTCTTCAAGGTCATGAATTTTGCCTTAATGATATAAATGGATAAAGCACTGGGCTTGGGATCAGGAAAACTCATCTTCATGAATTCAAATCCAACCTCAGACACTTACTAGCTGTGTGACCCTAGGCAAGTCACTTAACCCTATTTGCCTCAGTTCCTCATCTGTAAAATGAGCTGAAGAAGGAAATGACAAACCACTCTGGTATCTCTGCCAATAAAACCCCAAATGGAGTCACAAAGAGTCAGACACAGTCTGAACAACAAGCACAGAGTACCAAATTCCTCCCAATATCTTCCATTATAGAAGGTAGAAATTAAACTTAGCTCACTCCACTTTGCATCTACTGGTCCTGCCTGGTTCAACTCCACAACAAAATGCCCTTCCCAGGACAAACTCATCACTTGAAAAAAAAAATTAAGCTCTTCACTTTTAAACTCTCTGCCAAGCTGCTAATTCATGCCTTGATTGACTCTACCTTCCTCAGCCTCCTCTCTCCTCTGATTGGAGGGCAGATATCCAGACTCCTCCCAGTGTCTTCCTTTATAGAGTTCAGAAACGACTCAGCTCTGCCCTGCCTGGTTTCAGCTTCACAGAACAAGACATCTCCACACCAAATATCCCTGGTGTCCTGTCCTGTCTCTTCTGCCTCAGCTTTCATGCCTCCTTTTGTGTGTTGTCTTCCCCTTTAGATTATAAACTCATTGAAGTCAAAGGCTACTTTCTTTTTGCTAATTTTATCTCCAGTGCTTAGCACAATGCCTGCCACATCTCATAAACACTTAATGTTTATTGGATTAGAATGTATTGGATTGGTTTATAACATCCTGGGATTACCAGACCTACTCAGAATTGTCTGTAATAAAAGAAATGAAAGAATCTCAGAACAAAACAAAACAAACAAGAAAACAAAAAACCACTACCTAGTATTAAAGGAAGGTTTTGAGTTATACAGAGTTTTCTCACTAAGAAATTCTCTATACCGATGAAATCATAGGTTCGATCCCTATCCCCGACACAGGATAAATAATATAAGGACTACAGGATCTATGCTTTTGAGGTAAAGCTATATTATTTTTTTTAGTACTGTAGGTAGAATATAAAAGTTATTTTATACAATACCCTGATAAGATTTGTGGATAGAATGATAAGGTACAAATTTAGAATGCCAGGAATTATCCTTCTTACCTGAAAACATGCTGGAGGTATTAAGCTGGGGGCAAAATATGGTTCCTTAGTAGCAACATTAATCACACTTCCAAATACAAGGAGAACATATTGCATAGTATCATCATAAATAGACAGCTCACAATAGCTTGGTAAATTTTCGATGTAAACATTATTTTCTTCTAAATACTTCTGATATGTTAATTCCTAAAAATAAATGATAGAAATAAGTGATCTGCTTCCTGGTTTCCCTTATACCTGGATCACTCTCCCTGCTCATCTTCACTTTCTAGCTTCCTTGGCTCCCTACCTCCAAGTCTTAGCTGAAGACCCACCTTCTGCAAGAAGCCTTTGCCAATCCTCCCTAATACTAGTGCTCCACTCTGAAATTATCCCTACTTTAACCTGTTGGTATCCTGTTGGTAGACAGCTGTTTGCATGTTATTTCCCCACTAGACTGTAAATTCCTTGAGAACAGGGACTGTTTCTTGCCCTTCTTGGTATGCTCAATGCTTAGCACAGTGCCTAGTACACACAGTAGTTGGTGTTTAATAAATGCTTATTGACTTGACTTAAAATATAAGGACTGCCACATGATTTCATCATGCATCACTAATCTATGGGAATTTAAATTAAACATGTGGACAATGGAAAACCAGTGAATAGTTAATAATATTTAGGCTTTCTAAGTCCTTAATAATATTCTAATGCAAAGGTTGCCTCCTGTGAGTTTGGGTAGAACTGGTTTTACTGGCTTATATTAGTCAGTTCCTAGTACCCACAGGGGAGGAGAGGGATGATCTTATAGCATCCAAAATGGAAAGACAAGGGCAAAAAGAGTGTCATTTTCCACAGGACCGAAGGGTGCAACATCATGCAATCATAACACTGGATGTGACTTTAGGGGGTGACCTAACCTCATCTCCTCAAACAGTACAAGGGACTCCTGGACAATAAATAAAGAATCATCAGACCTCTGCTGTAAGATCCCCTACAATGAGCTCACTTGCTTACCAGGAAGCCCATTCCAGTTTTGAACAATGCATCATTAGAAAGGTTTTTCCTCCTATTGAACTAGAGGAAGTCCCATCAATAGATAACTGCTCACTATAGCTTGATAAATTTTCCATATACATATTATGTTCCAAATACCTATGTTATGTTAATTTCTATAAATGAATGAATGAATGAACAGATAGATAGATAGACAGATAGATAGATAGATGACATTAAGTTTACCCCTTGATTTCTAATCCTGCTCTTTGGGTTGGTACAAAAGGTTCACTCAATCCATTCTTTGTGTTCCATGAGCAGAAAGATGCAGATTTGAACCACTACTACCCTGTAATTAGAAAGCTCTCAGAACAGGATTGGGATGAAGAGGTAGAGGGCCACAATAGAGACATAGAAATTTGGGGTGCACGATCCCTCCTCATTTCCTCTAAGAATCCTTCTCCTTCAGGACTCAGCTCAGGGACCACAGCCTTGGTAAAGCTACCCCTTTCTTTTTGGTTTTTATTGTTCTCTCTCTTTGAAGGTTGGCTTGTTGTATACTTATTTGTGCATATGTAGTGGTCCCCTTTAGAGTGTAAGCATCTGTAGAGGAGCGACTTCTGATTTTTTTTTTCATTTTGTCTTCTAATAGAAACACTCAGGTTAATCCAGGGGTGGGGAACCTTAGGCTTCAAGGCCACATGTGGCCTTCTATGTCCTTAAGTACGGTCCTTTGACAGAATCCAAATCCCCTTAATGAAAGAATTTGATCTGTAAAGTTTGGATTCAGTCAAAGGGCCTCACATAAGGACCTAGAGAGCCACATATGGCCTCAAGGATGCAGGTTCCCCACCCCTGCACCTAATAGTTCCTCAGTTTGCTCATTTCACATGACCGACTGCTCTACCGTACCAAAGACATACACAAATATGGTCACACCCTTGATCTCACCATCACCTGTGTCCATGTTCACAAACTCTGAAATTGCACAAACTCTGAAGTGCCATTATCTGATTATATTCTATTGTCATTCTATTTCTCCCTTTGCCTTGCAACCTGAAACCCTGTTCTTCAACCATGCAATGACCTATAATCCCTCAATTTTTTCCCAGACTATCATCTCTGCACTTGGCTACACTCTCCTCCATTCCCCATCTTGACCCTTTTCTGAACCAATCCAAACCCTACACTGCCTTCTCCAGTTACTAATCTTGCCCTGCCAAGCTTTGACCTTCATTTGTTCCCACCATCCGCTGCCTTTGTTCTTACACATTTGCTGCTGAAGAGAAAGTAATGAAACCATGCTAATTGGGTCCACTACAAATTTATGTGACATAATCTCAACTGGCCCTCAATGTAGCAAGGAAGTCTTTTACAGTACACTAATTGACTCCATATCCCACTCACCACAATGGTTTTTCCAAACCTTTTTATCTCTCCTCTCTCATAGCTCCCCCTTTCTCAGCTCTCACCTTTCTCAGCTAAGAACCTTGCCTCATATTTCACTGAAAAAATTGGGGCCATTCACCAAGAGTTTCCTTTTATCCCCTCTTCCTCATCTCACATCACTCATATTTATTCCACCACTATCTCTTCCTCCACCCCTTCCTCAAGTGAATAGTTAGCCCTTCTCCTTGCTAAGGCAAGGAGAGATTCCCTCTATTTGCACAAGTGGTACCATTTCATCCTGTCTTCTCCAGCAAATTGTCCTTTCTGTCATCCCAATTCTCTCATTTATCTTCAATCTCTCTTTGTCTACTAGATGCTTCCTTACTGCCTACAAACATGCCCGTATCTCTCCCATTCTCAAAAACCCCTCACCTGATCCATCCATCCCTAATAACTATTGTCCCACATCTCTCCTGCCTTTTGTGCTTAACATCCTTACAGCAGTCTATAATAAGTGCCTCCACTTCCTTTCCTCTCTCTGCTTAACTCTCAAGTCAATATTTCCAGCCTCATCATTTAATTGAAACTGCTGTCTCCAAAGTTACTAATAGTCTCTTAATTACCAAACCTAATGGCCTTTTTTTCAGACCTCATCCTTCTTGGATGTTTTGGCCTGTCTGTTGCCTTTGACGCTGATCACCCTCTTCTCCTCTATGCCTTCTTCTTTCAGGTTTCTGTGACACCACTCTCTCTTGGTTCTCCTCGGACCTGACAGCTCCTTCTCAATCTCCTTTGCCAGATCTTCATCCAGGTCTTCCCTGCTAACCATGGATGTCCCGCAGAGTTCTAACCTGGGCCCTCTTCTGCTTCTGTACCATCTCTCTGGATGACTTTCCCAGCTCCCATAGATTCAATTATCTCTATGCTGATGATTCTCAAATCTACTTATGCAGCCCCATCCACTGACCTCCAATCTGAAATCTCCAACTGACTGTTGGGCATTTTGAACTGGATTCATCTCCTGAGTCCATGAATTTTCACTGGCTGAAATTCCCCATCCCTGGAATGCTTTCCTTTGGTTGTTTCCTTCAAGTGCTAGCTAAAAACTCACCTTCCCGGAAGCCTTTCCCAATCCCCTTTAATTCTAGTACCTCCCTCTGTTGATAATTTCCAATTTGTCCCATATATGACTGGTTTGCTCATAGTCTTTTGCATGTTGTTTCCCCTTAGACTGTGAACTCCTTGAGAAGAAACACTGTCTTTTGCCTTTTTTTGTGTCCCCAGTGGTTAGAACAGTGCCTAGCA
>CM053626.1:283971361-284015587 GCA_028646595.1 Phalanger gymnotis | reverse complement strand
AAAAAAAAGAAAGAGTTGCCCCTCCCTGTTGGGGTGATCACCTATGGGATTCTACCTGTTTTTACTTTGTACTCTTTGAAATCTCCTCTTTAAGATGGATGCCAGACTATGTCCAGCCTTCTTTTCCTTCTTTATTACAAATCTAACACAAAGAAATGTCATTTCTGCACAAAGTTTCTACCCCAGAAGTTAGTTCCTCTTTGCTGTAGAGAATCATATCCAGAATGGCAATTTCCTGAATTACATTTTTCAATTTATTAATCAATTGATCATTAAATCAATAAGTGTTGTTATTGTCATTAAGGCGCTCGGTCACGTCCAACTCTTTATGACCCCATGGACCATCGGGCCCTTCTATGCTTCACTATTTCTCAAAGTCTGTCCAAGTTCATGTTCATTCCTTCTATGACACTATCTATCCAGCTCATTCTCTGCCATCCTATTCTCCTTTTGCCTTTAACTTTTCCCAACATCAGAGTCTTTTCCTATGAGTCCTGTCTTCTCATTACGTGGCCAAAGTATTCAAGCTTCAGCTTCAGTATTTGACCTAGTTAATAGCCTGAATTAATTTTTTTGAGTATTGACTGATTTGATCTCCTTGCTGTCTAAGGGACTCTGAAAAGTCCCCAGAATCACAATTTTAAAGTGTCAACTCTGTGACACTCAGCTTTCCTGGTATTCCAACTCTTACAGCCATACATCAGTACTAGAAAAAAACTATAGCTTTGACTCTACAGACTTTTGCTGTCCCAGCTTTTAGATTGCTGTCCAAATTTGCCACAGCTTTCCTTCCAAGGGGCATCTTTTAATTTCATGGCTGCAGTCATTGTCTGCAGTGATCTTCGAGCCCAAGAATATAAAATCCAAAACTGGTTCCATTTCTTCTCCCTCTATTTGCCAGGAAGTGATAGGACCAGTTGCCAAGATCTTAGTTTTCTTGTGTTAAGCTTCAAGCCAGCTTTCACCCTCTTCTCTTCACCCTGATCCAGAAGCTTCTTAATTCGTCTCATTTCCTGTCATCAGAGAGGTATCATCTACATATCTGAGATTATTGATATTTCTCCCAGCAACCTCAATTCCAGCTTTTGATTCACCCAGACTGGCATTTCATAGTAAGCATTCAAGAAATATTTGTTAATTAACCGATTATGATATACATGTTAGGCATCAATGTTTAGTCATTTAGAGAAGAGGTTTTATGAAAACTTTTAAACTCCCAGAGTACCATTTTTCTTACTGTTTTAAATTACTTTTTTATAATTGATATTAATCTCTCTTACACTTGACATTCCTGAAATAATCAAGTAAATTCCTTGCGGCATGTCACCCTCTTTACATATGATATCTCCATAGCCAAAACATGCAAGTTGGGCTTTTTCCTAAAAGAAAAAAAATAATAATTATCACCAAATCTGACAGTTCAGTTTTCTAAATTAAATACTAAAGAGAAATATGGAATATACAGAGAGATCGAGATTGAGAACAGAGACAGAGAGATGAATTACTTGGAACTAACGATAATATTATTATAGTTTAATTTTGTGATAACAATGCTCAGTCATGCATATTTCTACTGTGTAACATTTTATACCATTTTATATCATTTTTTGCAATTTCAATAAGACCCAGAGCCTGAATTAATGATCAGCCAGAAGAGCCTGAACCTGTGCTTCTTTGTTCTCTAAAGTTTGCTCACAGAATATCTTTTCTCTGTCAACAAGGCTAGATCTGGCTGACCTAAGAACATTCTTTCCCCTGTTAACCATTAAAGGATGACACCCTCATCTCGAGAAGACTACCTCGCTTAATATTTTACAGGCATGTACTATGTTACGGAATGTTAATGAAACACAGAAATGCTGGGTTGTAGTTTTAACTGACCCTCATCCATCACCTTTATCTTATTGTATTTACAAACCTATTCCATTAAGGGTCTTGTGGTTAAACATACATGGAGATCATAAAATCGAGTAACATGCTCAATTGTGATGGTTCTATAAAAACCTGTTCGTTCCTCTGTACAAGGCAGTCAGACTCTCTCTGGCTCAAGCCATGATCGTGCCTGTCTGCTATGCTTAAGGAGAATGAATGAATACATAAATAAGTAATATGAGTTCTTCTATCACCTAGCTTTGCCTCCTTTAACCAACTTTCAGGTTTAACACTACTCACTGTAGGCTGACTCAAAACATCTGATCTTGACCCAGATGAAACCAGATCAAGTTGGTTTCCCCACTTTTAGCCAATGCAAGAAATGTAGATAAACATGCATCAATGGCTGGGGAACTCACTTGATTTAAATCCCATTGAAAATCAATGAGCTTTAATCTCAGCATCTCGGGTTTAGAGCCCAAAAGGTCATTCAGTCCAACTCCCTGATTTTACAGATGAGGACTTTTGCGGGTCTTCTTAGTTCTCATAGCGAATTATTCTTCAAAGGGCTCATTTCAGTCTTCTCTCATACGTGTTCTTGTCCCCAAGACAGCCACCTCTGGGAAGATTTGTATAATGTGAAAAATCATAATCTAGGAAAAAGGTAGCCCTGTGTATCTTGGGGAAAGCATGCTTCTTTTCATAGGTGGGGAGGTTGCAAATTCAATTGTTATGGTGATGGAGAATGGGAGGCGGTGTTTATTCCAGGATTCAATTATTTCTTTTCCTATCTCCATTTGTTTGAGAATGGCATGCTGGAGGTAAGCTGACTTCATAAACTTCAACCAAAAATAGAATAAAAGCTAGGACCTCAAACCTGGACTAAGAAATTTGGGAAGACTGAAATGCTGTTAAATGATCTATATATACATCTAAGTAGATAAGGCCACCACCGCACCTTTGTATGGGAAAAAGCAGACCATTTCAATGAGCAATCCCAAAGAGGATATTGTAGCTACATGAAGTCTGTCAATGAAACACAAGGTCCACACCCTGGGTGCAATCAGAAGGAGTTGCAGGAGGCCTATGTTCTTTCTTGTCTGGTCCTTGATCCAGCTATACATCACAAAGGTTTCTGTGTTCCAATACACATTCCCTGTTCCATACACCAGAAACCTTGGGTTACAGAGTGCAGGGTTTTGAATAAGCCAAAGTGGTCCAAAGGAATAAGGTTACAGTATGGGAACAGAACTCGGGTGCAGGCATTTTTCTTCCCCAGGAAGAAGAAACAATAGTATAAATGTGGGTCACATAAGATAAGGATTATGATGCATGTAGATCTGTCAGCTTTAGTTTCTTTAAGTCTATTTGGGGCTGATTTGCTACAGAGTTTGCCAGACAAATCTGCTCAGCAGATTTAGCTGACTCAGGAAGACAGTTGGACTTATGGAAGAAGGCATTTTAGGCTCACTGGAATGTTCTGTATCTGAAGTTAAAACATGGCGCTAGTTCAGCTTGTGCTTATTTAAAGATATTAACAAGGGACTGTACATTGTGACAAGGATTTAGGAAAGCCAAGTTTTTCAAATAAGGCCTTGAGAGCCAAGAACTCCTTTTTCCAGTATGCTGTAATTCTGGTGTGAAAGGGTTAACATAACTGGGTTGGATCCCAGTGGGGCTGAGATAATGGCCACAATCAGTTTGTGTAAACTGCATCTGAGATAAAAGAAAATGTCTCAGAGCTTCAACAATCTGACCAGATTTAGGCAAGCATTTAAAGGCATGATTCCTCTGTAAAGGCATGGTTAATAAGTGATACATACACTCAGGATGGAAAAAAATACCAATGGTAGTAGCCCAAGAACTCCAGCAAGTATTCCAATGTGTTGACTGCCATTGAAAAAGGCCTTTGGACTTGCTACTCCTTTCCCTAACTTAGGCACACACCATAGAGGTCTCCATGTACCAATATCTATGTACTCCTCATCCAAAATACATACTTATGGTGGACTTTCCAGTTAAGGACAGCATTACCTTCTACATCCATCAAGGAGATATTGTGTCCTAGGAGCTCAATTTCCATGGTCCAATACCAACTTCTTGAGCTTTTTATGAAACAAGTATTTTTAGAACCATTCATACATGCATGAATGGAGTGGTGTGCATGGATTTTGATCTGCATCATTGAAAGTATTGAGCATTCTTGCACAGGATGGTGAACCAGGTGTTTGGAGTAAATCAAGTTGTTATCACAATAGATGATCACAGATCACATTTGCAAGTTTGGGAAGAAAACATTCACAAACCACTGGAATTCCACAGGTACCCGGTAAACCCTGATCCAAATCAGTCTCACAGTGCATTTAATAATGCCCATAATAAGCCAGAAAAACAATTTTCCATTCTTTCCTTCACCAAAGTCAAATCAAGTTGTGGGAGGGGGGACTGGGGGGCAGGGCAATTGGGATTAAGTGACTTGCCCAAGGTCACAAATCAAGTTTTACAACCCATCCTGAAATTCCAGTTTGTTATAGATTATGCCCCCCCCTTCCTCCCCCGAGGAATTCTAGAAATTCATGGATCAGCGGGAGGAGGTTTGGGTGATGAAGATGATAAAAATGCATGCTAAAACTGGCTCACATTTACATAGTGTGTTTAGGTTTTCAGATGAGGAACCTCTAGGCCTAGAAACATAAAGTGACTTGTCCAAAGTCACAGCTTAGTAAATAGCAAGCACAGTGGGAATTACCACTTAGGTCAGGTCTTACTCTGGCGCACCAGTGACACAGAAAACAGATGCGTATTATCTTGGGGAGCCACAGGGAAGCAATCATTCGGAATAACACCAACTCTGCCGAGCCGACCTTAGAGAATACAAACCAATTACCAGCAATTCTGAGCCCCCAAGAAAAACAAGAATTTTTACCTTAAAGAATTCAATGAGAACATCTTTATTCTCCAGCCAAACAATATTGTGGAGAAACTTCTCAGGGGTAGGGGGAGGGATGGTCATTGGAAAGTTGTTCAGCGATTTTATTTTGGCAAGAAATAGCTAAATACAAACAAAACGATAATTAGCCAGTCCGCCAACATTTATCTTTATATACTTTTTTTTTTCCAAAAGGGTAGGATTTACATTTTATTGTCATTTACAGTCAAATGTTATTGGGATACATTTGTTACACTTGATCTTAATCAGATGGGTGGTTAGATTTTCCTTTACCTTTAACTCACCAAGTCATTTGTTCTACTTAAATGGTCAATTGTCTGTCTGTCTATCCTCTTCTCCTCACTCTCATCTTGTTCATTATTTCCATGGGCATATTCACTCCAATTGTACGTACTGTACTTTTTTTTTTGCTATGTATTTACTAAGTCTTTACCATTCAATTACCATACACTTTGCTATCTTTATGTTCAAATCAGCCATTGGTACCTTCCTGCTGAAAAATATTAAAGACTCAGACTTATAGGTAAAATAGAAAGCAATGAGGTGGCTCAGCACTCTATCCTCTGGGCCACCTACTTCCAATTTGCTTCTTTTTAAAAAAAATTTTTCTACTTTCAGTTTGCAATGTCTTTATCTGATCCAGAGTCCTTAAAGTTATGTTATTGATTTGTCATGATTTCGTTAATCAATTATCATTATGCATTTATTAAGTGTTTGCTCTGTTCCAGGCACTGTACTGAGTGTTGGAGATATAAAGAAAAGCAAAAATAGCCCCTGCCCTTAAAGATCTTACACTCTAGTGAACAGAGAGAGCATGTCGATAATTAGATAGAAGGTGATATCAGAGGACAAGGTAGTAGCAGCTGAGAAGGAATAGGAGGGGAGGTGCTCTAATTGGCATCCAATAAAGACCGCAAGCAATAGAGGGTCTTAACCAGAGGTTAGGAACCTGCAGCTTCAAGGCCTCCCATCTAGCTATCCATTCCTCTCCCACCCCATTCACACTTCCCCAAACCTGCTGGCATCTATTACTGCCAATGCAGAAAATCAAGTAAAAACCATTACTGTACTTGAGGCCTAGGGAAATAGGTTAGTGGAAAAAAGGGTATGAGTACTTACTAGCTGTAACAGGAATCATCACATTACCTTGTTCATCTTGATTCCTTCAATTTTATCAATTATGCCCCTTGACCAAAAGAATCTTAGATTTTTCAGTGCCTTACCAAGCACATTCCGGATGGCTTGCTTGGTTTTTAAGGCAATAACGACTTCTTGGCACTCGCGTTCTATCAGGCCTAAAGTAAATGATTGTCAATAACAGTAGCTCAGGTTGAGGTGGTATTGTAAAGTTATGAGACACTTTCTACTCATTATCTCATTCGGTCCTCACAACAAGGCTGTCAAGTAGACCGAGCAAGAATTCCTATTGCCAGTTTATAGATGAGGAAACTAAGGTGTGGGAAGGCCAGGTAACTTGCCCAAGATCCAGGTTTTCTGACACTAACCTCTGTGCTTTTTCCACTCCATCAGCATGAGTCTGAGGCACTAATAGAGGGCTGTGAGGGGCCCACAGTGAGAGAAAGCACACACCCTCCCCAAAGAGGTACTGATCTAAATAAGCAGGCTCGTACTCTAGGTAGATCTGTTTCAAGGGAAATTACTACATTGCCCCAAATATAGATAAATACTTACTAATAACACCAGACATTTATACAGCACTTTGAAAATTTACAAAGTGTGGAACCAATTGCAATTCCAGAGGAATCACGATGAAACTTTTTTTGCCTCAGTTTCCTCATCTTTAAAATGAGCTGGAGAAGGAAATGGCAAACCACTCCAGTATCTTTGCCAAGAAAACCCCAAATGGGGTCACAAAGAGTCAAACACGACTGAAATGACTGAACAACATGAGGAGACATGCTATACACATCCAGGTAGAGAGATGAGAGACTCAGGTGACACATGCAGATTGAGGCATATTTTTATTTTTTGGACATGGCTAATGCAGGAATTGGCTTTGTTTGACTGCACATATTCGTAATGGCTTTTGTTTTTCTTGCTTTCTCAGTGCCGGAGGGAGACAGATGTAAGAGGGAGAAAATTCAGAACTAAAAATAAAATTGAATGAAAAAATAAAAGAATGAAGACAAAAAGCTTTTACAAAGTACTTGATATCCATTATCTCATTTGAATCTTACAACAATGTCATCAGTAATAAAAATAGTATTTTCATTCCCATTATATAGACAAAGAAATTGATCCTCAGAGAGGTTTAGTAAGTTGCCCAGTCACACAACCACTAAGTATCAGAAGCGAGATGATTTAAATCCAGGTTTCTTCTGGCTCCAAATCCAATGCTCTTCCTGCTACATCATATGACTTAACATAAAACAACTATCCTTAGCTACCTCCGCTCCCTCTCTCACTCAAACTTAAATAAAAGCCTACAAATGTTTTAATACATATTAACACATCTATGAAAGCATGGCATTTTTTACATCACATCTTTTAAAATTATCATCTCCATCCATGATATTCTCTTCTATACTACACACCTTTTCACACACAGGGTATCAACTTAGATTCCCTATACTATCCAACTTTTAACTGTAAACTCTATGATTTTCCAAAAAAAATCATTTTTGTATTGTTGTTGTTCAGTTGTTCCAGTCATGTTCAACTCTTTGTAATCCCATTTGGTGTTTTCTTGGCAACAATACTGGAGTGGTCTGTCATTTCCTTCTTCAGAAGGAACTAAAGCAAACAAGGTTAAGTGACTTGCCTAGGGTCACACTACTAGTAAGTGTCTGAGGCCAGATCTGAACTCAGGATGACTAGTCTTCCTGATTCCAGGCCCAGCAGTTTATTCACTGGGCCATTTTTGAGTTACCACTAATATAAATCAGCCCTGTCCATGAGGAACTACATTTCACAGTAGTGTTTTTTCTTTGGACCTTCCTATTCTTCTTTTTTTAATTTCTAGCCACATCCACTTTCTTCAGGTCTAAACCTTGGGTCAAACCCAGTGTCCTGTTCCTCTTTCCTTGCTATTCAATCCCTAGAACATTCATGTGCACAGTGATAACCCTCAATGGCCAGTGGACACACTTCTGATAGGATCCAGCTGGATCACAACACATTGCTAGTTTTTTAGGTGGTTTTTTTCCCTCAGTTTTCCAGATTGTCTGTTTTCATTTATGCTTTTGCCAAGCAACAGGTATGTGTCATACCTATTTAGATCCAAAGGGTCGTGCCATCATCTGGCTATGTGAGGCTTATTAAACCTGACTTAGGACTGTAAGTCCAAGTATCTCAGAGGCAGCTCACTCCTAGGAGCACAATTCAGTTAAACTATCACAGGGCTATGATAATTGGTGATTGGATCAGCTGTCTCCCTGAGGAAGCTTCTTTCTCTCCATCTACTATGGGGAGGCTTTACCTAAAAAGAAGACAGAGCTGCCCCTGGGGCCCAATTGGCTTGAGTTCCCTGATGAAGGTTACTGGTCATCTAAGGGCATAAAAAGTCCCAGCCACAAAGAGTCTGAGTCTCTTGGACTTGGTGGATTTCTGCAGCCTATGAGAGTCATCATATCCTTCACCATATCCTGCTCTGATGATCAGAAGCATTTCCATATGGAGACAAGGAAAGCCAAGTCCAGAAGAGGTAACTGTGATTATATCCTTGTTGCATACCCTTGCTGTTCTGAAAAAAGTAAAGAGTAATTGGCAAGTCCCTCATTTCATCTCAACATCGAGCCTGAACTAAGAAAGTGCTGGTAGTAGAGCCATGCCTCCCACAACAATAAAGTAAAATAGAATAAGTTTCCCATGGTGTGGCAATTCCATTCAAACATATTTCTCTCTACACTCTATCTCACCTCTAAATCATCTCTATACTTAACATGCCACAACCTCAACCCCAAATCCTCAGTAACTCTTTCTTGCGTTTATTGGCTTAATTGACAATAGACAACTGTCTTCCCACATCTTTTCCCCCTCCCCCCCACCGCTCCACCCCCATCTCTTTCTCTCTCTGTGTCTCTATCTCTCTTTCCTTTGCTCTTTCCCTCTCTCTCCCTCTTTCTCCCTTCTCTTCAATCCATCCTGCACAGATATCAGACTGATCTTTATGCATGGTTCTATTCATGTCATGCCCTTCACAAAGATCTTCAATGACTCTTCACTGCCTCCAGAATAAGATTGGAGGTCATAAGCTTGATATTCAAGTCCTCCACAATATGGCCCCAACCTATATTTACAGCCTTATATCCTGAGTAGTAAGCATTCAATAAATACTTTTTGTTGATGATGACAGGGAAGGATTTCCTCCAACAACAAGCTCTTCTAGTTCAATCCAGTGTTCCCTTTTCACAATGTAAGTAAAGTTAGTCTAAAATTGGTCCTGATTCTCCCAGACCTCTGACACACAAACTTCTTATTCAGAATAGAAATATATTAATTTCCCATATCTTTTAAAAATAAGCTTCACTGATTTTTATAATATACATTTTAAAACAATTTTAAGTACAGCCAGCTATAAAGTTAGTTTCCTCGCTAAAGACCATCCTAATAGAGCTTATCTGAAGTTCTTTAATCCCATAGCTATTCCCCCCAACCAAAATTCCTAGCATTTGTGAATCTTCAAACAATATCTCTCATGATACTTAAAAACAAAGGATATACTAATTCTTTTCAGTTCACCAATCCAATCATCCAATGTTACCTAGGAAATCAATAAACAAAAAAAAAAGTGCTCTTCATTTATTAGCAACTCAATCCACTTTTTCTTCAATTTTCCTTGATCTCCAAAGATGGCTCAGGTATGAAGCTGATCTTTAAAACTGCTGGCCTCCACATTTTGTTTTATAGAGGCATTAGCCCCATCTGGTGGCAAAAATGAGGTAGCTGTGTGTTTTTTTCTTGTTCTGTCATTTCAGTCATTTTCAGTCATGCCCCACTCTTTGTGATGCCATTTGGGGTTTTCTTGGCAAAGACACTTGAGTGGTTTGCCATTTCCTTCTCCAGCTCATTTTGTAAATGAGGAAAGTGACGCAAACAGGATTGATTTGCCCAGGGTCACACAGCTAAGGGTCTGAGGCTCAGGAAAATAAGTCTTCTTGACTTGGGGTGGTGTGGGGGAAGGGATGGGTCTATCCACTGTGCCACCTAGTTGTCCCTGTGTTTTTGCATTTCACCAAAAATTAGGACTGCTCTTTCACCAATTTTGCTTTCCAACAGGGTTTCCAAAAATACGTTATGGCGAAAAGGAAAGGCTGACCACACTGGTCTTTCTATGAGGTGTCGTTTTAAACTCTGTAATAGTAGACAAAGTGAAGTTTTACCATGAAACATGGATTATGGAACCATAACACCCCTTGGGCTTGAAGAGACTTTAAAAGTTCATTAAATTCTCCCCTCAGTTTCCACACAAGAACTTAACTCATTTAAGGCTTAAATCGGAAAGAAGGAACATTCAGAATATCTCAAGGACAGTGATTTTATAAGTGTTTTTCTTTAGGGTCAAGAAAGAAATCACTGAGTTATGGGATTTAAAGCAGAAAGGGTCATTTCTGAGATTTTTTTTTTTTTTTACAAATAAGGAAAGTAAGGACCGGAGCAAAGTTACACAGGTAACAAGCAACAGAGACAGATTACAGATCCAGTGTCTTTTCTGCTACAAGATACAGGAGAAATACATGCTTCTTTGAAAGCACCAAGGCCTCCCCAAATCATTTTAGATTTGCAGTTAAATATTCTCATAATTTATTATGCTCAAATCATGAAATCACTGATTATTAGTGCAGAAAGTGGTCAGTCATCCAATCCAACTCCCCCATTTTTCAGGTAAAGAAACTTATGCCCAGAGCAGTTCAGTAATTTCCCTTAAGTAAATGAGTTAATTAATGAGCCTGAAAGGACAAAATGGGAATTAATACAGATAATTAAAATGTCTCTTAGTTCCACCTACCTAATTCTTTGACAGCATTATGCTTGTTCATTTCCAAAATTTCATAAAGTTTCTGTAAGAAATTAAAGATAAAATTAAGTTTCTCCTATACAAAGTATAAAATATTTCTCAGTTGGCTTTTTTTTAAAGACTACTTGCCCAAAATAGGCAAGGTAAAGGGGTATTAATTTCATTCATAACTTCTTGGAAATACAGGGTTCGATTCTCCTTCCTCTACCACAAGACCGCTATTCCTTAAGCATCAATCTGCCCCATCTCCCATGGGGAAGAAATCAGATCAAGTTAAAAATTGTTCCATCGTAGTCAGTGGCCTGCATATCCAACAGGCATCCTATTTCTCAACTTCATTTTAAGTACTATAATGCATCCATAAGCTCTCAAAAGCTATCCAGGCCTTCTCATACTGTATAATAATTATCTATGTCTTTCCATAAATGTTGAACAGATTTAGCCAATGTGTTGAAGGCCTTCTTTTATCTTTTTCATGGATAGCAGGATAGCATTTGGGCTGTTTATTTATTACTCTTCTCTTTTGGTTCCATGACTGATCCATCAATTTCTCCAGTTTTAAACGTTCCTGATAATATCTTTTATGCCATTTCTCTTCTTTAAGTTACAATTGCCAATATATCACAATATATACATTACCATTGCCTTTTTGGTGACTTGAATTTATAATTTTTCTGATTCTCAGTCATGTAGTATTACCAGAAGGATATTGGTATTGATGGACTTCTGCCGCAGGAAAGTATTTGGAATCAAGGAAAGAGCTACACAGTTTTTCTAATGCAAACCAGCCCTGTCTCTCTTCTCGTCAACTGAGCCCGGCCCATTAAATCCTACCTAATACTATTGATGCCTCAGTGTTATACCTTTTAATGTAGCAAAACCACTGATGTTCACCTGGCCCATGATCTGAATGATCTGAAAAGCAATATAATTGCCTTCACATTAAAATGGATCTGTGATCTTATACATTTGGGAGTTCCCTCCGATAATATAGCTCCATATCTGTCCATCAAGTGCAACTCTTGTCCAGATCCCCCCCTAAAGTTTTATGAATTATTTGTATTCTCCTCACCTGAAATATGGTTTCTCGAGTAGAAATCTGTTTAATTAACAGTTTTGTATCTTCCTGACTTTGGATATAGCCCTTTGTAATACAATACATCAAACTAAGGCGTCTTTTGATCTCTTCCTCGGTTACATTTATCAGTGTTGGTAGCAACATCTAAAATAGCATGCCAAATAAATTTCATATGTAAGAATCAGCAGATTATCTGAGAAATATTACTTGGGAAGGTTTCTAAATGGAATTCTGACAGACTATTGGTCTTACGATGAATATTCTCTCAGTCCTGCAAAGCTGACAGAAACTGTGTTCTGGCACCAAGGCAGCAAGATGGTGCCATAGTGCACAAAGCACTGGACCTGGAGTCAGGAAGATCTGAGTTCAAAGCCAGCCTCAGATGTTTACTAGCCATGTAACCTTGGGCAAGTCACTTAACCTCTAAATGCCTCAGCTTCCTCATCTTCAAAATGAGAATGATGACAATAATCAGCCCTTCCTCCTAGGGTTGTTGTGAGCATAAAACAAGACAATATTTATAAAGTACTTTGCAAACCATAACACGTTATATAAATGCTAACTATTACTATTGTTCTAAAAGGCATTAGAAAAAGTATTCATCCGCTGTCTAAGTAGTAGAACTTATGTATAAAAGCACATACACACATCAATACCTCAGCTACCAAATTACTCTATATCTAGGTAGAAAAAAAATCATTATTTCTAGAATTCAGATTTCATGCTAATGATTTTTGCACTTATAAAATCTAGGTGTGAAACTATAAATGAGTTTGTAAGAAAAACCCATCATCATTACTGGAAAAACAACTCAATGACTGTTCTATTAGTTACAGGTAGCAAATGTTACCCGTGTGTGCAAAAAGAAATGGGCCACTGTTGCACACACAAAGGCTGAGATGAAGGAAAGGTAAATTCTTTGTTCCTTCATTGATTCATTCTACAAACATTTACTGATCGCCTGCAATGTACTAGGTCCCACGTTAGGCTTGGGGGACTATTATTCATCCTTCCTTCTCAAAGAGGACCATGACATCAGGGAGGTGTAAAAATGAATGAAACGCAGTCCTTGGTTTTATGGAGCTATCAACAAGTAGAGGAAGTAACATATGCATACCCATAATAGTGACAATAATAACAAAAATAAAGAAGATAATGATAATTGATATTTATATAAGGTAGAATGGTTCAGTGCGTTAAGCTCAAATTTCTGTGGCAATTTGGAGGAAGGAAAGGTCACTGCTTATAAGGGAAAGGATCAAGAAGAGAGATTACATTTAAGCTAGGGAAGGGTAGCCCCATAACTGAATACAGAAGGCAGCAGTAGGTTGCAGGAAGTTTTCACTGGAGGGCGGTAGGAGTGGCTTTGCTAGTGATGAACCAAATGCTTGCTCGAAGAACACTAGAGATAGTCATACGACAGGAAGCAAGCCAAAACAGGGAGAGGGTCCAAGATCAAAGTTACCAATGGGACAAAATCAATAAAAGAGCCAGTTTTCAAGATTTAAGCCACCATAATCAGAGATCTGGGTAGGTTCAGTGGGTAGTGGTCAAAAAAGCCATCATAACTAAGCAGGATAAAGGATTAATTGGAAAGAAAGTCAGGAATTCCAACCAGGGCAGGTGACCAAAGACTAGAGATGGTAAATACAATACAGACTACCATAGTGTAGGAGTGAATGTCTTTTGAATTGCTGGTTTGGGCCTTCTGTCACCTCCCTATACTCCACCCCTATTCCCACCAGGTTTTAAAAAGGGCAGTAGCCCTAGAGCCTGATACATGGGAAATGGACCCAGGATTGTTGTGGGACAAGGAAGGAGTGGGAAGAGTAGACTAAATAGAGAGAGGAGTATGGGATAAGAAAGAGAGAAAGGTATTCCAGGTGGAGGGAACAAGGTGAACAAAAGTACATTGGCTGGGACAAAATTGCTCTGATTTGGCTAGAGCTGAGTACGTGAAGGGAGAAGTAGATTAGGATAGAAAGGTAGATTAAGTTCAAATTGTCCAGGACTTTGAAGGTGAATTAAGGGAGTTTGAGCTATAGGTTAGTAGGTAGACAAGAGCTAGAAGCAATTACGTGCAGTAGTCCAGTTTTCAATTAAGCCTAAACATCCCAATTTAACAAGAATTTCTGGGGAAAGTGGAAAGCAGTTTGGTAAAAATTAAGTTTGAACCAGTAGTGAGATTGTCCACGAGAAGACACTTTACTTCCAACCAGAGCCAGAGAGGGAGACCCAGCATTAAAAAACAAACAAATTAATAAGCAAATAAACAAATACTTGTTGACTGACAGACAGACAGTAAAAGGTAAGAGCTAGTATTAGGTCTGGAGTCAAAGAACCTTGGTTCAAAACTCTACCCTACTGTTTGCTATCTGTGAGACTTTGGTCAAGTCACTGAATTCTGGGTTTCAGTTTCTTCATCTGTACATTAAGGGAGTTGGAGGGGATCAGAGGATCAGAGGTAGAAGGGCCTTCAGAGGCCACCTGGGCCAATCACTTCGTCTCATAGATGATGAAGCTGAGGCCCAGGGAAATTACAGTTATCCCTTCTACATCATGGGGGTTAGGGGTATGGTCCCCCTACACCACCACCCCCCCCCCTTGAGATCTGGAAAATCCACATAAAAGTTTTTGGCCTTCCCTTTGTACCAGAGAAGAAGTCTGAATTTTTTCATTTTCTTTTATAGGGTGTTTATAGTACCTTACGTAAAATTTAGGTTAAATATTTGGTCATGTGCACTGTATCATCAACTAGCCTTCGTGTATCATTTGCAGCTTCTGCAAAACTCCCCCAAAATTCCCATTTAATTTCTTATGCTGACTTGTGAATATTGAAACTTCAATGGGGAAAGTTACGACGCGGAAGGGATAACTGTAAGTGGTTTGCCCAAGATCCTGCAGATATCGTATGTCAGAGACAGTGTGGTCCTTTCTAATTCTTAAATTCCACGATTCAGTTCAACCAACGTTTTTAAACCTTCCTATCACAAACTCCCATGAAATGAAGGGTTTGATTGTACTTTATGGGATTTCTTCACCATATTGGCTCTTAACTCTCACCAAGGAAATCTGGAAAAACATAGGATACCACCCCTCCCCCCGCAGAATACTGAGACAGACTCATACTTTCCAGCATATTATTTCACAAAATTTGATGGAAAAGTTTGCATAAAAGGAACACCCAGCACAGAGCCCTGCACATTATAGCTATTAATCAAGTATCTGATGCTTGAAATGCAAAGAGAGATAAAAAAAGAAATGGAGACCAATGAGCAATCAGATATCCTAAAGGAACAGATGAATCCTATCTCTTACAAATGAAAACAAGGGCTCCTTTGGCAAAGGTTCTATTCATATGACCTACCTTTGCCCAGTGATTTCTGCCATTTTTTTTATTTTATTTTTTTTTAGAAAGGGGAGGCAAGGCAATCAGGGTTAAGTGACTTGCACAAGGTCACACAGCTAGTAAGTGTCAAGTATCTAGGGTCAGGATTTCTGCCATTTAAAAGAGAAAATAGCATGATTTTTTTCCCCTTCTCCTTTTCCAGCCTCCTGGCCATTCTCCATGGCTTCAAGAATTTGTATTGATTAAATGCTGTAGGAGAGGAAGGAGTCAAAAATGACTCTTTTTTTTTTTTTTTGGCTTGAGCAAAAAATGATATTAGTGCCATTTATCAAGAAAATTAAAAGACAGGTAGTGAATGTGACATGCCCACAGCATGTCTGTTGAAAGGAAAATTCTTCATTTGGGTTTTCACTTCCAAGCCAACTGTTTTTCATTTCTTTTCCTTAGCCCTAATACAAATATTATTTCAGTTTTTACAGTGAAGAGCAGAACCAGAGGTTCAAATTCTGCCTCTGACAATCCTGGTATGACTTCAAACAAGTTACTTAAGGCCCCCTCATCTTCAATGACCTTATCCTTTCTTAAAAATCCATTCCCAGTTCTGTGATCTATGATCCTACTAAGAAAGACTGGCCATGTGATACAAAATCCTCTGCTCGGCATTCCAAAGCCTTCATAATTTAGTCCTCTTCTACCTTTCTAGCCTTCTTACACTTTAATCCAGAACATGTGCCCTTTGATCCAGTGACACCGACCTCTTCAAACAACACATTCCATCCCTCCTCGGGAGGCATTCTCTTTAGCTGTCCCCCGTGCCTGGAATGCTCTCCCTCCTCTTCTATGCCTACTGATTTTCCTGGCTTCCTTTAAGTCCCAGCTAGAATGCTGCTTTTTACTAGAAGCCTTCCTCAACCCCTCTTACTTCTAGTGCCTTCCCTCTGATAAGTATTTCCTTTTTTTTCTATTTACAGCTTGTTTGTACCTATTTGTTTGCATGTTGTCTCCTCCATTAGATTGTAAATTCCTTGAGGACAGGGACTGTATTGCCTCTTTTTGTATCCCCAAGTGCTTAGCACAGAACCTGGCAAATAGTAGGCACTTAATAAATAGAATTGATTGATTTCACTGTATAGGGAGCTCCCAGAGGAGGAAACTCTATCAGTGCACATTGTGGTCCTATGATCCTAAAACAGTTAACCTATAACACAAGTTAGCTAACTTCATATTTGGGGAGTGGGGAGAATACCCAGAGTGGACAACAATAACAGCCAACATATACAAAACTTTGTGAAGCACTTTACAAATTATCCTCACAACGACCCTGGGAGGTAGGTGCTATCATTATTTCCATTTTATAAATAAGGAAACTGAGGCAGCCAGCAATAAAGTGCCACTTACCCAAAGCCACACAGCCAGTAAGTGTCTGAGACCAGACAAAGGATACTAGAAAGCTAAGCTGCTCAATAATCTCTCCTACATACATTCTACCCCTTGGAGATGTGTTAGAATAAATTAGGTTCTGTTTTCAAATACAGATATCCCTTACAGGATGCAATCTATCAGTCACTAATGACTAAGTGTAAATTATTTTGAGTAGCTAATTCTAGTTTATCCTTTTACCACTTGGCCATGTTCCAGCATTGAGAAATGGAATTTTGATTAAAAGTATGGAAGAGGAAGTGGGTATAATATTAAAGTGTGGAGTAATTTTGAGGGGGAATCGATTTGGATGAGTTGCTATATAATAGGATGCTGTGTACAACCAGAGGATAAAGTGAGGCCACCAAGCCCTTGGAGAAGTAGAACTAGGCATACTGCCTTTGGCATGATCCCAGACTATGAGTAGTTATGCCTGACTCTAGGGTATGTAATAAGAAAGATATTTTGAGGCAGTGAGAATTTTCTATGCCTCTTGAAACTCCATCAAGTGGGTAATTTGTCAGGCTTTCCCTAACTGATTTGGACATGCCCCTATTTCATACCTTAGTTGTCAATTGGAATAGGGGAATTTAGGCTGGTTAAAAAAAAATGTGTAACCACAAGTGTAGACTCCAATCCTTGTGCTCATCCTTGGTCATTTTATTTGGCATTCAGCTAAGATCTTCCTTAATGACTCCTGGGAGATGCCACATTTTAACATAATATTATAGGGAAACAGTCATCCCTTAAATACCAGAATCCTTACCTTAAAAATACGAAGAAATCTCATTATTCTTAAAAATCCTAATATTACTGAACATTGAATAAGGACAATATCTCTTGAAGTCTGTCTGACTAAGTGTACGCAAATGATATCAATGAGACCAAGAATGATGGTGTAAAATTCCAGATGGTTCCAACTGTGATGAAAATATTTGTTTTTCATAATTATTATCTATTTAGGAATCAAAGCAAAAAAGGAAATGTTATTGTTTGGAGTACTTTACAATGATGTGGAAGAAAAATTAAATAATCACAAAGCAGTCCTCAGCAATAACTCAAAAATTCCTTTGAAGTCCCTTACTTGCAATTCTGAATACAATTTTTCCATTGAAACGATGTGAATAATGACATTCCCAAGCTGGCCCAAAGGAACCTATTTAGCCTAGAAATAATTTTTAAAAATAGAAAACCAATATAATTGAATAAGAAAACTTCTTATCTTGAATGTGGAATATAGAAAGTGCTGTAGAATCATAGGACTCTAGTACTAGAAGGACCATGGAGGTTAGATAGGCCAACCCTCTCATTTTAGAGATGAGAAGGTACCATAAAAAGTAAAGTAATTTGGCCTGAATCAAAGACATTAAGTTACAGGACCAAACTTCAAATTTAGATCTTCTAATTCTAAATTCATTGTTCTTCCTACAACACCTTGGAGGCTCAAGAAGAAAACTTCACAATCTCAAATGCACTTAAATGCTCAATTTCTTGATCTGAAATCAGCAGATATAATTGAAGGAATATGAGAAGGTAGACGGAGACTTTAATAGAGATGTGGAAGCGGACTTTTTAGCACTTACTGGAATTTTAGAATTTGAGGGCACAGGGTCATTATTATTTCTATTTTCACTCAAAAGTTAAGTTTTTCTTCTATCTTTAGAAGCTAGAGTATTGCTAACATAATTTCCATGCTGTTTTTAAGCCATGATTAATGCAACTTCATGCCTTAAAAACAATGAAAGGAAGCAACAGAGGCAGATAGATTAAGTGCCTCATCCAGGGTCACACAGCTAATATGTGTCTGAAGCCAGATTTGAACTCAGGTATTCTTGACTTCAGGCCCAACTCTCTACTGCACCAACTACCTGCCTAGCTGCAAGGTAATAATATTAAGTATCGTCTCACTGTTACGGTTTATGTTTCTGTAAATTATTCTATTTCTCAATCTCTTTTTCTCACAAGACATATCATAGACTTTATTTTTTTCTTTTTACAGACCTGGATTTCCCTGATTCCTCACCACTAGAAATTAAATAATGTATTTTATTCCTATCTGGTCAGATGGCAGTATCTCATGCCTTCCCCAATATATTCTCACTCAGGTAACTGGAATTTATCCAGGAAAATTTTATTGAATCCAGTTTTTGTGAGTGGAAAACTGTAAACGTGATAATAGCTAATAGTAGCTAGCATTTGCATAGCATTTTAAGAAGTTTGCAAAGTTTTCTCTCTGTCTCCATATGTATGCATGTGTGTGCATGCACACGTGTGTATGAGCATGTGTGTGTGCACACTTAGGTGCATATGTATTTGTGTGTGTGGGTGGGTGTGTGTGTGTGTGGTCTCATTTGATCCTCATAACAACCCTGGGAGGTAGGTGCTATTTTCACCTCCGTTTTTACCAATACAGAGATTATGTGACCTGCCCAGGATAACACAACTAGTAAGTGCCCGAGGTGGAGATCTGAACTTGGGGCTTCCAAATTATAGGTCTATCACTCTGTGCACAGTTAGGTGGCACAATGGGTTACAACACTGGGCTCAGAATCAGGAAGGCTTCACTTCATATCCCAATTGAGACACTTGTTAGCTGTGCGACTCCAGGCAAGTTACTTAATGTTTCTCAGCCTCAGTTTCTTCATCTGTATAATGTAGATATTAATAACAGCTTTATGCATCATAGGGTTGTTGTGAGGATCAAATGGGAAAACATATATAAAGTGCTTCACGAACCTTCAAGGGCTAGCACGAATGCTAGCTTTGATTATTGAGCCTATCCAGATCTTTTTAGATTCTGATTATTTTAGGGTCTTGTTTGGAATTCCTTCCAGATCGGTAATGCTGATATCCTAAGATGTAATTAACAGTTGAGAACAGTGAAAAACAATAAAAAGAAGGAAGCATAGTACATGGACAATCCCTCAAAAGAGAAGAAAATAAGTGCTCTGGAAAAGATATTACATTAGGCCATAACTTCCCAAAATTAGTTCTGTGGAATCTTGCATCCCACACAACGTTAACAAGGAATTCAGGAGAATTTGTATGCTAGTGGTATTTCCCCTTCTAAAAAATGAAGTATGAAATTATATACATGTACACACACACGCACACACACACACACACACGGGAAATACAGCATTTGAAGGGTATGAAAATAGGCTGTTCCTAACCAGAATTATTATTTCCTCGCTTTTATTATGAAAACCCTCCCTCCTTTAGATCCAAACCTGCCAACTCCATCCTACACCTGAAACCAGCATTTATGGAGTTTGTCATTGTGTCTCATAAATCCAAAACTGTTCCATGACCTAATTAGTTAGCAAGAAATTTTGGGTTAAGATGGTTCTCCCTGCTGAGAAAATTCTCCAGAATACTAACACATTAGTATCCTAATTTAGTGAAGAATTCATTTGCCCCCCAAAGAATCTGGAATTCACTAATAATAATAATAATGAGAATTTCCCTTACTTTGGGGCAGACCCAAATGAATATCTAGTTAATTCATAGGATTGATTCACTTTGATGAATGTCTTTAAGCACAACAGCTAATTATGCAAATGACCACCTGGGAAAATGTTCACACTGCTTTTCAGGTAGAAATTTGAGTATGTATGTATATATGTACATATGTATGTGTGCATATATGCATGTATGCGTGTATGTATGTGTGTGTATGTATTTGTTTTTCCAATGGCATCTGGTTTGAGTTGAATACATATAACCCCTTATAGATTCCAAACTTAAAATTCTTAAAATACCAGTCATTTTCAAGCAAGAAACAATAAGATGAGGTCCAATCCCTCTTTATGATACTGATTTAATTTTAATCCATTATTTTTATCAGTATTTATGATGTTTATCTTAGCTGAATTACAGAATCTCAGAGTTGAAAGAGACCTCAGAGGCCATCTAGTTCAATCAACACCTATATGAGAATCTTTTCTACAAAATTCTCAACAGATAGACTTCTAGCCTTCTCTTGAGGATCTCTAGTGAGTTCTTTCTCGATCTTCAAGGAAGAATAATCAAATTATATGAAACAATCTAGATTCTAGAATCATGCCAAGCATTATGGTGAATGGTGTCTATCATTTAGTTAACTCAACTTTGAAAAGAGATTTTTAAGAAATCTGAATTTTTCTATTTATGGAAAATATCGATATTTTATACAATACCTTTAGTGTTGCTTCTATTATGCACAAGAAAACAAAATAGTAGTTTATGATTATTAGTCTCATCACATAGGAATCTCTTACAGTTGGCCATAGATGTATTATGATGGGATAGATGTATAATATAGTGACAATGTATCCTGTATACTGAAACTCATCTGAAAATACAATATTGTATACATAATTCCTAAATATGGACTGCCTGTAAAAGAATTGAGATTAAATAGGACGTCAATCATTTAAACACATTAACTAATACCTAAAAACAACTAAAGTTCAATATGCAGTTTTTTAAAACTCTTCACCATCAGTAACAATGGTTAAGAATATAAATTAAAATGGAAAATCAAAAATAAAACATGATTATTGCACAGTAGAAATATAGTTGATAACAACATTTAGAATCACAGAATAAGGCTAGTGTTAGAAAGGACCTCAAAAGACGTCTTGTCCAACCCCTTCTCAAAGCATGAATCTTCTGCAATACCCCTGACAAACAATCAATCAGCTTTTGCCAGAAACTCTCCAGTGGCACAGAACTCACTACCAAATGAGATGATCCATTCCACTTTTGAACAGCTTTAATTATTACGTTGTTCTTTCTTAAAGTAAACTGGAACTTGCTTTTTTGTAACTTTCACTTAGCTAATAATAATAGTATTTTCATAGTATCACTTTAAGGTTTGCAAAGTAGTTCAAATGTTTGTATATGAGGCATATACATATACATATTATGTACATATATTTATATGAACATATATTACATACATGTAATTACATTACCTATGTGTACATATATGTGATTATACTACATATGTGTACATTGCATATAAATGCATTACTTACATTACATGTATATGTACATGCAATGTACATATATTTATAATGCACACATATTACACTTTATTTGAGCCTCACTTAACCCTGTAAGATAGATTCTATTATCATCTTCATTTTTCAGATGAGAAAACTGAGGGAAAGACAGGTTAAGTGACTTGCCCAGGGTCACACTGCTAGAGTGTCCCTGAGGCAGGATTCGAACTTATGTCTTTCTGACTGCAAGTTCAGCACCCACTGAAACTTAGCTGCCTCTTAGTTCTGCCCTCTCTGACAAAGCAGAATAAATGTAATCCTTCTTCCATATGAGTAACTTCTTGTTGCCCTAAGTCAAGGGTAAGGAACTTTTATTCTATTGAGGATATTTTCCAAAGAAAAATAAAAACCAAGAGTCACATAAATAAGTGGATATATGTATGTATATCTATTATATATGCATGTATGTATGTGTGTGTATATATATGTATATATATACACACACACACACACACATATACATATGTATGTGTATATGTGCATTGTATAGTATACAGGATGTTCCGAAAGTCTCAGTACAGTTTTAATAGCTAAAACCTTTCAGGATGCCTTTTTTCAGAAAGAAATAGAGAACACTGCATTTCATCACTCATAATTGTTTTTTAAAAAAGAATACAAAATTCTATTCAGTACAATTTTTTAAAGGTAGAAATCTAAAGACAACTTTGACATTTGCAAAAAAAATCCTGAGAAGTAAATACATGCCTCATTTCCTAGGATTTTCCCTGAAAATATATACCCCTTTAAACTTTTAAAAAAATGGCAAATATTACCAAACTTCTTATGAACATTATTTTAATTCTTGCTTTAAAATTACAATCATAGGTGTCCTTGAAACCTTTTATTTTCCTGTTTATAAATGCAAAACAAAATCCTAACATTCTCTTATGGAAATATCAGTTTCACACTTTCTTTACTGAGGGAAAAAATTTGTAAAAAATTAGAATCTTGATGCTAACGTTTGCCGAAGCTATGTTGCATTTTCACAACCGTAAAGCACCTTTTAAAATACTTGCCCATCTATAAGCTTTTTGAGGGCAGGGGCTATGTCTTATGTGAACTTTATATCTCCCAAGCACTTAGAACAAGTTTTCTGCCTATGGTAAGGTGCTTAATAAGTGTTTGTGGCTGTTGAAATACTTGTCCTTTGGCAAAAATAAAATTAAGGTGAGAATCTGGTGAGTCCATGGAGCTGGAAGTCCCCCTTCCCCCATCCCTTCTCCAAGGCACCTAGAAAAGGCATCTTAAGCAGGGCAGTGTGGTGGGATGTGTGTGTACAACTTGGGAATCAAAGCTCAAAATAGACTAGTTGAAGAGGCCATTCTCTGCCTCATTTCTCACCTAGTGTTAATCACTGAATGGGCTTTGCCTCCATCAAACTGAGACTCGTTAAAGATCTTCGCTTAAAAAGGCCAAGGTTTCTCGTTGCATCCAGTGCCATCTCCAGTCATCCTGATCTATATCTCACCACTGGACTCAGAGGGCTCCAGAGGAGAAAGTAAAGCTGATAGCACACAGTGGTAAAGTGGTAGTTACACAGCCCTCCCTCACTTAAATCCAATTCACTTGCACGTCATGGCACTGCCTTCCTGATGTCATGGTCTTCTTTGAGAACGAAGGACAAACAAACACCAGATATGAATATCACCTTTTACCCCTTTCTCCACCTGCTTTCTGATGGTAATTTTATTGATGACCACTCAAACAACCAAGGCCAAAGGAAATGAAGATAGGTCAAAGCAAGATGGAAAAAAAAACAAAAACGAACAAGGGCCTGTGCAATACATAGATCATCTCCCCAATGAACAAAAATTGATTATAATAATGATTGCTCCAAAGGAAATTGATCTATTTGTTCAGATTTATCACTTATTATCTAAAATGTGTAAAGTAGATTCTAATGGGGATCCTGTGATAAAGGGACATAAAAAGACAAACAGATAATCTGTCTTCAAGGAGCTTAGCTTAGAGATGACCTGTATATAAATAACCATGATACAAAATTTGGTATGAGTTTTTTCTTAACATCTAGAAAAGTTCACCCATTTCAAATATGTTCTTTGGAAAAGCACAAAGTACTTACCTAGATGGGAGAAAGTTCAACTTGTCTTCATGATATGACAAAAAAACGAATATTTTTTTAATTTTCACAAGCAAGCTTCTAGCTTTTATATAAGTTGAGACATCATAAATACTCATGAATCTAACAGAGAAAAAAATGTAAGTGTGTTAGGATAAATACTGTGCCCTACATTTGAGTAAAGTAGGTTCTGATGGGGATACAGAGATAAAGATAAAAACTGTAACAGGAGGTAGAGTCCTGGGACTAAAAGAATTAATAAAAACCTTGCATAAGAGTAAGACGCCTTTGGAAATCATGGACAGCGGTAGATACTTCTCTCCAGGCTGGCCAATGAATAGAAATAGATTTAAGCTATTATGGACTTCATAAAAGGGAAAAAGAATACAAAGCTTACAAACTAGCAATTCTGTCACAGCCTCGGAGGGGAATCCCATTAAGACATCTGGGGCCTTTGGTTGTTGAGCAATAGGGCACCAACTTCTGAATAATACCATTCTACTGCCCAATTCATCCATTTTCTTCCCAGCTATGCCTCTGATTCTAAAGACCTAGCAACCATGACTCAGCTGACTTGGCAAACACAACTCAGCTGCCGTGACACCTCAGAACATCCCTCCACCTTGCTGGCTTCCTTCTCTCACTGGTCAATCCTTCCATGGCCTCCATTTTGGTGATGGGCCCAGTCCAACCATGCTTCATTCTCCTCCTGCTGTGCTTCTGAGTTTCTGGATTTCACTACCATAGCCCTCATGCTTAGGACAGCACCTGGCACATAGTAAAACCTTAACAAAATGCTTGTTACTTGTTACCTGTCCAATTATGTACCAACGGAATTAGATTTCCCCTCATCTAATTCAGATTTTCCTAGCAATTCCATAAGCAAATGTTTTTAAAGATGAGGCAAGATGGGCTGGGTGAGATGTGAGTGATAGCCTGAATAAGTGAAACCAAGATGTGATAGTGGTGTGATTAACCTTGCTCCTCCTAACTCCGAATTCACTAGCTCCCCCAAGCAACTCTCTATGACTATAGGTTATAGAGGAATCATTAATCTGTATTCATGCAGGGAGTTTCCTACACAGACACTGGAAGTTCCCTACATAAATAAAATCACAGGTCCCGACCACTACCCATCCAGCCCACCCCAACACCTTCTTCCCCTTCAATAAAACTCCGTAATTTACAGCCAAAAAATAAAAGTTTAGAAAATGCTAAAACATAATGGGGGCAATTAAGTGGTGCATAGATCACAGGACCTGGAGTCAGGAAAACCTGAGTTCAAATCCAGCCTCAGACACTCACTAGCTGTGCAACCCTGGGGAAGTCACTTAAACCTGTTTGCCTCAGTTTCTTAATCTGTAAAATGAGCTGGAGAAGGAAATGGCAAAGCATGTTAATATCTTTGCCAAGAAAACCCCAGATGGGCTCACAAAGAGTTGGACACAACTTATGGGGCTCTACTGATGAACCCCTAAAAGGAAAAGACCACGTCTTTGGGATCTGGATCCCAAAAAGGAAAAGCCCCTGGCCTTTTCCACATGGCCCAGTCCCTGGCACCTGAGACATTGCCCATTCCAATCAATAATCTTTTTAACTGTCCTTTCACTGGGGCTCTCCTGTTACTTAACTCCTTCTATTGTCTGCACCTGGCCCCACCCTGGCTACTTGCCCCTCCTTAATCCTATCCAGATCTTTCCACAGTCTTTATGTATAATATCAATCTTGCTCCCATTAAATTGCTCAGATTCTTAAAATCTGACCAATTTGTATTGGCATCACAAATAGCATAGCCTCACTATGAATTTTGCCCACTCCAAATAGTGTTTTAATAAACTACTTGGGCTGAAAGAAGGCTTGAGTGGTCGAATTCTTTCAAGGCAGACCTGCACCCTTTGTCCTTCCATTTCAGGGTTTCTAAGACCCCTAGACCACAAAACAACAACGACTCAATGACAAAAATAACATAGTGGGGGCTTTTTAGCATGATGTTTTCAGCCATGTT
The DNA here is from genome assembly GCA_028646595.1 of Phalanger gymnotis. Lineage (NCBI taxonomy): Eukaryota > Metazoa > Chordata > Mammalia > Diprotodontia > Phalangeridae > Phalanger > Phalanger gymnotis. The sequence goes on along the minus strand of CM053626.1, from coordinate 283,989,809 downwards.
GTCAAACACCTTCAATAAGGAGAAGCATGGCATCAAGGTCAGCTACCACACTGATGATAAATTCTTCAACTTAGAAAGGCTCCAAGCCAAGACCAAAGTGGAGGGAGTGTTGGTACATGACTTTTTGTTTGAAGATGATTGTGCACTCAATGCAGCCTCTATAACTCAGTAGCAACAAAGTCTGGATTGATTCTCTGCTGCTCGTACTAATTTTGGCTTAACAATTAACACCAAGAAAACACAGGTGCTCCATCAGCCAGCATCACACCATGCATACGTGGAACCATCAGTTATAGCAAATGGAGAAGTTTTGAACGCTGTGGATAAGTTCACTTACTTTGGTAGTATATTTTCCAGGGATGTACACATTGATAATGAGGTTGATGTACTCATTGCCAGGGCTAGCTTAGTGTTTGGGAGGCTCTAAGGTCTTTCCCAAGTCTTAGTTTGTCTGAGGCAATGCCCATTCAGTAATTAAAGGACAGGTAAGAACTGAGGCAAAAGATGGCCTAGTTTGCCTTCATAAAAGAACCAGTCTGGGAGGGAAAGATGCTCAAAGTTTCTGGCCAGAACAGAAATGGAAGGTGGGGTGAAATGGATGAGAAAGGTCTTGTTTTGCTCTACGATCCCAGACATTTTAGGCTCCAATCTGAACATTTTGCTCCCTTGTAGATGTCAATAAAAACAGCTCACATTTTCATCATACTTTTCAAAACACAAAGCATGTCCCTTACAAAAACCCAGGTCAGTAGTGTATTTTTATACTAAATTTTGCAGAGAAATACATTTGATTAAGGATTTGCACATTAAACACGTGGAACACTTACTTCCCGTGGACAGTCCCATAGCGTTTGGATGCTCCAATTAATATCCGGGCTGCTGATTCTGTGAGGCTTCCTTCTTTATACTGTGTTTCAAAGCTACTCTAAACATCAATTTAAATAATACCAATTGTTAACAAAACAATTAAATAAGTAAGCAAAAGAAGCATGAATGTAATGTGCTAGCAGTCTTGATCCAATGAAAGAATTTTATGAGGTACTAAACAAGTATAGGTATCCTTCATCATCTCAATAAAATGTAAGCCTTTTGTGGGCAAGGATAGTTTTACTTTCATCTTTGTATCCCTAGAACCTATCACAATGCCTAGCACATACTTTATATGCTAATACATGCTTTTTGAACTGAGTAAGAAATAAAACAAATAACCAGCAATCATGCATACTGTTGTGAGTCTGTCTTTGTTTTGCTGTTGAGTGTAGAGATCCTTGAGGATTCTACATAAAGGAATAATCCAAGCAGAAATAGGATAGCCCTTGCAGCTGAACCCCAGATCACCCTAAGCAGGGTTTTTGTCTTACTCATTATTAGATCTGCACCTCTCTCTCTCTCTCTCTCTCTCTCTTTCTCTCTCTCTCTCTCTCTCTCTCACACACACACACACACACACACACACACACACAGCTTCTAGGAGATATTCTGCCCTAATAGATGGTGAGAGATGCGACCTTCTTCCCATTAGTTTAATACTTGACTTGGGTTTTATCTTTATAATTAATTAATATACAGACTACAGAAATTTTAGCCTACAACAGACAGATGGACAGACAGATAAAAAGAGATTGATTGGCACCATTTCCAAAGTTCAGTTTGGCTCCATTCATGATGTAAATCAAGCCTGTCCTCATCCTAGCCCTGTGCCTCACTTCTAAGTCTCTATGGTAGTTTAAGGTGCTCACTCACTAGTTTTTGGTTAAGTACAGTTCTCCCCTTGGGTGAAGCTTGATTTCTTTACCTCTCAATCTACTCTTTAGGTCTAGCCTAGACTCTCTCTGTTAATCTCATTGTGGCTGTAATATTAACATTTCGAGAAATTTTTCATGCTTACTCCTGTGCTCAGAGTAGATATACTTTCTCTCCCCATTTGAAAACTGGCACATTCAATTGCATCTGCCACAAGTAACTGTCCATGTTGCTAATATATAATTTTAAAATTCAAAAATACCTCAAGTATATGATAGTAGGAAAAAATGTGCAAATATATCAATAAAATTTTCAATGAAGGTGAAGCCAAAGTGAGGGACTTGAACCAGTGTGACCCACTCCAGTCCAAGAATGAGCCTCACTAGTATTTAGAAATAACCTTGCTAGATTTAGTATTACCGTTATCACATGGGATTCAATAGCTTCATTCTTTCTTTCATGCATTTCTATCTGAAGAAATGGAAGGGGAGAAAGGGCAAAAGGGACTAACCCAACAGGAAGTACTGGATAACAACAGGAACCCCTGAAAACCACAACAAGACCAAATTAGCAGGTTCCAGGTTGGGATTACCAGGAAGTGAACTAAGGCATCAACATGTAAGCACAGTAAAACTGTCACCAGGGTACTCATTGCTAGACTGGCTTTGTGAAAATCCGTGACAATGATATTATAATAAGTGTAAACAACAGAATTAGGAAGTCTAGGACAATGAGGAACATCTAGAGAGGACATGGAGGGAACAAGGCCTGCAAGGATTAAAAGGATGAGAAGAAGAAGGGATATACCTTACTAATAATGGAGAAGCTAGTGCTTCTGGGAGGAATTTTGGCTGGTTGTTTTGGGGGGTTTTTGTTTTTTGGTTTTTGGGTTTTTTTGCATTGTAAGCTTGAGTCTCCTCTCTGGAGCTATGCAGGCCAATAAAATACTTAGACAAATTCAAGCTCTTTCTATGTCACTCCCAACTCTGTTGCCATGAGAGAGAGAAGGTTAGGGAGCAAAAGTAATAGCTACAAAAAGAAATAATCATTTCATTATTTCAGCAGCCACGGTGGTCAGAGAAGAATTGTCTCCTTTGTGATTCTTACAAGTCCTCAGAAGGTGCAAACAAAAAATCAACACTAGATGATAGCTCTAAAGGATATGCCTCTATTGGACATGCTGCCAAGGCATCCTGGGAGAAATACCCTCAAACTTAATCAAGATAGCAACGCGACACCAGCCAGACCTGTTTGATGAGCCCTATAACTTCAATTCCTATGGCAAAAATGAGGACAAAGAGGAGAATCTAGAATATATTTTTTTATTTGTTTTGTAAGACTCAATTAAGCCTGAATTTAACCAAGAAGCCTAAGGTGTTGAGGCTGAGGTCTAGTATAGAAGGTGCTAGTGCACACAGGGAGAAGCAGCAGCAGATGGATGGTAAGATGGCCTGGGTGGGCTATTAGATGACTGGATGGGAAGTGGCGTATTATTACTGAATTAGTGATGGATGAAAAATGCCTCTTGCCTAGAACATGATGTGGAGTTCGATGGGCAATTCATTTAATTGGTCCCTTGTATTAGTACATATATGTTAGACAGGCAGTAGAAATGAACAAAGTACTAGGCTCACACTTGAACAAAAGGAAGAAGATAGGTTAGTGATGATAATAATAACAGTCAGCATTTATATAGTGCTTTAAGGTTTTCAAAGTACTTTATATCTCATCTCATTTGATTCATGCTATAGCCCTGGGAAGTAGATACTATTATTTACAAATGAAGAGATTGAGGCAAACTGAGGTTAAGTGACTTGCCCAACGTCACACATCTAGTAAGTCTTGGAATCAGGTTTTCCTTGTGCTGTATCACTTAAACACCTAGCTGGCCTTTGAGGTTGGATTACACTAGAAAACTGGGAATTTTCAACAATTTCAAACTGCTCCCTAAAATAATAAATCCATTATTTAAAACCAACATTGACTGCAATGTAAAAAGTTGATAAATCGTGGAATACCTCAAGAATCTAAGTTACAAGTGACCCAAAGGGTGATGGAAAGAGGCATGGTAGATGTAAGTAGTCTGTTAAACATCCACAATGACTTGTACATATGCATTGATGCCAAAGCTATGACATCCAGGAAATGTACTGAGCTAGTCATCTAGTGAGAGAACATGATACTTATGAAATGTTAAGATGGCAGTACCTAGGTGGCAGAGTGGAAGGAGTACTGGTCTTGGATTCAGGAAGACCTGAGGTCAAATTTGGCCTCATAAGCTTACTTTCTTCTTTCTCTATGTCTATGGGCAAGTCACTTAACCTGAGTCCATCTCAGTTTCCCTATCTGTAAAACGAGAATAATCATAATAGCACCTCCCTCCCAGGGTTGTTGTGGGGATAAAATGGGATAAATATCTGTTAAGTGATTTGTGAACTTTAAAATATTATAGAAATGCTAACTATTATTAAGAGTTCTGGGCAGGTTTTCAACATACTCTGGAGGTGGATCATCCATGGAGTATTAATGGGAGAAAATAGACAAGAGTCCCACACAATATGTGAAGACCATGGTGGGGTTGTGATCTACATTGGTAGAAAGACTGTCCCCATCAGTAAGGTCACATACATTTTGAAGACATAGTAATAATGCCTGCTTCAAAAACTAATTTGGCCTGCCACATTCTTATATGGCATTCAGAGGTGATTTTCTTCTGGGACAATATGATAATTCACTATTCAGAGGAACATTGAAATCTATGAACCAATTACAAAATATAAATGATTAACAAAATCTAAAAGAAAGAGGTAGATTAATTTCATTTAACATAATTATAGAGAGACTAAAATATTTAGATCACAGAAAGTAAGAATTAAAAGCTTCATAATGAGAGTGAAAGAGGAGAGTATAAAAGCTAGTATGAAGTTTAACATAAAAAACTAAGATGTTGGCAACTGATCCCATCACTTCCTGGCAAATAAAGGGAGAAGAAATGGAACCATTATCAGATTTTACATTCTTGGGCTCAAAGATCACTACAGATCATGACTATAGCCATGAAATTAAAAGATTCTTACTCTTTGGAAGGAAAGCTGTGACAAATCTGAACAGCATATTAAAAAACAGACATCACCTCGTCTACAAAGGTCCATAGAGTCAAAGCTATGATTTTTCCAGTAGCAATGCATAGCTGTGAGAGTTGGATTATAAAGAAAGGTGAGTGCCACAGAATCAATGCTTTCAAATTATGGTGCTGGAGACTTTTCAGAGTCCTCTGGAGAACAAGGAGGTCAAATCAGTCAATACTCAAAAAAATTAATTTAGGTTCTTCACTGGAAAGTCAAATACTGAGGCTGACACTGAAATACTTTGGCCACATAATGAGAAGACAGGGCTCATTGGAAAAGACCCTGATGTTGGAAAAGGTTGAAGGCAAAAGGAGAATAGGATGCTAGAGGATGAGCTGGATAGATAGTGTCATGGAAACAACAAACTGGAACTTGGACAGACTTCAAAATACAGTGGAGGATAGAAGGGCCTGGCATACAATGGTTCATGTTGTCACAAAGGGTAGGATGTGTCTGAGTGACTAAACAACAACAAAATATTTGGAAGACTACCTGCCAAGACTACCTGCCAAGACTATGTGAACAGTTATAAGTTGTTTTATATGGGAATAAAGGTAGATCTAATTAATTGGAGAAATAGCAATTGGCCACGAGTAATCTTAGCCAATCTTAGCCAACATAATGAAAATGACAATTCTACCTAAATAGATTTACTTATTCAGTGCTACTCCAATCAAACTACCAAAGGTTGACTTTAATAAAGCTAGAAAAAAAAACAATAACAAAAAGTCAAGAATACCAAGGGAATCAAAGAAAAAAAACTGGAAAGGAAAGGGGCCCAGCAATACTTGATCACAAATTATACTACAAAGCTATAATTGTCAAAACAATTTGGTACTGGATAAGAAATAGAGAGGGTGATCAGTGGAATAGCTTAAGTACACAAAATACAGAAGCAAATGAGAACAGTAACTTTGTGTTTGATAAATCTGAAGATCCCAGATATTGGAGGAAGAACACTCATTATTCAACAAAAGCTGTTAGAAAAACTGAAAAATAGTCTGTTAGAAACTAGAAAATAGTCTGGTAGAAACTAGGTATAAATAAATATCTCACACTATATCTCAAAATAAGCTCCAAACAAGAAGATATAGATGCAAAGGATGATATCATAAGTAAATTAGTGAAGCAAGAAAGAAATTACCTGTCAGATCTATGGAAAGGGAAGAATTCATGACCAAATAAGAGAGGTTCATAGGGGGCAAAATGAACAATATTGATTACATGAAATTAAAGAAAGGTTTTGCATAAAGCAAACCAATGTAACTAAAATTAGAAAAGCAGGAAATTTGGAGGAAAGCCTTTTTGGCAAATTTCTTTGACAAAGCTTTCATTTCCAAAATATATAGGGAATAGAGTCAAATTTGTAAACATAAGTGTCTTTTGATAATTGTCAGAAGATATGAGGGGCGGCTAAGTGACACAGTGGATAGAGTGCTGGGCCTGAAGTTAAGAAGACATATCTTCTTGAGTTCAAATCTGGCCTCAGACACTAGCTGTGTGACCCTAGGCAAGTCACTTAACCCTGTTTGCCTCAGTTCCTCAACTATTAACAATTGCCAAATGTTTTCATGAGAAATTTGTTATGTTTACTAGCTTGAAGATTATATCTACCCTTTCTTTCTGGTCAATAAACGGAGCTGTTCTTAACTCTTCCACCTGGCCCGTGTTTTTCTTTCATTCTCTCTGGCATTCGGCCATCTCCAGCCATTCCATGCCACAACCGCTGGCGGCAAGTGGCGTCACAAACAGGGACCTAAAGGAGATGGGGTCAGAAAGCAGAGGCTCTGAAAGAGTGAGTCTCCCGGAGTGAGGCCCTGGACATTCAAAGGAGCTCCAGTCGGACAGTCCACTTAGGTAAGAGCGATAATCTTTTTCTTTTCAAATTTTCTTTTCTAGGTATCACCAGGCTTATATGGGAATTATAATTCACAATGGGGCAAGGACAATCGAGTGGAAAAGATTGGGAATATTATCTGAAAGTCTTAAAAAAGTTAGTCAAAGAGATCGGACTCTTAATACCCTCCAGCCAGTTACAAGAATTCTTGGAAACTGTAGAAAAATGTTGTCCTTGACTCCCCACCTAAGGCACTATAGATCTAGGGAAATGGGACATTGTAGGGAGCCAGATGAGTGAATATTTTAGAGAAATAGGGCCTTTAGCAACAAGAATTCTGAAGGTAGACGTGGCCTCAGGAACAGCTGGGGATCTACCCCAAGCCATCTTAAAAAGTAGGGTCTACAAGACCCCAATAAAGCATGGCACCTGGCCTCTGTTACACTCCTGAGGGCCAAGCAATTTGTGCAAGGATTCAAAAAATCCTCTCTGTGTTCTTCTCTGTATCTGTGTTTGTTCTGTGTTTCTGTGTGAGTGTGTAATCTGACATCCTGTTATCTCTTTCTCTCACTCCTTGACACCAGTCTCTTCGGAGGACCAGAAGGGTGGGGGAGAGAGAAAGAGAGAGGGAAATGTTTTATTGTTTAGGTTATATGATGGAAAAGGCAAGTTGAAGTGTCAGGTCAGAATTAGAAAGAAATAAGGTTTGGTAACTTTTGGGAAGTTGTTGGAAAAATGCTCTTTCTTTCTCCCTTCATTACAAATCTGGCCAAATTTGGAATGTGAAGAGAGATAAGAAAGAAAGTGGGAAACTTTTCCCTTGAATTTAAGTGGAATGTGTTACTCCTAACCTGAAGTCAGAATTTTTTATACTATTTGGCATTAAGGCAAATTGGGAAAAGAAAAAGAGACACTTTGAGTCTCCCAGTAAAAGGAGAAGGGACAAGGCACCACTGGATCTTTTCCAGAGTCCCATTCACCTTTGACTGGCAAACTCAGAGTTCTCACTTTCAAAAATGTTTTTAAGGAATGAACACAGGAGTAAAATTTACTTGAGTAAAAATTAGAACCATTAGGATTTTTCACCCATTGTCCTATTAGAGCAACTAAAAATTCTTTAGCAGATTCTGTTAACCATAGATAATCTGGTGAAGCATACAAAACCTTTTATAAAATAATAATACACTTATAAATGTGAATAAAAATCCGTTTAAATGACAAAAGACATATTTTTTCTATATCTCCTTCCAATCTATCTATAGACTCTTTGGGGAGTTAAGAATTCTAGCTCAATATCAGAAGTATATACAAAGATGTTTTATTTCCTGTGTGGTTAATAAAAATCACCATGAGACTAGTATAAATAAAAAATTGGAAGAAGGACTTTTAAAAATCTAGAATGTGTTCTACAATGCATTGTAATTATGGTTTCCCAATTTTTACAATTAAGAACTTTAGTAATGATCTTATAAACACAATTGGAAAATATTTAATAACATAAAAATATTAAATAAATCTATAAAGTTAATAAGTAGGTTTTTTTTTAATATACACAACTACAGAGATCCTTATGTGCAATTTAGTGACCCTCACTCCTATTTGAGTTTGAAACAAGTGGCTTAAAGCTTCCAAAATAGAGAAATAAAATCAGTGAATGAGAGCCAATCTGAACATATTTGACCAGAAAGACTGCTGCTTACTGTACTCCTGAAAAACAAAAATACTTCTAGAATAGGATTTGCCTCAACAGATAAATATTTTTAGCTGTGATCTTCCTAAGTTTGCTACTTGGAAAGTTTAAAAAGTGATTCAGCTGTGAATATACAATAGAGAGTTGCCTCCTTTCAAAATAATTGCCTCATTTATTAGCTGCTTTTTCTTATTTAGACCCTTTATCTTGATGTTTTTTCATGTAAGTCTCAATATAAATTAAAATATAATAAAATTGAAACTGCAAAAAATTAAAATACACATTGCAACAAAAGCTCTATTCCCTGTTTTCTGCTTTGCTACTTTGTTGCCCTCTCATACCCCACTGACAACAGCCTTGGACCCCAGGTGTCTTGAAGCCCATGCTTCTAGGCAAGCAGAAGAACCTCTCCTCTCAAGCTCCCAAGTCTTTGCTCCCACACTACTGGAACTTAGAATTTTTGCTCCAAGTTTCCCAAAGCCCAGTAACTCCTATTAGGAAGCAAAGGTTCCTCAGAGACCCTCTTCAATGACTCCTCAGACCTTTAATTCAGGTGCTACACTCTACGACTTTCCAGCACTCCCTGGTCCTTAGTCCCCCCCCCCTTCAAATCTCTGACTCGCACTCCCAGGCCACAGCCAGGCTTTGCACCTGTGGGGAGAGAAGAAAAGCCTCTACATTTGGTAAGCCCAATCTTCTATCAATAATTTCTATATGTAATGATTTGGGAATGCAATTAATGTCATCTGAAATTTTCTGCTTGTGTTATTATTGTATTTCTAAATTGTAGTAAAATTCTCCTGTATTGTAAAAAATTCACCACTGCGAATCAGAAATGATGTTAGACAAAGCAATTTTGTGGAAATTAAAAGATGGAAAAATTGTGTAAAATCAGTTATGTTACTTTTATAATGTTTTATAACTGCCATTTGGAAAATCAAGTATTTCTAGCTTTATCTGTAGTTAATAGGAAGTTACAGCTAAAACAATTTGGCTATCACATATGAAACTTGTAAAGTTGTTAACTAATTTATTTGGAGATATTGTTTTAATGCTAAAACCTAAAACTGTTAATTAAACTGCTAATTAAACTGTTAATCTGTATGTAGAAAGAAAGGAATTGTGTAAAGCCTTATCCAGATTGGTTCTGCCCATTTAGAACAGTCCTCCTGTATGCGTGGAGGGCAGCAGGCAAAGGGCACCAGTATTAACCCCTTCCTGGGATCCATGTTAATTCTCCTTATTTTGCAAATTGCCAAGACCCCTGGAAACAATCTGCGCAGGCAAGGTCATTAGCCCTGGGAAAAAGAACTTGTTTGAGTTATGTAAATTCTAAACAATGAATTTGACTTACTGAAAAATTGCAAGTTTATGTACAATACATAAAAAGGATTCTAATATTTGGCTTTTATATCAGGCTAAGTTTTAAGTGGAAAATAAAAGATATTAACTAAAATCCCTTATATGTATGTGAGTCCTGGTAAATCTTTATTACTTATTACAACTCCGTGAGAGTAGAACAACTGTATTTGACTCTAACCTGTGATTAGTGAAACTTGCTGTTTAAGGCAAAAGGTATTTGGGACCATAACTAATTTTGTTTTGAGCTTGAATTTGGATATGTTGCATGTCCCTGCTTTTTCCTTTTACAGCAAATTTCTGTGATCAGAGCAAGTATTCAGTACAAGATATGGGCTCTTTTGTGTTATCTTACTTAACAATCCAATCTTATTTTTATCTAGAACTAGAACATGTGCAGAAAAATTATACAACCTCCTTAAGACTCACCTTAAGATGTTCTCTTTGTTTAAAAGGATTCTAAGAGCAATAGTATTTTTCCTGTAATCGATTTCCTATTGTTACCAATGTGAGATTTCATTACAACACCTTTTTGGCTAAGAAACTTTGTGATACCTAGAAATTCTGTAATAACTAGAAATTTTGTTTGCTATTACATGCTGGAATTTGTGTTATTTAAGGATTTTTGCACCAACTTAGTAAAGTTTTATGAACAACGGTAGAAATGCATGTGAGCCACTTAGGGCTCGCTTTATAAATGTTCCTTAAGCAATGTGAGAATGTTATTTTATTATTTGATTAATATCGTGCTTGTCTAAAGTTTTGTTACAATTAATGATGCTAAAAAGAAAAATGGTTTGTGTTTTATTTTATAAACGCCATCAAAGAAACATGGCATGACTAAAAGCTTAAGATTCTATATGCATTGTATTAAAAATTGACTATTTAATGTATTTACGTATGTACTGAAGCCTGTTATTAATTCTTTAAGTGACATCTCATCCTCCTGATGAGAAAATTAATAATGGATAAATGTAAAGTGTAAGACACTGGCTTCTGATGTGAATTTCTTAAATATGACTATTGGTCATGGTTCAAATTTCGAGCTTGTAAAAATGATCAAGGTTATTAAGATTGGAAGTAATAATTAAAAATTGTGCTAAGATCACTCTTGTAGGAGAATGGACAGAAAGCTGGTTCCTACAAGAAGAGAAGAAGAAGCTTAGATGCAGTGCTGGAGATGGCCAGAACAGATACCAAGGACCAGAGGATTTCATTGATGATGTTCCTTGCCAGACAGCTGTATAAGAAAGGACTTTTTGAATCTTAAAGAGACAATTGCATTTTTATTTCTTTTTGACTTTATGCATCTATATTCATAAAGGGGACTGCCCCCTTTGATTTGTAAATGCGTCAATCAATCCCTCCCATATTTACTTAAAGGGGTGATGGTTAAAGGAAAAATTCAGATGTATCTATAATGATGAGGACATACCAGTCATGTGGAAAGACCCAAAAACAGGATGTTGGGAGGGGCCAGCAAAGCTATTAACATGGGGGCGACGGTATGCTTGTGTTTCCCCAGATGATGCAGAAAAGCTGATCTGGATCCCAGACAAAAACATCCGACCCTGTGACTACATTGGTCAACAGAATAATGACACTCAAAATACAAAAGAAGCTGAGAAAGGAGGAGGAACAGATGCAAAGCCCTCACTACTCTTCTCATTCCACTGATGATTTCAGGGGTAGGAGGAGATAGCATTAACTGGACCTACATGCCCTTCCCACCATGGCTTCAGACCACCACGTGGTCTGACACTCTTCCTGAAGCGACAGTCAAAAACACTGTTCTGCTGAGAGGAAAAGGACACATTACAAGACAGGCCATTCTCACACGGGTTAACATCTCCATCTTTGCATCCCATGTTCCACTCAGGACTTTTATAACACATCTGGTATTAACTTTACCAATAACGCAAACTTGTCCCAGGACATGGGGGAAGGACAATATTTAGCATTAAAACCACATTTTAAAGACATTTGGGTTCTTCAGAATGGACAGGATTGGGAAGTCACTAAGCTATTCATTGACATTGGGAAAGCTAGAAAATATACCAATACCACTGTGCGCCTCCCATACCCTCCTTGCAAGGACAAAGCCTATATAACTAAATACTTTCCGGGGGGAGAATTTTGCTACCCCTTGGAGGAATATCACCACTCTGCCAGATGGCCCAGAACTAAATATTTGGCCTGGGACTGATGGGTATTGTAATCATCATGGGTTTTATTACCATCACTTTGTGGCCGACTCAATCATCACCAGTCAGCACAGGATTTTTCCACATTTGTGGAGGATTCTTGCTGCCATAGGCCCTATAACTGTGAATCATAGTATCTGGTACTCACAACAACCAGAAAGTGGTAAGCATTATATACAAGCATGTCTTCCTTACCCATTTTTCTTCCTATCTACAAACCTATCTTCCTGTAAGGATATATCAGGACCTTGTTACCAAACTACACAGAGCAAGCTTTTCAATGTAACTTGTTACAATTGTTATATATCATCATGTATAGACCCTAGTATACTACCGTTTATTATGATTATACAGCAGCTCAGTCATGCCGTTTTCCCTGTCCAGTTAAATCATTCTTGGTACTGATCAGCAGGAGCACATGCTCTCAATAGCCTTTGTTCTTCTAGTGCAGCTTCTAGTTCGTCCCAAAAGATTTCTAGCTCAATTAATTGCTGGTATTACTATCATAGCCACTCCTGTTGCCTCCTTCACTATGTCCACAATGCAGAATTCAGTTCAGACTGCTAGCTATGCAAATGCCCTGGCTGCAAACTTCCCCCACACTTTAGAAAAACAGATACAGATCGATAAAGAGCTCCAATCCCAAGTAGAAATATTAAAGCAATCCCTCATTTGGGCTGGTGATCATGTTCAAGATATAGAAGCTGGTCTCAATCTGCAGCATGATTATAGATATACCTCTATTTGTGTAACCCCTTTTGAAGCAACCTTACTCACAATGATACTTGGGACAAGATCAAGAACACTGTAAATGGGGCATAGCATAGTCATAATTTAACACAAGATATAAGTGATTTAACAGCTATCACTTAAGTGACTGAACATAACAGAGCCCCCGGAATTGATCCCGAGGGCATTACTAATGATTCGATGTGCCTGTTGAGACAGGTAAACCCCTTGAATAATATCATTGCCCTTCTATTTCACGTTCTTCCCTTGCTCGCCTTCTTGATACTGTCATGTATCCTAGGGCCCTGCATGATCCAAGTCTTTACTCATCTCCTCATTGCTGTACATATAGACTTCTGTGAGCTCAAGCTTCATCTTGAGAAAGGGGGAGATGTAGAGGGCCAGCTCTGAGAAACTCCCCAACAGGACGAGTCCAGGCCAGGTTTTCACTGAAGCCTGCTCTTGTTCTCGGGCTGAAAATACTCAAGATGTGGGCTCTCCACCCCCCCTTACGTGTAAGTGTATGTATAGAATATTTTGTTCCCAGAAACAATACAGACACAGTACTGACAAGGCGCAAGGAAACAAAGTAAGCAATGTGGTTAATAGTTGCCAAATGTGTTCATGAGAAAGTTATGTTTACAAGCTTGGAGAGTATATCTACCCTTTCTTTCTGGTCAATAAACGGAGCTGTTCTTAACTCTTCCACCTAGCCTGTGTTTTTCTTTCACTCTCTCTGGCATTCGGCCATCTCTGGCCATTCCGTGCCACAACCACTGGCAGCAATCAATAACCACATAAAATGCTCTAAATCACTAATAATTAAATTAATTAATTTATATATACATATAATAAATTAATTAATTAATATAATATAATAAAATAAATTAAAATAATTAGAGAAATACAAAGAATAATTAAAGAAATACAAATTAAAACAACTCTGAAGTATCACCTATACCCATAAGGTTGGCTAAGTTGATAAAAAAGGAAAATGACAACTGTTGGATTTGTGAGAAAACAGGTACTTTACTTAATGTGCTGTCAGTATAGCTGTTAACTGGTCTAGCCATTCTGGAGAGAAATTTGGAACTAAGCCCAAAAAGCCATTAAACTCTGCATACCCTTTGACCCAGTGATAACACTATTAAGTCTATACTTCAAAGGCATCGAAGATGTGGGAAAAGATCCATGTATACAAAAATATTTATAGCAGCTATTTTTGTGGTGGCAAAGCATTGGTAACTGATAGCATGCCCATTAACTAGAGAATGGCTGAAAAAGTTATGGTATATGAACATGATGGAATACTATTATATTTTAAGAAATGATGAAGGGGATGGTTTCAGAAAAACCCAGAAAGATTTGTAAGAACTGATGCAAAATGAAGTGACCAGAACCAGGACAATTTCTACAATAACAACAATATTAAAAAGACAATCAACTATGAAAGACTTAGGTCCTCAGAGCAACACAATAACCAACCACAATTCCAAAAGATTCATGATGAAATATGCTGTCTACTTCAAGAAAGAAATCTGATGGACTTAAGAGTATGTTTCTTTTTTTTTTCTTTTTCCTTCCTTTCAACATGGTTGATGTAGGAATTTGTTTTGCATAACTATATATATATATATTTGTATTGAGCTTTGTCTCTTTTGCCTTCTCAGTGGGTAGGGGAAGACACAGAAGGAGGGAGAGAACTAGGAACTGAAAATAAAACAAATTTAATTTTAAAAAGAGAACTGCTTAGAATTTTTTAATAAACCTAGAGTATAAAAAATACTCTATAGCATATACTCTAACCACATAGGCTTAAAATTAACTCTGAATGAAGGCAAAACCAAATATTTGACATCAAAAGACAAATAGCTCTTTGGATCACTTGAAAATACTAAGTAATAAAAAATTCATTTAAAGAAAGAAAATCATATCAATCTGATTATTATGGGCAATCCTTACCATCTGTATTATAGCTACATACAATCTGGCCTCTTCCATTAAAACTTCATCTGTTGGAGATAAATCATCTTCTTCAAGATCTTCAGAAAAATCAGTAAGCACCTAAGTTTAAAAACAAACATACCCTGATGTAAAGACAGAAGATATCCATGAAGATGTATTTGTAAAGACATGTATGCACAAATCTGAAATATGCTCTATGGAAATTATGAAGAAGTTGTCAAATCATTGCACTCAACAAAAAGCAAAAGAAGTAAAGTTGTTGAAACTGGGCTGACTCCTCAACTGGAAAATAATGCCCAGGATAGAACATCTTCTTTTCAGTGATTGGAATGGAAAAAGATACTCCACGGGGAGGCTAGTGGAAAACCAGTGCTTCCACAGACATTTCTACAAATTGGCTGTCTTTTCTCTCCTCTCCACAGAAAACTATAGTTTCCTCTTGACCATGAGGTCTCTTGAACCTCACTGCAACCAAAACATCACAACTGCAGCTGCCATTTACATAGTTTTAAGTTTTACCTACTTCTTTATATATATTATTTCATTTGAAACCCTGTGAAGTAGTAGCTTTTATTAGCACCATTTTAAAGATGAAGAAGCTAGTAAGAATATGAGGAAGATTTAAATATAGATTTTCCTGACTCCAAGTCTAGCACACACAATTTTTTTCTGGATATTAAATATCACCATCCGCCAAACTTGGACTTTCCCCTAAAACACTCTCTTGCCATTGAACATTTGTCCTATTGGTACTTCATCAGGCAAGCCTCTTTCCTCAAAGTCCAACTTCACCAAATCTATTTTGCCCAAATAGCAAAACTACTAATTAGATTTTTCAGTGTGCTGCCATCAGAACCAACTCAGACTAAGCAAAGGAAAGAGAAGCATTATTTTTTAAAAATAATATGACTCACAATATTAGGGAAATCAATTTTGGTTTTTTCTTCTACCGTGGACCAAATAGTATTTGTCAAAATGTTTTCTGTTTTAGATAACATAATTGCATTCCGTGTCACCTCTTGTATGTGTAGAATGGCATTTTGCATTGCCATTTGTCTTGGGAGGGAAATAACACAAAGATCTGTGAAAAGAAGAAAAGTATCTGTAAAACAGTATCCATAGCGCCAAGGAAAAGTGAAAGGTCATATGATTAAATGGTGACTGTTGGAGATCAAACACACACACATACACACACACACACACAATCTTAGGGCTCAATGTGTGAATGAAGAACTCAAAGGGATCTCAGAGGCTATCTAATCCAATTTTCTAATTTTACGGAGAAGTAATTGGCTCAAAAATAACATAGTCAGTGGCTGTCAGAACTGGAATATGTGTACCTGTGTCCAGACATCCTGCCCAAGGTTTTCTCTCTATATCAGAAGTATCTTTCATATTGTCAAGTCATACTGTTCAAACAAAGGCAAATCTAAATTTATCAAGCACTACCTATCACACACAAGTGTGTGTGTGTGTGTGCATGCATATGTATATGTGTATATTTTCCTTAAATGTCCAACCTCTTATCCTAGATTCTTCTCTCTTTACTTTGAAGATAACATCCATCTTTATGGTTTCACTTATCTCCTCTATGTGGAAAACTCCCAAATACATAGGATCAAGGATCTAGAGTCCAACTAAATCCATAGCCTTCTCATTTTATAGTTGAGGATGGGAGGTTAAGAGACTTACCTAAGGTAATGTGTCAGAGTTTTTCTTTTTTTTATTTTATTTTATTTTGCCAGAACACAAATACAGAATAGAGAAAAGAAACAAAAACATATCACAAACTTAAATATTGAAACTTAAATACAAAGTGAGAAAGAAAAAAAAGCATGTCATGTGCATAGCAGAACATGAGAGGATTCAAAATATGTAACAATATATTTTCATTTCAAGAAAGCCTGTGTGATAAATAACACACCTTGTGTTGAGAATTGTCCATCTT
The DNA here is from genome assembly GCA_028646595.1 of Phalanger gymnotis. Lineage (NCBI taxonomy): Eukaryota > Metazoa > Chordata > Mammalia > Diprotodontia > Phalangeridae > Phalanger > Phalanger gymnotis. The sequence goes on along the minus strand of CM053626.1, from coordinate 283,973,206 downwards.
TACTTCGTTTCCTTGTGTTTTCTTTTATTCTCTGCTGTGCACTTTTTAACATTGTTCTTTTTTTTCCCTCCCCCCACTCCCCAGAAGGCTACAATATAGTTTCGATATGTTTCTTGATATATACATACACATACAGATGTATATATACACTTATACATACCTACATGCATATATAGAAATATACTTTCCCACACATACTCTACTCCTGATCTTTGTTTTTATGTTTGTAAAATCTCATTTCCTATCCCTCCTGCCTTGCCATTAATCTAAACACCCTTTACCTATTCCCTCACTCTCCCCTCTAAAAATCCCTCACTTGTCCTCTCCCCCCTCACTATACCCTTGCCATTTTATTTCTTCTAAATTTAGAAGACTTTCATACTCTTCTAAATATGTATGTATTTTTTCCCTCTTAAACCCATTCCTGATGAAAGTAAGTTATCAGAACTACCAGCCCTCCTCCCCCATCTAAATCCTCTGTATCCTTTCTTCTTCTTGCACCTCTTTTGTATAAAAGTTACTTTTTAGTTGTTTCTAAATGGCTTTACTTTTAGAATTCATATCAGTCAGGTTTATCCCCCTCTTTCTTATAAGCTTGATAATTATTAATAAGAATGTTAGACATACATTTTACATTTTATGTCATATAAAAGGTAAGCAGTCTGTTCTCGTAAATCCCTTATAGTCAATCTTTGGTATGTACCTTATGTTTCTCTTGGTTCTTGTATTTCGAATCTTCTATTAAGTTGAGGATTTTTTTTAACAAAGTCTTGAAAGTCTGAGGGTTTGTCAAATGTCCATTTTTTTTTCATTCAAGATAATACTGAAATTTGAAGGGTATGATATTTTCGTCTGGAGCCCCAAGTCTTTTGCTCTTCGATATATTGTGTTCCAAGACCTGTGGTCCTTTAATGTCTCTGCTGCTAGGTCTTGTGTAATTCTAATTGTGGCACCATCATGCTTAAACTGTTTTAATCTTGATGCTTTTAATATTTTATCCTTGATCTTGGGATTTTGGAATTTGACTACGATATTCTATGAGTTTTTCTCATAGGATCTCTTTTAAGTGGTGTTTGACGGATTTTTTCCATTTCTACTTCCCTGCCTTGTTCTAATGCTTCAGGACAATTTTCTTTATTTCTTGTATTATTGCATCAAGATTCTTTTTTTGATAATAACTTTCAGTTAGTCCAATTATTTTTATATTTTCTCTTCTTTATTCTCCAAATCTGTTGTTTTTCTTATAAGATGTTTCACTTTCTCTTCTATTTTTTCCATTATTCATGTTTTGTTTAATTATTTCTTAATCTCTTATAATTTCACTGGCTTCACTTTGCCCAATTCTAATTTTCAAGGTGTCATTTTTCTCCTTGAGATTCTGAATCTCCTTTTCTAATTGATTGACTTTCCTTTCATAACTTTCTTGTTTTTCTTGGATTATTTTTAGTTTTAGTTTTTCCTCCATCTCTGTCATTTGTCTTTCTAAAGATCTTCTACAAATTCTTTTTGGTCAAGTGACCATTTAACGTTGCTCTTTGGGGATTTCTTTACTTCAATGTCCTCCTCTGAAGATGAACCCCGATCATCTCTATTCTCATAATAGGTTTCTGTGGTTGGATTCTTTCTCCTTTGCCTGTGCAGTTTTTTTTGTTTTGTTTTGTTTTGTTTTGTTTTTGTGGTAGTAACTTGATTTTTATAATTACTCTAGCCCTGGGGTATGGGAAATGGTGCCTCTTGCACCAGATCTTCAGTTCCCTCTAGCCTGGAAACAAAGCTAAACCTCCAACCTCCTGTAAATGCCCACAGCCAGGGGCTTTCTGCCCCACTACTGGTTCCTTCTTGCCC
>CM053626.1:283953021-283970861 GCA_028646595.1 Phalanger gymnotis | reverse complement strand
CAAGTGACCATTTAACGTTGCTCTTTGGGGATTTCTTTACTTCAATGTCCTCCTCTGAAGATGAACCCCGATCATCTCTATTCTCATAATAGGTTTCTGTGGTTGGATTCTTTCTCCTTTGCCTGTGCAGTTTTTTTTGTTTTGTTTTGTTTTGTTTTTGTGGTAGTAACTTGATTTTTATAATTACTCTAGCCCTGGGGTATGGGAAATGGTGCCTCTTGCACCAGATCTTCAGTTCCCTCTAGCCTGGAAACAAAGCTAAACCTCCAACCTCCTGTAAATGCCCACAGCCAGGGGCTTTCTGCCCCACTACTGGTTCCTTCTTGCCCTCACCGCTCTTCACAGCACAGCTGGGTCTGGCGTTGCTCGTCAGCAGTTTCCCCGCAATCTTCCTGGGCTCAAATGAACATCTCCCCTCACTATCCTGGGGTAAAAAGTTCCGGTGCCTGGGGCTGAGGCAGCCTCTCAAACCAACTAACCCCAGGGCTTGCTGCTAGTGATTTAAGCGGCTTGCCTGCTTGTTAAAATGGAACCTAGCCTGGAGGTGTTTACTCCTCACCGGAACCAAATACGGCCCTGGCGTTTTTCCTCAGATCTTCTCAAACTGTCTTAGGAAGATTCTAGCTGTGCCCCTATTTTTCTTTGTCTCCACCCCACTTTTTCGCCCTAAGGTGCTACTTTAACTCTTTTGTGGGGGAAAATCTTGAGAGCTTGGAATTTTCTGACCTACTCTGCCATCTTCCCAGAATCCTGTCCCCAGAGTTTTTCTTAAGCTTACTCAAGTTTTATTTTCAAACCTCTACTTCTACCTCCTGCAATTAACTCAAATTCAACACAATTAAAAGCAAATTCATTTTCTCCTCTCCCAAACACAAAAAGCAGCCCTTCATCCCAAACTTCCCTATTCCTGCCAATGCTCCCACCAACCTTCTAAGCACCCAAAAATCCTTAAAGTCACTTTTGATTCTCTACTCTAGTTCACTCTTTATATCCAATAATTCCTAAAGTATGCTATTTCTACCTTCACAGTATCTCTTCAATACAGAGCTACCCTTGGGGCAAGGGAAATAAAAGCATTTTGCCCCAAGTCTCAAAATTGGAGAGGCCCTATGCCACTGTTACAAGTAGCAGAGAGCAGTTAGTAAAAGAGGTACCTGATGGGGAAGAAGGAAATGAATTAACTGAGCCAATTTGAGCTAACACAACACAAAATCATAAAGTCTCCTATGCATGTGTATAAGCAATCTATAACTCATTCTCCAATTGTCATCATCAAAGCAAAGAGAATGGAACTCATCCTCTTACTTGTAACCCATCATGTTCAGGTTTCATGTTGCCCTGTTGTACCCTCTTTTCCTTTTCAAAGTTTCCTTGTTACTGGAATGAATTTTAGTGTGATGGAAAGATCACTAGCCTTGGAGTCAAAAGACCTGAGTGCAAGTTCTGTTTCTGCAACTTAGGCATGTAACTATGGGCAAATAACCTCACTTCTCTGTACCTTGATTTCTTCTTCTATAAAATGGGCGTAATAATTCTGACACTACCTACTTGACAGGGTTATTGGGAGGAAATTATTTTGTAAACCTAAACTACATAAATAGCTGCCACTAGTTTAGGAAAAGGCACTGAAGGAAGACTAGCCAAGATGGTGGTAGAGGACGGAGCAGTATAATCGGCCTCTCTCACACAGTTTAATGCATCAGACTAAGGCCTGATGGGAGATTCAAGACCAAAAAAAAATCTAGCCCAAGTCGGCATAAGGAGACAGTCAGAGAGGTCTGCAGACACCGAGGACAGGGTCTAGTCGTGAGCACAATACACCGAGTGTTCCAGTGCATGAACAAAACAGGGGTCTGCTCATAGCTGTGCACCAAGACAACAAGTCTCAGATCCAGTACACAGGAGACTGATTTTGTGCAAGAGCTGGACCAGGTGGTCACTGGCAGTTCATCATCCAAATCTGGGTGATAAATCCAGTACAGATTGAGGAGGGCGGTCTATGTCAAATGGTGGAGTACTAGGGAAAGGAGCACTCACAGTGACCTATGCACAGGGGTTTTATTCTAAGGTAAGGATTAGTTGCAATAAGATTACATACTGAGCAAAGAGCAAGCACAGAAGTGAGCAGCAGATGGCCCCAAAAGAAAGCATAGTAGGATTTCAGATCCTAGCCCCAGCCTAGTCTGAAGCCTGTAGCAGAATAACTAGGGTAAGAAGCCCAAACTAAAGGCTATCCTACAGCTCTGAACCTGCATAGCTTACAGCTGGCCAACAGTGGCTGAATCCAGCAACAGCCCGCTGAAGTTCCAGTCAAATGCAAGCCCGTAGCTATGTCACCTAAACCCAAATCCAAGTCAGGAATGTATAGAGTTCAGATCGTGGCAGTGCTCTGACTTCACCCTGGAGCAGACCAAGTATCTCATATCAAAAATAACTGATATGGAAAATAGATAATGGAGTGATCATTTAAGAAACATTGAACTGAAGATCATGCCTAAAAAGAGAACCTAAATACATTTCAAGAAATCATAACAGAAAATATCCCAGCTCCCTTAGAATCAGAGGGCAAAATGAAAAGAATCTATTTGTCACTCGCTGAAAAAAATCTCAAAATGAAAACTCCCACATTATAGCCAAAATCCAGGGCTTCCAAGTCAAAGAAAAAATATGCAAGCAGCCAGAAAGAAAGAAGTGAAAACTGAGGAATCACAGTGAGGATTGCATAAGATTAAAGGAGGGGAGAACTTAGAACATGATATTCCAAAAGTCAAAGAATTAGCTTAAACAAAGAATAATTTAGCCAGAAAAAATAAATATAATCCAGGAAGGGAGGAAATAGATCTTTAGTGAAATAGAGGCCTTCTAAACATTCCTGAGGAAGAGAACAGAGCTGAGTAGAAACTATCAGACACAAAGGAGTCAAGAGAAACAAAAAGGTAAGTACGAGCAAGAGACTAAACAAGGATGAATTGTTTACATCATAATACGTGGAGGTAATACTTATGTTCCCTCAGAGACCTACTGTCATCAGGGGTCATAGACTGTCTTTATTATTTTTGTCTTAAAAGAAGAAAGGAAAGGAGAGGGGGAAGGTAGAGGAAATCTTAAATGATTACGCTATATAAGCAGAAAACTACAAACAAGAAGGAAGGGGTAGAGGAAGTGGACAACACGAATCTCATTCACTTTCTGAAATGGTGGCAGAATATGCACAGCTGAATACCATAAAACAGGGAAATAGGAAGGAAAATGGAGAAGTGAGATGAGAGAACAAGACTTATAGATTAAGGGAAGAATTGGTCCTAAACAAAAACAAAACTTTAACTATAAAATATGAATTTCTAAGAGGGATTTAAAAGGAAAGCAAGAATGGACGTGAACCTGTTATTGGTTTTGAATGAGGGAAACAGAACAGGGGCAGAGGTACCAAAGCAGAATCCATGAAACCTAGAGTATGGTGCCAAGCATACTCCTTCCTCCTTGCTCACAGCTCTCTTACTCTTTTAAACAGTAGATGGGAAAAAAAGAAAACGGAATATATAAGAAAATAGAATGAAAAGAAATACAGAATTAACAATCATAACTGTAAAATGTGAATGGGATGACCTCACATATAAGAGGGAAGAGGATAGCAGAATGGATGTGAAAACCGACTATAACAATAGGTTCTTTACAAGAAACACATAAAAATAAAGATACACACACAGTTGAAATAAGGGATCAGAGTAAAACCTATTATGCTTCAGATGAAGGTAAAAACAGATCAGGGATAACAATGATCATAGTTCAATAAATCATCAAGGAAAAGTGCCCCAAAATCCTAAAATCAGAGGGTAAAATAGAAGTTGAAAGAATCCACCAATCACCCCCTGAAATAGATCTCAAAATGAAAACTCCTAGTGACATAGCCAAATTCCAGAGCTCCCAGGCCAAAGAGAAAATATTGCAAGCAGCCAGAAAGAAACAATTTAAATATCATGGAGCTACAGTCAGGATAACAGAAGATTTAGCAAATTCTACACTAAAGGATCAGAGGGCTTGGAATATGATATTTCCAAGGGGAAAGGAGCAAGATTACAACCAAGAATAAGGGAAGGTTATGGAAGTGTCTGATCAGAATACGAAAGAAACAAGACAGGTACAGTTTTAAAGGGTTTTAATCTAAGTCTAAAAGAGAAGGTTCACATGTCCTAAAAGATAGAGGGGTAAAAATGCAAGACGGTCACTTTAGATCTTTGCCAGTAGGCTTAAATGAAAGAAACCCTAGCAGTAAATAGCCTTGAATGCATTTGCATGGGAATACCAGCATTCAAAAGGAACCGGAGTTAGTCTGATTCCCCATAGATAAGAGTAATAACCTGGGCAAAAATCCTTCCAGGTAGGGCCACAGTTGAGTAATGAGGCTCAGTAGGGACTGGAAAAATTATAGGGGAAAAAAGAAAAATTTGCTAATTACTGTGTGGGAAAAGGCACTAGACCTTATAGAATCTCCTTGTTTGTAAACTTACAAGGACCTGCTTGGGCAAGGCCATAGATTCTTCTCAGCCCAGACAAAGAGCTTGTTAGGGGTATAAAATTCCTAAACAATGAATTGGCTTATTGGAAAGATGGAATCTCTTCATGCACTCCTTGAAAAGGAGTGGAGAATTTACAAGTTTGTTTATAATGTAGAAGTGATTCATGTGATGACTTGTGGTTCATATATTCACTAAGTATAAGTCTAGAATGTAATTGTTGAATTTTACACCAGAATGAGTTTAAACTTGTAGAAAAGAAGAAAAAGAAGAAATGAAGGATACTAAGTAAAACCATTTTATGTGTGTATGAGGCCTATAAACCTTTATTGCCAATTGCAACAACATGAAAGTGATGAAAACTGTATGTGACCTAAGCTATGATTAGCAAAATTTGCTCTCTGAGGTAAAATCTCTTGGGACTGTAATTTATATTGTTCTGAGTTTTGAATTCAGGTATGATTGTCTGATGGATCATTAAGTCAGGAATCCACCATTCAAGAGAAATACCAAAAACTTCTCAGAGGGAGTGTGATCCTAAACTGTTTCTTGTGAATGTTTATATCTGGAAAAAGTCAAAGAGATAACCTTGGCATGGCCTAAGATAGGATCTTCTTGATCTAGTTTCCCCATTGTGTCATTTTCTTTAGAACAGGAATATTTCCCACCTGGTTAATCCTGAGTCTGACTATAATATCCTGTAAATGAGGTGAAATTTTGCTGTATAATTGGCTATTAACTGTGATTCTTAACTGAAATCAAACAGAGCCAAGTTTGCTTTATCCTGGTGTACATGTGTTGAGTCATTCTATACCCTCAGGCTTAAGCCTGGAGGATCAGTTTTGGCGCTATTATAATCATGTTCCTGCTTTTTCCTCTTATAACAAATTTCTATTATCAGGTCAAGTGAACAATGGAAGTTTGTCATTGTGATAATATAAGAAGATCTAAGTATAAAATATCTTGCTGTTCTTCAATCTGAATTTAGAGTCATTCCATATCCTAAGCAACTATGTAAATTGGTGCTTGGGCTTATCATTTGCCTGTTAATAGTTATAAATTCACATAGAAGATAAGATCCTTAAAATATTTCAGAATGATATGGGAATGATTGGACAAATAAAGAAGCTAGTGAAACAAAGATATGAATCTCTATTAATTTGTGAGGTTAATGTCAGAAACTTCTGTTTCGTTTTAAGGAATAGAATTTCATTGCAATCAGTTATCTTAATGGAGAGTAATTTATGAACTATCTTGTATTATCTCAATGGGAAATACAGTTTTACTTGGATTTGTTATTTAATCCGAGATTAACACCTACGTGTAAAACATGTCCTAACATATATTCAAATTGCTCAGGAGTTACCTTAAAGTTGCTCCTCTTGCTTAAAGAATGTCCAAGAGCAGTAGTTAATGTTTATGTAGTATCTATTCCATTTGAATATGGTCAAGAACTGAACACATTTTGCTATAGACCAGGGCTGTCCAAAATGCGGCCCATGGACCACATGCAGCCTGAAGTGTGATTTATGCGGCCTGCCTACAAGCATAGAAATTTACATATATGCTTTAGTAAATGAAGCCGAGCTACCTCAGAGCTCTCACTAAAATGGCAAATCAAAATATATTGTCTATTATTTCAATAAAAACCTAAGGTTGGACAGCCCTGCTATAGACAACTTGTTTGATATAAACTATTCTCAACTTCATTTGCGTAACCATGGAACTTGTGGGTGGAAAGTATCTACTTACAATGAGTGTTGTTACCTATGTTTTCATTTATAGGATTAGATCCTGGGATTTAATCTCCTTATAAGAGGAAAATTGGAATTAGAGTGGAAAAGTTTGAGAAAGCAACAAGATCAGACGTGTGTGTGTGTGTGTGTGTGTGTGTGTGTGTGTGTGTGAAATGTATTGTGATTCTGAGGGGATATACAAAAACTTAATTTCTCTGAAGTTTCAAGTGAATTATAGGTTTCTAATTTGATTTTCTTCTTATAGCTCTATTGTTGATAAGACCAAAAAACATAATTTTGAGTTGGTTTTCATCACATAACTATTGGAAAAGTAAAATTTAGAAGGGTGTAGTAAATTGTATTGAGATCCATTTTGTAAAGGATTTTAGCAGGAACATCCAAAAATCCACAAATAACATGGAACCAGAGAAGCAAATCTACTAAAGAGGAGACCACTTCAGAGCTGCCTGAGAACAAGACCTATTCCAGAATGTCTAGGAGAAGATATTTCCAGAGACCAGATGACTACATGGGAATATCAGAATATCAGAAATCCAAGATGAACTATGTTGATTAAATGGACATTGGGAGTGGGTTACTGAAATACAAGGAGACTTGATGTTGGTTCATGTTGATGATCTTTATTGTATTACTTTGGCTTTTGTTTCAAAGTATCTGTATTTGCTGATCTTTCTTAGTTACTCTGGTAACATGTAAATCTCTTCTAAAAATTGTCCATGGTTTTAGATATTCTTATTTTGGCTTATACTATGATTAATCAATCTTCTTGTTCTTATATTAACAAGTCAAAGGAAATTGTAACAGGTCTCCCGCTGACAATAAGGGGAAATTGAGAAAATCGAATAACTCCGATTCCATTTTGTGATTCATTCAATTCTGTATCATCCCCAATATGTTGTAAAATCACTTAAGCCATGTTTCCTTGTCTCTGAACTTAGTTCAGAAATTCAGCTGGGCTGTAATAAGTTAAGTTTAGAAATCCAGTTCTCCCAATAATCACCAGATGCCACAGACTCTTTCTTCACCTCCTTTGGGATAGAATAGAAGAAAATTGCTACAGGTGATTTTCCTGTTGGTTATGTTGTTTTCCTGATTGTGCTTATTTTGATGTTGTGAATTGTGTCTCCAACGTAGCTCACTGATGAACTCCTCTGCTTCCACCATGATAATAGAACCACTCATGTACCATTCATGTATCCTTGGGAAAGATACTATCAGAAAGAATGTATAAGCAGGTCCCATGGGGTGGAGTATATGGTGGGAGCAAGAGCCTGGGAATGTGACCTTGGGTATCATGATTATCGTAAACAGCTCCTTTGCATGGGAAAACTTGCATGTGACCCTGGGCCATCTTTTAGCACTATGTCTTCTTTGATCTGTTTCTATATAATATCTGGCCTGTCCTAGGCTTGCTGTGGAAATGTACCACCGCACTGCACCACACAGGACCAGCCTTGTAAGTAAGGTCCCCCAATAAAATCTATTTACTATCATGCTAGTGTGTATTGCCCCTCTTTCGTCAGTATCTCAGTATCCTCTCAGTGGTGGGACTGTCTCTCTGGATGGTCTGCCACCCAACGCTCACCCAAGTAGACTACAAGCTCCTTAAGATCAGGAATTATTTCACTTTTGTCTGTATATTACAGTGCTTAGCATAGTATCTACCTGTGCTTGGCATAGCAGGTATTTGATGAATGCTTGTTGAATGACTGATTATCACGTATAAACGATGGGAAATTGGTAGCATTTGTCTTCTACATCTCCTTTCCTACCCTTTGTGAATCTTAGGGTACAAAAGTAACCCTGTCGATAATGTTTTTGTAATAAAGTAGTTATGATGATAGACTGTATACATGAAAAATGCTGTTTTTTTTTAAATACAAAAATTGTTACTGTCAAAGGTCTGTATTTTTGCAAATACTTGTAGTCCCTCAGATAAAATTAATGGGGTATTTTGTCTTTAGACCATGGGTTTCCCCATAAGCATGAGTTAACAAATTTAAATAGACACTAACAGAGATATTCTAGGATGATTACTTCCACACACTGTTGAGTCAATAGGTCTCTTGCCCTCCTTTGATATCTCTTTTCTCCCAGGTTTTCCTGGGTCCATCCTACTCCCGCACACATCCGAGAGCAGCTGCTCCACAGCATCATTGGGAAATTAGACTTCACAGACTACTCCTTTAGTCTCACAGAGAATTAACTTAAGGGTTATTCCAACAATCACCATCTATAATACAATAATATTATTTGAATAATGATAATAACTAAGCAAGGCTGTGTTCTACTAAAATGACTTGGCCTTATTTTTTCCAAGATAATTGTTGTAAATTTGCTATACTTTACCTAATGTCATTGCTAAGCGAGTCACCATGACTGAATTTATCATCATACTCAATACAGATATGGCCAGCACATAGATTAGAAACTAAAAAATAAACAAATAAGAAAAAAAGTCATTAAAATTTTTCCAAGGCTAATCATTATTCAACCATAGAGAAATCTAAACTCTGACCTTATTTAGATTTTTTAAAAAATTCTCTTCTAGTCAATAGCATGACACAAAAGGACTTTTTCCCATTGAATAGAGGCATTGTGACAGAATGGATAAATAACTGGTCATGAAGCTCTGGGTTCAAGTCCTATTTCTGTAAACTATTAGCTGCATGACCCCAGGCAAGTCATATCCTTTAGAATGCAGCTGAGACTCCAACTGCTAGCTCCTTCCCTATCATAGCACCTTGTATTAAGCCACTTTTAAATATATGTGTATGTTAACTTTGTATTTATTCTGTATCTAAATTTTATATGTGCTTGTCTCCCCTATTGGCATAGAAGCTCATTACAAGTTTGGATCATTTCATTCTCCATACCTGTATTCCTAACAACCTAGCTAGTACAGAGTCTGGCATTCAGTAGGTGCTTAATAAATACCTGTTGATAGATTTATTGATTAGTCGATGTCATTCAGCATCTCAGTGTTTTATATAACTCTCTAAGACCATAAATTACAGAGTACTAACCTGTGCTGAGAGGGGGATATGCCTCACTTGGAAGAGAATGAAATTCCATGTTAGGTTCCTATCCCTTCCCTGTTTAAATACAATAGTTGCAGTACGGAAGTTATTTATTACCTCATAGATATAATATCTTCTCTGTTAAGGTGATGATGAGACTGTCCAGTTAGGGTTGCCTATAAAGATCCACACAGAACAGTGTAGCCTATGGGCAGCCAAATCATCAGGGCCAGGCAGGTCCTCAGCTTGCATTGCAAGGGCCCCAAGCAGCTGCCAGCAGTACAAACCACAGAGAGAGTGACGAAGGTGGTTCCTGGACAACAGCAGCTGTTGCTCTAGTCATATGGGTTCTAGAAGCAAATCGTGGTGATTCTCAGACATATAGAAAGCTCCAGAAATCACTGTGGTATTATATTGCATCAAATAAGCCTGAACCTGCTTCTTATTCCAGCACTGAGATATGTCTAGGCTCCAGTGGGAACCTCCAAAAGAGTTCAGGAATGTCAGCATAGAATTACCATGCTTGTATATCCTCTCCCAAACTGACATGCAAAGGAACAGAAAGAACATTTCAATTTGTTTAGCAAATTGTAGGTGCTCAATAAATTCTTGTTAACTAACTATTGCAGATGATAAGAGTTTCCCAAACCCAGCACCAGCAAATGAGGTGGTCGGCCAATCAACAATTTCAAGGCATGGGCTGTTAAATTTGGATAATTAATGAGTTGGTTTTGTTGACCTGCTTTTTTTTTACTCTTTTTTGTTCTTTGGTACAAGGGTTAGCTATTTGGGGAGGAGAAGAGAGGAGAGAAGAATAGATCTAGAAATAAAGACAATATAAAAACAAAAAACATCAATAAAAAATTATCCCTCCCCTCCCAATCCCACATTACTGTGTCCCTTAGCTCACACTTGTCTTTTTGCTATGACATATTCATATCTGGTTTTTTCACAGCTTCCAATATTATATAATCAATGGTATTATTAGGCAGTCAATGTGAACGCAAAAACTAGGACACAGGCCTTTTCATGTTATCAACATTTTCAAGTTCCTTTTAAGTTTCTTTCTTCTTAACGGAAGAAAATTAATAGTTTTGACAAAGCTCATTAGTCAAAATTATTTGCAAAGCACTTTACAAATGTTATCTCATTTTAACTTCACAACAATCCTGGGAGGTAGGTGTTATTATCCCCATTTTATAGATGAAAAAACTGAGCCAGAGGTCAAGAGACTTGCCCAAAGTCACCTAGCTAGTATCTGAGGTGATATTCTAACTCAGATTTTTTTGACTCCAGGTCCAGAGAGAGGTATACACTGTGGCACCATCTACCTGCCTCAATTCAGAAAAAAAAAATTAAGTACACTAAATAGTTTCCCACATAGATAGCTGCTGCAAAAGTAATTTAGGGTGGAGGAGGAATAGAAAATTAAAGCTTTTGATTAGTTACCATTTGTGGTAATTCTACTTTTTCTTGATTCAAGTTATGGACATCAGGAGCCAGGATTAAACTGAAAGATCCCTTAATGCCAGACCAGATGATAATAATTCCCCACTTCCAGGTGAATTCACAACACGAATGTAGCAATACAGGGCTTACTAGCAGAACAGTTATCAACCTGTGCAAAGAAAAGCATCAGAAAGAAAAATCAAGGTTTAGATAAGAGAATTTTAGGGTTGGAAGGGGCCTGATAGATAGATACCCTATTTCAACCTTCTACTCCACACAGAAATCCTGTAATAAGAAGACATCATGTATTCTGGATGCAAATTCAGGTGTCGTGCCCCACTTTTTTCATTTTAAATAATATTTTATTTTTTCTCCAATTACATGTAAAAATTAATTTTAACATTTTTTTTAACTTTTGCGTTCCAAATTCTACTCTTCCCTCCTTCCTGAAACAGTAAGTTATCTGATATAGGTTGTACATGTGCAATTATGTATAATATATCCATATTAGTTATTTTGTGAAAGAGACAGAGAAAGAAAGAAGAAGGAAGGAAGGAAGGAAAGAAGGAAGGAAGGAAGGAAGGAAGGAAGGAAGGAAGGAAGGAAGGAAGGAAGGAAGGAAGGAAGGAAGGAAGGAAGGAAGGAAGGAAGGGAGGGAGGGAGGAAGGGAGGAAGGGAGGAAGGAAGGGAAAAATAGTATGCTTCAGTCTGTATTCAGACAATATCAGTTCTTTCTCTGGAGGCAGATAGAATTTACGATCATGAGTCCTTTGGGAGTGTCTTGGATCACTGCGTTGCTGAGAACAGCTAAGTCATTCACAATTCTTCACTGAATAATATTGCTGTTACTGTGTACAATGTTCTCCTGATTCTGCTCACTTCAGTTTGTTTTAGTTTAAGTAAGTCCAGTTTTTTTCTGAAACCATCCTGCTTGTCATTTCTTATAACACAACAATATTCTATTACAACTATATCCCACAACTTCAGCCACTCCCCAATTGATGGGCATTCTCTCAATTTCCAATTCTTAGCCACCACAAAAAGACTTGCTATAAATATTTTTGTACAACTAGGTTCTTTTCCCTTTTGCTTTTTAATCAATTTGGGATACAGACGTAGTAGTGGATAAACATTATGTACAGTTTGATAGTTCCAAGTTACTCTCCAGAATGGTTGGATCAATTTACAATTCTACCAACAATGCATTAGTGTTCCAGTTTTCCCACATCCCCTCCAACATTTATCATTTTCCTTTTTTGTCATATTAGCCAATCTGATGGGTATGAAGTGGTACCTCAGAGTTGTTTTAATTTGCATTTCTCTAATCAATAATTGATTTAGAGCATTTTTCACATGATTATTGATAGCTTTGATTTTATCTGAAAACTGTTCATATTCTTTGACCATTTATCAAATGGGAAATGACTTGTATTCTTATAAATTTGATTCAATTTTCTACATATTTGAGAAATGAGACTTTTAGCAGAGATATTTGTTGTAAAAACTTTTCCCCAGTTTTCTGTTTTCCCTCTAATTTTGGTTGTGTTGCTTTTGTTTGTACAAAAATTCTTTAATTTTATATAATCAAAATAATCTATTTTATTTTCTTTATATTTCTTAATATTCTCTATATCTTGTTTGGTCCTAAATTCTTCCCTTATCCATAGATATAATAGATAAACTATTCTGTACTCTACTAATTTGTTTATAGTATTACTCTTTATGTCTAAATCGTGTACCCATTTTGACCTTGTCTTGGTATGTGGTTTGAGATGTTAGTCTATACCTAGTTTGTACCATACAGCTTTCCCATTTTCCCAATGGTTTTTTGTTGAATAATGAGTTTTTGTCCCAAAAACTTGGATCTTTGAGTTTATCAAACACTAAATTACTATGGTCATTTACTACAATGTATTGTGTACCTAATCTATTCCACTCTGTTTCTTAGCCAGATTGTTTTCATAATGACTGCTTTATAATACAATTTGAGATCTGGCACATTTAGGCTACTTTCCTTCATATTTTTGCTATCCCTTTTAAAGAAAAAGTGATAGATTCATCTAGTGTGTGTGTGTGTGTGTGTGTGTGTGTGTGTGTACAGGAGTATATATCTGTATATCTTTGTGTATACAAAGAGAGACAGAAAGAAAATAATGAGTAAAAATAAGATGGAGGGAAATTCAAAATAGTAATTATAACTTTGAATATGAATGGGATGTTTATAGCAGCTCACTTTGTGTTGTCAAAGAACTGGAAATTGCAGGGATCCCCATCAACTGGCGAATAGCTGTACAAATTGTGATGCATGGTTGTGATGGAATACTATGGTACCATACGTGCCATAAAAAATGATGTGTTCAATAATCTCAGAAAGTCATAGAAAGACTTGGATGAAATGATAAAGGGCAAAATGAGCAGAGCCAAGAGAACACTGTATACAATAACAGAATATTGTTTTAAGAATGATTTTGAGCAACTAAGTAATTTTGACTATTAAAAATATGCAAACTAAAAATAAAGGACATATGAAGAAAGGCACTATCTGCATCCAAAGAACCAATTGATAGAAATAGGTATAGAATAATTTTACATTATACATATATATTATATATGTACATATATAATAAGTGTATTATATACGTACATATATACATATATATGTATACCTACTTGTGTTTAATGGTAGCCATCTCTAGGGCGGGAATGGGAGAGGGAAGAAAAAAAGGAAAAAGAAAAAAAAGAAATTTACATGATAATTTTATTATATATTTAAAAGGAATAGCAAGTTGCGCCTAATAGATTTGCAATTTCATGTGCAATTATCTTTTTATTATACGATGTTATAGAAATTCTTGTTTTATTACAAAATTTAAAAAAAATTTAAAATAAAGTGATTTTAAAAGAAATATATAAACCAGAGAACTTAATTTTAACAAGTTTCAACAGATTTCATTCTTACCTTGTAACATTCACTGCTACAAATAACATTATGATGAAAGTTAGGTTGTGAAATTCCAAATGCCCAATATCTTCACATCCAATCACAATGCCAATGAAAAGGAATATGAAAGATTGGCATGAAAATGACAGCATGAATAAGAACCTATGTTGAAAGGAAGCCATATTTGAATGTATTAATTTTAACTATCCATTTCACTTTTCTCATGGGCTCAGGAATCTGACTTTCTCAGCCTACCACAAACAAAAATTGTTGTATCAAACATTGTTTGAAAGAACAACAACGAAATTGGGTTATAACTCAAGAGTCTAGTCCCATGATCCTCCTAACTCTGATCACCCCAATAGCAAAGAATTTTTCCCCCACCCCCCACCCCCAGAGTGACAATAGGAAGTCATTAAAACATAACAAACAAAGGTCCTGGTTCTCTGCACTTGGCTGGAGGAGTACAAGCAACCCTTCAGCTACAATCAAGCCCACAGCAGAGACAGCATTAGGCGATCTGGATCCAGTTCCTTGAGATAGTTTTTTAAGTTTAAATGACTATAGTTAGAATTCGAGTTATCAAAAAGTCTTAAATATGACAAAATAAAATAAAATATAGCAAAAACCATAAAATAGTAATAATCTTACTTAGCAATTGTGCTGTCAATCCCCAGCCTAAAGCTTAAGGAATCTAAAAGGAGCCCAAGAGCAATCAGAGCAACAACTCCTGAAAGTCCCAAAAATTCAGCTAGGGAGAAAGAGAAATTAATGAAATTAAATGCATGAAAATCCATGTACTCTATTTTTATTATTCAACATTCATTCAAAAATGGTTTCTCAGGACCCGGGTTCAAATTGTACATTTTTCATTTATTCACTGTATGTCTCTGGACGGTCACTTAACCCCTCTGAGCTTCAGCGGCCTCTTCTCTTTAACAGTATTTATACTACCTGCCTCCTAGAGGTGTAGTAATGATGGGGATGGGATCTAGACCCAGAAAAGGAAAAGCCCCTGGACTTTCCCACAAGGCCCAGTCCCTGGCATTCCCCTGAGGCACAGCCCTCCCAGTATAATCCTTTCAACTGTCCTTGCCTTGTGGCTTTGACCCTGCCCCAATCTCCAAGTCTCTGTTACCTCTAACCTAGTCCAGTCCTTCATTGTCTGGGTCACCCCGGGCCAATTCCCACCCCTAATCCCATCTAGACCCCTTCTCTGTTACCTCCCCATCACCTCAGACTTAAAAAGGTCAGTCTTGTCTACCAAATTGCTCAAATTCTTAAAATCTGACCAATAGCGCAGACTCATTAGGAATCTTGCTCACCCCAACTGGTGTTTTAATAAACCTTGTCTCTGACTGAAAGAAACCTCGAGTAAAATTCTTTTGTGACAGGACCCACATCTTTTGTCCTTGTGTTTTGGGATTCCTAGCACCCCTAGAGCTCAACATATGGTTCCTTGACCAGGAATTCGACTCAAGCCTTCTTTCAGTCAGAGACAAGTTTTACTAAAACACCAGTTGAGGTATGCCAGATTTTAAGAATCCATGCTATTGGCTAGATCCTAAGAATCTGAGCACTTTAATGAAGGCAAGATGGACCTTTTATACAGAAAGACTGTGGGAAGATCTGACCGTGATCTAGGAGGGGCCAAATAGCCTGAGATGATAACAGAGAAAGGGTCTAGATGGAATTGAAGGGAGTGGGAGAGGGATCCAGACAATGAAGGGCTGGGCTAGGTTAGAGGCAACAGAGAATTGGAGGTTTGGTTGTGGAGCCACAATGAAAGGCCATTTGAAAGAATTATTGGGATGAGTCAATGCCTCAGGCAAATGCCAGAGACTTGGCCATGTGGGAAATTTTGAGGAAAGTTGGGGTCAGGGGGAGTTCCCAGGGCCCATACTCCATCACTACTATGTGCCGGCGCTGTGCTAAATGCTGGAGATTCAAAACCAAAGTCAATAATGGAGTGTTGTGTGTGAAGTATGACTAGGCTAGTAGAGTTCATGGAGAGAAGTATAAAAAGATGGTAGTAGTAGGAAGGAGTCAGAGGGTAAAAGGCTTTAAATGCCAAACAGAGGGTTTTCTATTTGATCCTGAAGGTAACAGGTAAGCACTTGGTAGAAAAGGGGTGGGATGGGAAAGTGACACAATCAGACCCGAGCTTTAGGGAAAAACACTTTGGCAAGTGAGTGGAGGATGGACTAGAGTGGGCAGAGACTTGAGGCAGGGAGAGCAACTTTCCAGGTAAGAGGTGAAGAGAATCTGTACAAAAGTGGTGGCTGTTGAGCAGAGAGCAGGAGATGTATATAGAGACATGTTGGGAAGGTAGAAACAATAAGATTCACTTTCTACTGTCCAATATAGGTATTAACAGAGTGACCAATCTGTCTGCAGTCCTTCCCACTATTTGGATGCTCTCCTTTTCATGAGGATTCTTTCGCACCCTAGTATTAAATTCCTGTACACTCTCGGTGCCAAGACAGCTAGTACCCACAAGGAATCTTGCATCCTCATCACTCTGCCAGCCACTTCCAGGCTTGGGCTTTGCACCTGTCCTTTACTACTCCAGAATCCTACTTCTCTGATGACAAGGAAAAGATTGAGGAAAATTAATATCAGATTGTCTTATTTAATAATCAGTGTTTCTATGTGATCCATCCTTACGCCTTCCCCAGGGGATGCCTCTTGTGTTCTTGCTTTTTCTTTACCCAAATTTGGGGCCACCTGTAGGGGAGACCAAGGCAAGGAAAACCTGGTTGAGCCAAGATTGCTGGAGGTGGCTGTCTCTCATGAAGCAATTAGCATTCCTTGAGGGTCAGAGGTGGGTGTAACACCTGAAGGCCAATCCATCTACTAATCAGAGTTGCCTTATGTTTGCCAGGGGAGGTCCCAAGGAAGTACTGTCAGGTCAATCAGAAGGAAGACACACCTGGATTTAAAAGTCCTATGACCCTCAGAGAGGGTCTTTGGTAACTGAGAGACTAATGACCTCAATTTCTTGGTTATTGCTAGACTAACTAATAAGTTGATTAAATTGTGCTTAGAATTTTTGTCTCTTGGAATTTTAATCTCAACAGATTTAAATAAGACATTGTCCTCTCACCTTACTTAATTCATCTTTGAAGGTATCAGGATGGGAAGGAAATCTGAAGAAAAGGTTTAGTGGGAGATGGTGGCCATTCATTCCTTAGCTGAGGGTTTGGATTAGATGATCTCTGAGGTCACTTCCAACTCTGAGATTCTTTGATAGCTACAGGGAGTGGGTGATCAGAGAGGAAATGATAGGAAAAGTCAAAGACAAGGGAATGAAAAGGAAATCTAGGAAGTAACTGGGGTAGCAAAAGGATGATATGAGGGGTCAAATAAAAGATATGATGGCAGAGGTGTCACAAGAAAAAAGGGTAAAGGGGGGTAGAGCCAAGATGGCAGCTAGAAAGCAGGGACTTGTATGAGCTCCCCGCCAGGTCCCTACAAAAACCTATAAAAAGTGGATCTGAACAAATTCTAGAACTGCAGAATCCACAAAATAGCAGAGGGAAGCAGGGATACAGCCCAGGACAGCCTGGATGGTCACAGGATGAGGTCTATCCCGCACAGAGCGGAGGGAAGCAGAGCTCAGCATGGGTGGTGGCAGGACCAACCAGGCCAGGAGCCCGGCGGAATGGGCCCTAGCGCCCTGAATCAGTGAGCTGTGGTAGTTACCAGACTTCTCAACCCACAAACACCAAAGAAAACAGAGAAGGTTAGTGGGAAAAGCTGCTGGAACAGAGTTCGTGGTTCAGTGGGGGTGGTGCAGCTACAGAACTACAGCTGCAGTTACTTCCAGCCCCAGGCCCACCAGGTGGGAGGAATTAAGTGGCTGATCAGATCAGGAGTGCAGAGCCTGCTTAAGATTTGCCTCAGTTCTGGGTTGGGAGTTCTTGGGGAAGGAGGAGTACTGGTGTGGCAGAGATGGCTGTATAGAAATAGCTTTGAAATCAACGGCGCATCCCCTCGAGCTTGGGACAAAGTACTCTTTGCTCTACAAGCAGTCATACCCTGACAAAAAACTCAAGGGTCAAGTAAGTTGGCTGGGAACATGGCCAGGCAGTGAAAACGCACCCAGATTCAGTCTCAGACTTTGGAATCTTTCTTTGGTGACAAAGAAGACCAAAAC
>CM053626.1:283921302-283952521 GCA_028646595.1 Phalanger gymnotis | reverse complement strand
AGGAAAGAAGGAGGAAGAAGATAAAAAAGGGGGGACCATAGAAGGGAGGGCAGACAGGGAGAGGAGGTAAAAATGAACACTTTGAAAAGGGACAGGGTCAAGGGAGAAAATTCAATAAAGGGGGACAGGTTAGGAAGGAGCAAAACATAGTTAATCTTCCACAACATGAGTATTGTGGAAGGGTTTTACATAATGATATACATGTGGCCTATGTTGAATTTCTTGCCTTCTTAGGGAGGGTGGGTGGGGAGGGAAGAAGGGAGAGAATTTGGAACTCAAAGTTTTAAAAACAGACGTTCAAAAACAACAACAAAAAAAAAGTTTTGCATGCAACTAGGAAATAAGATACACAGGCAATGGGGCATAGAAATTTATCTTGGCCTACAAGAGAAGAAAGGAAAGGGAGATGAGAGGGGAGTGGGGGGACAAATGGCAGGGCTGACTGGGGAATGGGGCAACCAGAATATATGCCATCTTGGAGTGGGCAGGAGGGTAGAAATGGGGAGAAAGTCTGTAATTCAAACTCGTGTGAAAATCAAGGCTGAAAACTAAATAAATTAAATATAAAAAAGAAAAAAGAAAAGAAAAAAGGGTAAAGAAAAAAAACAGAACCAGAAAATAAGGGAGTAAAAGAATAAGTAATTCACTGCTACATATTGCACATATCTTTTTTTTCCTCACTTTTCTTACCAATATAGAAAGTCAAGTATACCGTTGAGAAGCAAAGAATGACATTAGTCACTGTATCACCAAATATGTCTGCCAGCACGTATTGGATGATTTTTGCACTGCAAGATCCCACTATGATACTTCCAACAATATCTGCAATCATAACTCCTGCTATGTATAACTCTGTTTGAAAAGAAAAGTGGCTGAATTGTAATTCTTGAATATTTCATAAGAAGTGTCCATGACATCTCCATAGTTGGCCATTTGTACGCTATCGTTTGACCATATTTGAAAGCGGACTGGATTGAGTCAGGGAACTTGGATCTAGTCCTGGCTCAGTTATTAACTAACCACAAGTGACTTAACCTTTTTGGGTCTCAGTTTTCTTGGCTACAAAAGCTAGGAGAAAGGCAAACAGAGGACAGCACACTGGACTTAGGGGTTAGGAAGATCTGGGTTCAAATACTGATTCAGATACTATCTGTGTGACCCTGGGCAAGTCACTTAACTTCTTTGAGGTTCAGTTTCCCCACTGGTAAAATTAGGGAGTTGGGCTCAAGGTCTTCTAAGGTGACTTCCAGTTCTAAAATCAATGATTCACGACTAGATGATGGCCATTGTTGCCTTCCAGGTGTATCTGAAATACTAAAAATCTGTAAATTTCTGTTTCCCCGCAGATATGCTCCTTTTCAACAGCCAGAATAGAGAGGCCAAGACAGATTTAGTTAGAAGTGTCATTCCCCACCACCAAAGCATAGAGAAAGAACCTGAAGAAAAGAACTGTTTGATTGCTGAGTCCTCATCATTTAATTCAAATATTTCTGGGTGTGTGGCTAATCTAATACTCTCCCCTTCCTATCTCTCTCAATCAATCATTGACAACTTTCACAGCCAACTTTTTTCACGCTAAATATATTTTCATATTTGCCATGTTGCAAAAAATAAAGTAAAAAGCAAAAAACAAAGAAAGTGAAAAAGCTATGCTTCAATCTGCACTGAGTTTATCAGTTCTCTCTCTAGAGGTAGTTACCATTTTTCATCATAAGTCCTTTGGAATTGACTTGGATCATTGTATCCATCAGAGTAGCTAAGTTGTTTGCAGTTGATCATCCTTACAATACTGCTGTTACTATGTATAGCGTTCTGGTTCTGCTAATGCATCAGTTCACTTTGTACCAGTTCATATAAGTCTTCTCAGGTTTTTCTGAAACCATCCTGCTCATCATTTCTTATAGCACAATAGTATTCCATCACAATCATTTGTAGCAACCTGTTCAGCCACTCTCCAATTGATGAGCATCCCCTCAATTTCCAATTCACTGCCACCACAAAGAGCTGCTATAAATATTTTTGTACATGAGTCTAGGGATATAGCCCTAGTGATGGTATTGCTGGATCAAAGGGTATGTAGTCAAAGGGTATGCACAGTTTTATAGCCCTTTAGGCATAGTTCCAATTGCTTTCCAGAATGGTTGAACCAGGTCACAACTCCACCAACAGTGTGTAAGTGTTCCAATGTTTCCATATGCCCTTCAGCTTTTATCATTTTTCTTTTCTGTTATGTTAGACAACCTGGTATTGTAAGGTACTACCTCAGAGCTGTTTTAATCTCCATTTCTCTAATCAATAGCGATTTAGAGCATTTTTCATGCAATTATTGATTGCTTTGATTTTTTCTTATGAAAATTGCATGTTCATATCCTTTGACCACTTATCAAGAAGGAAATGGCTTTTATTTTTATAAATTTGGCTCCATTCCCTATGTGTTTGAGAATAGAATCAGTTACAAAAATGAAGACTATCAGTTTGATTTTCTCAGATAAGACAGATAAATTTTTCTATGCTGCTCTGATATACATATGATACCACCTTTTGTATCTAGATCATTTATCTAATTTGACCTTATTGTGATATATGGTGTGAGATGTTGGTCTACGCCTATTTTCTATCAAACTGCTTTCCAGTTTCCCCAGAAATTTTGTCAAATGGTGAGCTCTTGCCCCAGAAGCTTGGATTTTGGGGTTTATCAAACACTTGATTAATATGGTCATTTGCTACTGTGTATTGTACACCTAATCTATTTCACTGATCCACTATTCTATTTCTTAGCCAGTACCAGATTGTTTTCATGATTATGGCTTTGTAATATAGTTTGAAATCTGGCACTGCTAGGCTGCCTTCCTTGACATTTGCTCATTGATTCCCTTGATTTTCATGACCTTTTGTTGTTCCAGATGAATTTTCTTACATTTTTTATAGCTTTATAAAATAATTACTTGGTAGTTTGATCGGTATTGCATTGAGTAAGTGAATTAAAGTTGAATTGCCACTTTTATCATACTGGCTCACACAGTCAACTCTTAAAATACAACCTAGTTCCAGTATAGAAAACAGCTCAGTGCTGGTAAGGGGAATATGAACATAAAGCAAATCTATCCCCACCTTTCCTAGATACAAAACTTAATAAATTGCCCAGTAAACCAGCTCACTCCAGAGTAAGGCTGACAAAACTGATCTCCATGTATCTTTCCCCTTACTTCTCTTATCTCACCTCTAATATGCCTAGAGACTAATGTAGACTTACCTCCAGGACCCCTTGAGCACTAGTTCCAAGAATCTGGCAAGTCCCACTTCTTGGGTTCCAACTGGCACCTTTCCAGATCCTGATCAGACCCCTTGATTTGCCTTCATCTCAAGAATCATGTGACCTCAACTATGACCTCAGCTTTAAAGCTGTATGTATTAATCAATGATAGCTTAGATTCATCTGAGTATTTTAGTATTATCTAGGGCCATTCCCCTGTACCCTATGCATGTACCATGGCCTGGTCCAGCTTCTAATTCCATCAATGAATGATTCCTGGATGATCATTCCTGCCCTCCTCTTTTGTTAAACTTGACCTTCTGGACTTCAACCTTCATATGGAAAAAGGAATGCTGCCCAAGGTGGGTCGGGAGGAAAATAATATAGAGTCTGCAGCTAAGATCCTGCAATGAATGTGGGAGGTACAGCAGAAGGCACCTACCCTCTTTGTGCCTGGAAAAACACAAAGCTAATCTTTTGGACATGAAGGTGCTGCAGTGTGTAGAAAGCTAGATGTGAAATCAGGAAGAATTGAATTCAAATACTGCTTCAGACACTCATTAGCTGTGTGAACCTGAGCAAGACAATTAGCCATTCTCAGCCTCAGTTTTCTCATCTGTAAAATGAAGGGGTTTGGACTAGAGGGCCTCCATAGTGCCTTCCAGCTCTAAATCTATGATTTAACTTAGTATGTCATATCCAATTTGCCAAAAATAAAACATGGGAAATCAGCAAAGTCAAGGCATCTTGAATTGCATTTAGTTCTAGAATGTTCTGAAATATACCATGTGAACATGACCAGAAACAAAAGTTCCTACCTTTAAACGCTGAAGTCCATTTTCCAAAACTTCTAAAAGTCCAGAAAAATACAACACTGATACCACAGCTGATCAACGATTCCCCTCTAATAATATCAATTAATATTTTGGAAACACCTCAAAAAAAAAAAAGAAACCATGATAAAATGTACGAATTACAAATGAATGTGGCATATGGCAAAAGTGGTTATGTGCAAGTGAACAAACATTCAAATAGAAAAATATGTGAGGAAAATAAAGAAAAAATAAAACGACTTAGAATTTTCAATAGAATAAAATTAACAAAATGATTGTTATTTTTAGTGCTTTTAGGTATGCAAAGAATTTTAAAAACATTATCTCATTTCAGCCTCAATTCAATTGAAAAAGCATTTATTAAGTACCTACTGTGTATCAGGCACTGGGAATAAAAAGGCAAAAAATAAAACATAACAGTTACTCCCTTCAAGAAGCTTACATTCTGTCTCACAACAAGGGGGAAGGGGACCAGCATTATTAACTAATTACTATAACTAAGGGCAGTGAAGTGGCACAGTGGCTAGAGCACCGGACTTGGAATCAGGAACACTCATCTTCCTAAGTTCAAATCCGGCCTGACACTTCCTAGCTGTGTGACCCTGTGCAAGTCACTTAGCCTTGTTTGCCTCAGTTTCTTCATCTGTAAAATGAGCTGGAGAAGGAAATGGCAAACCACTCCAGTATCTTGCCAAGACAATCCCCAAATGGGGTCATGACAAATCAGGAGCGACTGAACAACAGCAAAGGTGACACGAGAGGTAGAGCACCAGTCGTGGAGTCATGAAGGAGTTCAAATTCAGCCTCAGACACTAGTTGCGTGCCTTGAGGTAAGTCATTTTTGCCTCAATTTCCTTCTTTGTAAAATGGGGAAAATCAAAGCACCTACCTCTCAGGTTTGTTGTAAGGATCAAATGAGATAACAGCTATAAAGAGTTTAGAACAGAGCCTGGCACACAGTGAGTCCTAGATATTATTAAGTATAAAATGCTGATTATTTTTCTGGTAATTCAAAGGATTTTCAAGTGACTTACTCAAGAGATCAAGATAATAATAATATTAAATATAACATACCTACAGTTTTCAAGAGATTCACGGACTGAAGAGGATCTGTGATGCCAACAGTGATACTAAAGAGTATGCAAGATTGAATATCCCATTTATACTTATTGAATTTCATAACAATGTATCCAATTAAAATGAAAGCTGCAGCAAAGCTTGTAATTCCAGTCATTAAAATCTGTAAAATCAAGTTATAATTAGACTTATTTATTTTCAATAAGCAAACTTTAATTACCTATTTGTTATAATCACAGATGCTTTTCAATGTACATGCTTTTCAAAATTGCATTCTTGTCCAATTGTCTGCCTCCAGGCCAGACAATACATATATGTTTTCAAATTAAATTATACCTTATTTCCAAGACCTCAAGGGATTAAAACAAATTACAGCTTTGTTAGTATGGTTTAACAGTCCCCAATGTCAAAAATATCTTAAAATGTCACCTAAATTCCTAATGTCACAAGTTAAATGGATTTCCTCTTAAATTCAGTGCTAAAGATGGAGAAAAAGTCTTTGTGCTATCCTGTTGTTGTTTTTTTCAGTCATTTCAATTGTGTCCAACTCTGTGTGACCCTATTTGGGGTTTTCTTGGCAAAGATACTAGGGTGGTTTGCCATTTCCTTTTCCAGCTCATTTTACAGATGAGGAAATTGAGGCAAATAAGGTTAAGTAACTTGCCCAGGGTCACGCAACTAGTAAGTATCCAAGACCAGATTTGAACTCAGGAAGATGAGTCTTCTGACCCCAGGCCTGGTACTCTATCCACTGTGTTACCTAACTGCCCCTCTTTTTATCCTTCATTAATTGCAAAATGAACAGATTTTCAAAGGAGGGCTTATTAGCAATGACATAATTACATGGAACTCCTCTGAAACCCTGGAGCTGATGAATAATATTTATCTATACATGCCAAATATTAGACGTCAAAGCTGCACTATATCTTGCAAACGTGGAGAAAGTTGAAAACATTTGCTGTGGAACTATACTGATAGAACAGCCAAATAAATTGTGGGTTTGCCAGTCAGGGTGCAATCAATGGGGCAGACAGGGTGGAAATACGCATGAAATGTTGAGACAGAAAACTGTATTTGCTTTCATTTTTACTGCTATAGATTTTCTGCCAAATATTATACACACTATGATTCAAAGTTTACCTATATTTTTCGGCATGAACAATCAGCTTCTCCATCCCTATACTCCCTATAGTCACCACTGTTTCCCTTGTGGAGTGACTACCCTAGCATGTAGAAAAGGCCAGACTGTTGAAGTGGGTCATGTGGGTAGGTCTAAGGCTGAAAATAGACCATTAAGAAGCAGGCAAATGATCTGCTGCCAATTGCCCTTCACTTTTGGCTCTGTCTCCAATTAGGCCCTTCTGAAATGAGACAAAGAACTTGAAATCTTGACCTTAACCAG
Source organism: Phalanger gymnotis (assembly GCA_028646595.1). NCBI lineage: Eukaryota > Metazoa > Chordata > Mammalia > Diprotodontia > Phalangeridae > Phalanger > Phalanger gymnotis. Next base: position 283,945,956 of record CM053626.1, on the reverse strand, counting down.
TTTAGGTCATATGTTCATCCAATCAACTATTGTTTGTTTGTTGTGGTTTTTTTAATCCTAACAGCTCTTTTCCCTGACTGCACCCCCACACACACACCTAATTTTCTATTCCTACATTTCTGTTTTCAGCACAGAAGCATAAGAGCACTTAGAAAGATCCAAAGACTCCCAGAGAATGATAACTGGACCATTCACTGAGGGGTTTTTTGTTTTGTTTTGTTTTCCCATAAGAATCTAGTGTTTTCATGACTTTACAACACGTCTGAATATTGGCCAAAAGGAACATAGCATACTCTCCCCTTACTTCCCTGGGTCTCCTCATTCCAAAATATCGTTTCCTCCTCCCCTCTACCTCTCTAAAACCGACATATTCTCTCAGCCTCAACTCAAGCCCCATTGACTATCCAGCCCATTTCAGACCAAGGTGGTATCACCCTCTTCTAAATTCCTCTCCCCACTCATTTGGAAGCACCACTCTGTGCTATCTCTTATATTAAGTTCTGTATTGCTATGTCATTCTTCATATTGTCTATGTTTTATCTCATCAACTAAATTGTAAGCTCATCAGCAGAAATCGTTAACTATTTCTTTATCTCACAGTGCTATATACGTATTTAACAAATATTAAATATTAATTGATTAATCCAAGAAGTAGACAAAAATTATCTTGTCTCCAGGGTTTCATACTTTCATGAACTTATCCAGAAGAGTTTTTCCATAGTCCCTTTCAAAATGCTATAATTGAGCCTTGTTGTTTCTATATAGCACCTAGGCAGTCTGCAGAAGTACAAGGTATGTTGCGTTGAAATGAAACAAATAATTTCCTTGATTTTCTACTGAAGCCAAATGAAGCTGAACAAAAGATTAATGAAGCAAAATGCATGCTCAGTCTTCACAAAGATTCTCAATATCATTGCCTCCACATGGAAGAATTCTAACCACAAAACCCAATTCTCAAAGAGAAAAGTTTACTGGAAACTACATTAGGTCATAACTGGATATAGTAGGTACCTAATAAAAATGTTCATCAAGTTGAAATATCTTTAGAAGTCTGAGTTTGTTTGTTTTTACTGGATCTGTGATTCCATTGGTGCACAGACCTTCTGGCAATGAACCTTCGTCTACCAACGGAAAAGTGCTCAGCAATATAATCTTGGGGAATTGCCGAGGCACTGAGAGATTAAATGATCTGCCCAGGATCACACAGCCAATAATGTGACAGAGGAGGAAGTTGGGTCTTCCTGACTCTAAGGCTGGCTCTCTAACCACTCCTCTACACTCCCTCTCTGCTCCAAAGACAACTAGTCTAGAAAAATGTGAATAGACAAATGGCTTCCTTCAAGAAAGTTCAAAAACGCTATTCAGAAAGCAACTATCAGTTGGTGGCTTTTTGTTGTTGAGGTTTTTTGTTTGTTTTGGAGGCGGTTGGGGTTAAGAGACTTGCCCAGGGTTACACAGCTAATAAGTGCCTGAGGCCACGCTGGAACTCAGATCCGCCTGACTCCAGGGTTCATGAGCTGCCCCTGGTTGGTGGCTTATTACATAAAATCTCTTCTCTTTCTTTCCGCCATACATTGCCCAGACTTGGGTTACTTGGCTGCTCGTTTAGCACCTTAACAAGAGTGAGGGATGAAAATGAGAACAGGAATGAGGGCCAAATTGGTCCTTCTGTCTATGTATAAATAATTATAGTCAAGGTGCACCCCCATCAAAGAAGGCGCTTTGCTCTGTGAGTGAAGCAGAATTGCAGTAGCTTAAAAGAAAGGAGATGCGCAAATTTTCAGACATCTCCACTCCAAATATTTGTCTGGAGTATTTGTGCCTGAGCTGTGGTAGAGCATTCTGAGCTCAGACTGGCATTATCAGCCACAGTAGACACGTTGTGCCTTGACTCCAATGTGGTGACGTCATTTTGATCTTCGAGAACAAAGGACATCAACCAATCAAGTAGTTATGAACAGAAAGGAGACTGAAATAAATGTAGTTTATAGACCATGTATCTTTGAGTTCCCCACAACATCCATGTCCTCCATTAATACATATAATCAAAGGGTGACAAGTTTATTTGAAAATAGTTCTTACCTGCCAAAACATGTTCTTGAATATATAAAAATCCATTTCTAAAGCAGCCATAAAGGTCATTAATGGTAAGAAAGCATTTACAAATACATAATTATTTGTTTTTAGAAGAGGGTAGAGAAGTTGTTGCATCTGATGAAATAAAACAGGAAAAAAAAAATTCACATGCTGCTACTGGGAAGGGTTAGAATATAGCTTGATACACTTTAGCCAATACAGATTTTAGTGTTTTCTAATTAAAAGATACCCACAGCACAGGGAGATTTCAAGGTAGTAGGGACTCCTCCAATTGCACAGATCCCAGCTAGGTTATAACTTAGTAGACCAGACCTAGGGCCTGTCAGTGGCATGCTGATGCTAAGAAACTTGACAAGATCATGCCAGTACAAAGCTCCAGAGAGAGATCGGGGCTTAGTTTTTCCTGAGTCTAACTAATCCGCTGCCCTAATTTGCCTCTAATTAGTTAATAACACTACAAAGAAGAAATCATAATAGCCATGCAAGAGATGGGGGGAAGAGTTTTGTTTCCACAGAGTTGAAGGTGTCCCTCTCCCCTTCCCCCATCCCAGCTTTAGCAGAATGTAAGTCAGGTGACTGATTGGAACTACTTCCAATCAGAGCTCTGATCTAGTGGAAACCAGGCCTCAGGTCAGTCGGGTGAAAGGTCAGAGGCTTGTATGCATGCTTAAAGGAGCCATTTGAGGACAGCATGATGTAGGCAGTCAGGGGGTTATATCTGGCCAATGAAGAACCTGGCGGGATATTTGAAGGGAAAGCCAATAAAAGGACTGGTGTCCGTCTGAGTCCTTCATACTCTCCTGTACTCTGTTCAGGAGATGTACTCATTTATTTAAACCGAATAAATGTAAAGCATAGTTAAAGTGCCCCGCCTTGGGTGGCATCCTTTCTCATGAGAAAGCAATAAAATTCCTTTCCACCTTGAGAAGCCTCTGAATTTAATTTGGGGAAGGGTCGCTGTCCTACACAGACAGCTAACATTTATGTAGTAATTTCAGCCAAGTGCTTTACAAATATTATCTCATTTTATTCTCCCAACAACCCTAGAAGCGAGGTGCTGTGATAGTCCTGACCTTACAGATGAAAAATCTGAGGCAGATAAAGGTTAAGTGGCTTGTCCAAGGTCACACAGCTAATAAGTTTATGAGGTCAGATTTGAGCTCATGAGAATTTTGAAAAATGAAAATAACTGTTGGATAGCCTCACGCTCCATCTGGAGCAAGCTTTTTGTTCAATTGTAAAGTTAAATGGAAGGTTGGGCAATTGACTTGTGAATTTAGGACATGTAGGTGGGCCATAGTGGCTAGTTTTAGTTGTCCAAACTAGTTGTGTGGCGTGGTCCTCATTCACGAGAAGGTTCTTTTAGCTCTAGTCTTGTCATTAGCTAGTTCTACACTGCTTTTAGTAACAATAACTATAATTAAAACCTCTCTCTGAAACTTTACCAGCATACCTATTGAATAGTTACTATTGTCAAATCAATCACAATTTCACAAAATTTGTGTGAAAACTGGGATTATTAAAAGAGAAATGAACACATATGTGGAACCCAAAGAGTTCATAATCCATACAGAAGTTTGCATATGTATGACAGTAGGAGAAAGGAAGGAAGACAAAGCACAAATCTCCACCTAAAGGGACATGGTATAGAAGGGGGAAAGGTGCAGTAAAGGTGTAAAAAGAACAAAATCCCTCCCAAGGGAAGGAGAAAGGAAATGGCAAAAGTGGCATTCTTTTCCCTTGGGAACTGCTAGACCATGAAGATATGATGGTCTATTTATCTACAAGGGTCTCCACTGTGAGCACACTGACTGGCCTCTGTTTTGACTTCCAAGGACACACAGGGAGTCCAGCTTGGGATGCAAACAAGAAATTGTGTCAGGTCAGGGGGGATTTCGTCTGTGACATATTCAGGGCCTCCTGCATACTCTAGACATTTCTGAAAAATGTGGCAACTCAAAAAGACAAGTTCAGGGGACTTCTTAACATTCCTTAACACTATTCATCAAAACTCCCTATGCCTAAGTGTTCTCATTCAAAAAAAGGGAATGATAATATTTGCATTGTCTGTCTCAAAGAGTTGTTGAGAAGAAAACACTTTGTAAACCATATGGCACAGGGGTTCTGAACCTTGGGTAAATGGTCTCTCAAGGGTCTATGGATAGATTCCAAGAGGTATAACATACTATTTTATACACAATATATGTTATACATTAAGCACTAAGCAACTGAGCTATTATTCATTGCAATAATTTTTATTGCATGACACACTTAATATTATCTTCATATAAGACAGATCATAAATGGACTTTAGACAACAGGTGATTAGTTTTTTCTTTTTAAAATCTGAGTTAAAATAAAGTAGCCAAAAAATCCCCAAAGCAGCCTTTCAGAGTTTGCACAGAAATGTACTGCTTTTTTAAAATAACTGGCTCATTTTAGTGTAGGTCATCTGTCATTATCAGAAAATTAGCTTTCCAATTCTATTTGATGTAATCAAGCAATTTTAAAGAATACTTTATTGATATAATTATCTCTTGTTTACTTTGTTTTGTATCTGAAGGACTATAGCCATCCCCCTTGTCTGAACAAAGAAGCAAGAGCAGAACAACTCATATATTCTCTTAGACTTAGGCTTAAAGAGACAGGTATCAGACAGATGTCTTAGGACAGAATTTAGCTCCCTCCCCCATAGGCTGAATGGGGAAGTTCAGCTATAGTGCAGTGATTTCTTCCATTTGAGAATATGAGAATATAAGAAGGCTGAAAGAGTCTTCTTTCTCTTCTTTGCCCAAAGATGACAACGACGATAATGGTGGTGGTAGTGGTGATAGTTTATGGTGATATGGCACTCATAATTATAAGGGCTCTGCATATTATTTCATCTTCATCTACTCTCGCAGTATATGAAACCACCTTTCCACATGAACGTTTACTTGACAATTTCCATTTAGTATAGGTCTGGGCCACATATAACAACACTGTTGAAAATTAGAAAAATCAAATCCCTTACTCCAGCATTTAGTGCAGTGCCTGAGACATATTAGGAGACATACTAATAAATACTTACTGACTGAAATCATGAAGTATTTATTAAGCACAATAATTAGATTATAAGCTCTTTGATGGCAGAGACTGACATTTGCCTTTTTTATATTACCAGAAGAACTTTTGAGCAGACCTGGACAAGAATAGCACAGGATGGGTAGGCATAAATGGATTCTATGGCAGGAATATCTGTCCCAATGAGATCACAGATCCATTTGATGCTTGGAGTATTCTTTCGGGGATGCTATGCGGCCGTGAATCATAATACCACAATTTCCAAAGGATTAACTTTGCAAGTTATCAGAAAGGCAATGGAGAGATGTATATTAGAAGTTAGCTGCCACATATTTTACACACACACACACACACACACACACACACACATTTGTATAAAAGCAGTAGCATTAAAGATATTAAAGAGATGTATGACCAGAAAGGGAAGTGGATCAGTCATGGTGAGATCAAGAAATAACAGATGCACAATCCATGTGCTCCACTGATGCTCAAATAGGGTCAGACAAATTTTTAATAACTTTTCTTACATGAAGTATATCTCTGCCTGGGAGCACATGTGAGATTGCTCTGTTTAAAGCTGTGGTTCAGAGGTCCAAATCCCATTCTCAACCACTTGTTCTTTTTTACTTTAATATATATCAAAAACTGTATTCAACGGTAGCATGGAAAGGACATTAAGAGAGTCACAACTCCACCCCACCCCCCGCCCCTACACAGGAAAAGAAGTAAAAGAACATCAATGAAGCTTTTCAAAGAACACACATAGAGAATAGAAGGCAGTTATCAGCAAAACACAGATAAGCAAGAGAGCCTGAAATATTTTCCTGCATTCATTCTATGAGTAAGCTTTCTCCCCAGTATAGATTATTTTATGTATATCAAAGTTTCCCTACAGGCTTTCCTCTCATCACATTTATAGGTTTTATTGCTCAGTATGAATTCTCTCATGTTGAATGAGCTGCTCAGGGTCTTTTCTACTTTCACTTTTCTGTGTGTGTCCTCCAGTATGAGTCCTTGGATGTCACTTAATATGTGAGCTGTACCTGAAGCTTTTCCCACATTCATTACATTCCAAGTATTTCCCTGCAGGAAGGGAGTGCAATCATGGTGAAGGCTTTCCAGCACTCATTATGTTCATAAGACTTCCTTCTAGTATGAGTTTCTGGGTGTTTAGATAGTGATTCTTCTGAAGGCTTTCTCAATATTCACTACATTCAAAAGGTTTCTCACCTCTATGAATGTATTGCATGAAATTATGTATTTCAAGGAATTCCTTCTGCTTGAAGATTCTCCTACATTCTCCCTACATGTATAAGGTTTCCAAGATTAATTTTCCAATGTCACCTAAGGGATGACCTTTGCCTGAAGAATTTCCCACATTTCACATTTATTACATTTATAAGATTTCTCTCCGGTATGAGCTGTTTACGTTCAGGTAGTTATTGCTCACTGCTGAAGGATTTCCCACATTCATTACATTTATTGAGGGCATTTCTTTCCAATATGAATGGTTTTTTTTGTACAGCAAGGTAGAATGATGCTAAAGTCTTCACCATATATATACTCAGAGTGTATTCCTTGAGTATACCTAGAGTATACCATACTCTATGGTAATGAATTGTAAATAAAGGGCTTCTTATAATTATTATACTTACAAAGTTTATTTCCCAAGGCGATCATATTATATTTAATTAGTTCTGAAAATTGTTTTAAGTTTTTCCAAGTGTATCATATTTATAAAAACAAGTGCTTATAGGAACTCCCTATTGTAGAATGAATATTGATTCCAGACTAATGTTTCTTCCAAAAGTATTATGTTCATGAATACCTAATTAATTGTTCTATGAATTACTCCTAACTTTCTGTGCAGTCTTACCTTGCTGTTCTTCTGTATCTTTGACTTGAGAGTACAACCCCAAGCACCTCCCAATTCAGAATTCTAGGAACAATCCTTTTTGATTCTCTTCTTAGATGATGTTCCAATAGAGATACCAAGCTTTTGGGTTGAATCCTTGTTTTCACAACTGGTCTGAAAAATGGAATCTAGGTACATGCTTCTCAGGGTTTCTCCTGCTAGAAGACCTGGTGCTTCTCTTGTCCAAATGGGAGGTCCAAACTGCTTTGGAAACTGAAAGGTCTAGAGACACAAAGTTCTCAGAATTCTACAGCATCACATCCCCAAACAGGTCCTTCTGAGGAGGTTCCAACCGCCCCCATTCCTCCTGGGGGGAGTCTGGAGCCACATCTCGAAATGTCAGATATCTCTCAGATGCAGCTGTCAGGAGCTCAAGTCATTTTCTCTCTTCATCAAGTCTCCTTTACGTGGACAAGTCCAGAGTCTTGAGATGTCAGAATTACTGTTGTTGGCCATGCCTGATTTGGGCCAATCTGGTGGTTCTGGTTCAGCATTGGCATGAAATATGACATTTGCAGACCATCCAGCTGTGGGATCTCCAGCTGCCCCAGAGGGATCTCCAGGTTCAGACTCCAATGGAGTCCCCTCACAGGACCAAAGAGTTAGAGCTGGAAGGGGCCTCAGAGATCATCTAGTCCAAATTAAATCAAGAACCTGAGGCCCAGAGAAGTTGAGTGACTTGTCTGGAATCACAGAGCCAGCAAGTAGCAGCTGGGCAGAATTGAAACTCAGGTCCTTGCTTTCCATATCTGTACTTTTTTCTGCTCCAAGCAGCACCTCCTCAGCCCTCTGGATCTTTAGATGCCTCTGAAGATGATCAAACGGGGGTGAGCACACTCACCAACCCTCATCCACACCCACATTCATTCACATTCACATAAACATACACTTACATTCACCCGCAGTCACTTACCCCCTCTCACACTGACATAAAGGCCCAATTTACTGGCCCAGAAGTTTGACAATAAGAGGGAACAGGTACCAGTCCTTTATTATAATGACATTAAAGTAAATATGAAACAATCCCAGGTCACTGTTCTTTTCATTAATAGGCAACACTAGAGCTCTGGAATGGGTACAGTCTGCAGGAAAAGAGACCCATGGAGCTACATGCTAATGGTATAATCAGGATTGGGTTGATGACCTACAAGAAGGAGAAATGGCTGGGTTCTGATCCAGGCTCAGCCAGCAATAGTTTGTATGACCTTGGGCAAGTGATAACATTTCTAGTCCTGAGTTTTCTTATCTGTAAAATAGCAGGGCTGGATATATTAACTTCTAAGTTCCTTTTTAGTTCTGAAATTCTTTAATTCTAGGCATGGTCTTGGCTTTTATGGCGCAACATATGCTGGCAAGCATGCAGTTTACTAGGGAAGATAGCTGGTGGCTGCTGGGTCAGTATGACACTATTGAAGGCAGTGGGGAAGATGAAATGACGCCCTTCAACTGCTCACAAAAGGGAGATCATTCAGGACTGGTAAGTAGATGCCAAGAACCAGAGGGGACAAGAAGGCACCAGTTAGGTTGAAGGTGAGGATTTCATAGCGGTTTCCCACACAAGTTGGAGGGAACTAGTTTTATGCATGAGTGGACCTATCTGAAGAGGACTCTGGTTGACTGCTTGTACTACTCATGGCTCAGGAATGTTTTCTTGTTAAACCACACTGTGGTCAGCAAAGCTGCTGGGACCCCAAAGTCCACCAAGACCTCAACCTGGAGTGTGTAATTGTTGCCAGAAGGGAAGGAAAATGGAATCCAGAACCTGTGGTAGATAGAGTTGATTTAGTCAGTAGTCATAGTGGCTGGGGGATTCAAGGGAGGCTTCATCACTGTGGGATCCTGGTGTTAACCCCACTCTTCTTAAACTGACCACAATACGAATAGAGGCCCTCAGACTAATAGGCAGAAGCACCTCAGTAGGAGGAATAGGCAATTGTGACTGGACCTTTCCCCACCCCACACACACACCTACATGGATTCTCCAGTGTCTATAGGGGGAGGCTGACTTGATATTTGTACTCCAGGTGTGAGGGTTGCCTTCTCCTGAATTGAAACTAAATATATATCTCAATTCTTATCAATATTTGAAGGTGGAGAGTTTGGTAGCAATATTTATCTAGGCTTGCTCATCTTTAATCAGGTTGTTCCCTCTAAAAATTGGTCAACAGATACAGCTTTGTTTCAATGAAATTCTTTTATTGATCCTATATACTAATCTTTTGACCAAAGCAGTCAATCTTGCTGACTCAAGAAGCCAATCTTGCTGACCAAAGCAACAAGATCGTTGCTGGCCAGAAAGTCTTCTCATAGAGGCACCTAAGAGACACAAGACTAAGCAGGCAAGGAAGCTGCCAACCATAAGTTCCTCTTGAAAGAATTTTGGGGGAATTATTTTCCAGACATGTAGGAAATAGTGTAGCAGTCAACCAGAAAGTCTTTTCAAGGGGACTTCTAGAAGCAGCAGGCCAAAAGGAAAAAGTGTTTTGTCAAAGAAGTAGAAGCCAGAATAAGGCTGTATAGGAATAATAATTGCCATGCCACCAGAAGGATCTAATAATTGGGGGAACAGAATAGTCAAGGGCTATAAGTACCTGCTATGTGCCAGGTATGTGGTGGGTACTGATGATACAAATGTAAAATTATATGCTATGGGGGATGATGATACATACATATTTATATGTATATATATGTACATTATACATACATAAGTATATGTCTCCTACCCCGCAACAAAAATATAATACAAGGTAATTTGGGAAAAAGGAAGGCACTAGGAGGTAGGAATACTAGGAAAGTTTTCATGTAGAAAGCAGACTGAGCTGAGCCTTGAAAGAAACTAGGTGCTCCAAGAAGCTGATGGGAAGGAAAATCACCTGGAGAGCTGCATGCAGGATAGGACACATGGGCTGTGCATCTGAAGTTTTGTACTTCTCTCAAGGGATATGATTCTGCTTTTATGGACCAAATGGCCCTGCCTTCCTTTGGATGCTGTGCACAGTGCTAAAGAAGAGGAATCAGCTGACAATAAACCTCTTGCATATAAGGTTTGGCAGTCAAGAAAGGTAGGACAATGGGCAGAACAAGAGTCAAGGGGAGTTTTTTCTTAAAAAAGACATGTCTGCTGTATTTGTAGACAAAGAAAAATAATCCAGAATAGGAAAAGAGAAATGATAGCTAGATAGTAGAGAAGCCAAGGACCCCCAAAAGAGAATCAAAATGCCTAAATTCCAGGGCTCAAGCCTTTGTAATCCATATTTCTCCTTTATTTACAAAATGTTTTCTTGCTTTTGAAAATGTTTTAAATATTGGATACAATTTTTCAAGTGAATTTTCACATAAACACTGTTTCATACACTCAGGACAGAACAGAATCTGTTGTTGCTTTCTTTTTTTTAGAAAATCTCATTTTAACTTATTTTATTTCTCCTATTTAACTTATCTTCATCCCATTCTCTATGGTTTTCTACGATACCTGATTAAATTCACGGCCCAGAAGTCCTATGCAAAATCCCAAAAGAGAGAGAATTGTCAGGATAGCTGGTTCATAGTTCTTTAATACAATCCTCAACATTCCTAAAGAAAACACACAACACATACGCTTTACAAATAAGCAACCTAATTCAAAATAATTAATCAAAGTTGCATTTTCTCTCCCCAAAACCAAAGTCCTCTCTTGACGCCTTCCTCGTTCGAGGTGGATAAGTGACATGTATTAGTGGTCTGTATCTTAGAAGGGCAAGACTGTCCTCCGAAGACCAGCAGAAATCAGCTACTTCACACTCAATGCTGTCTGGATACCGTGCACAACCATGTGTATGATCTGATTGCAAAAGCGTGAATGGAAAGCCGGGCTTCTTCTTTACGTTTTCTCCCTTCTTTGCTGTGGTTCTGTCTCATTCCAAATTGTGATTTCTTCCCTGTATTTTTTTAGGCTTCGCTGATGCTCTTTTCTTTACCCGTGGTTGTTGGGTCATTTTTCAGTTATGCCTGACTCTATGTGATCCCTTTGGGGGTTTTCTCAACAAAGATACTAGAGAGGTTTCCTGCTCCAGTTCACTTTACAGATCAGGAAACTGAGGCAAGCAGGGTTAAGGGAATTGCCCCAGGTCACGCGGCTGGTAAGTGTCTGAGGCCACATTTGAACTCAAGTCTTTGTGACTCCAGGCCTGATGCGGTATCCGCTGCACCATTTAGCTGTTGCCGTTCTGTCATCAATGCCTATTTAGCACCTGAGTCATAGATACATATCCGCTACGGTTTTACTTAAGTCAAGCAAAATCTCAATCAGAGGAGCTTTAAAAAAACAAGAAGAAAAAGTAGGCTGGGAGACTGTGTTATCCCTACAGAGTAAAGGCAGACTTCGATTGGATTTTTACATGTATTTTCTCAGTTAAAAAGCTCTGACTAACCTACATTTATAGAGTTTATTCTTACCAGAAACAATGCAAATGACATCATTTTATTAATTTGTGTCTCAGTTCACCCCCTTAGGTATGCACCAAACCCCTATTACAATAGTATCATATGAGGCAGTATGACTTGGTAGAAAGTACTGAATTTGGCATTAGATGACCCAGGTTCGAATCTTAGCTGTGCCACTTAACATGCTGTGATCAAGAGCAAATCATTTCTCTTCTCAAGGACTCAGTTTCTCCACCTGCAAAATGATGAGGTCGGACAAGGTAATCTCTGTGTTTGCTTCTGAGTCCAAAATCCCTATGGTCACCATCACAATGGTGCCATCTACTTTTGTTTCTGCCCAATTACCCAAGGGGAATTAAATTAAAACGAATCAAAAAAGACGTATTGGTTACCAGCAACATGCAAAGCTCAAGCCGAAGGACTTTTGTCTGTTGCTTTCTCCCCACAGGGGTATGGAAATGGTGGCCCCAGTAGAACAGTATGGGGAGGAGAGGGGCGATAGACAAAGAACAATGAAAACTCTCTATGAAATAGGTGTGTTCTGTATTAAATGTGAGAAATAATTCATTTGGACCCTTACTCTATTCCAATATTACTAGTCAGTTTGCTATCCTACATAAATCATATGGGGATAGATAGGTTCTTATAGTAGGCCTTAAACTTTAATGTAATGTTCACTACCTGTCTAACAAGTTATGGGGCTCACTTGCACAACCATGAGAATGCTGACAAAGATATTTCCAACCTTTTTTGCTCAGATTCCATGTCCAAATGCAGCATGGGTGGGATGCCTTGATGCTTTGGAAAGTCCTCCAATTTATTTTTGTACCTCCGGACCATTCTTTCTTGTTCAACACGGAAATTTCTCATGTTTCACCCAACCTGTACCCCCCCTGCTGATATGTCATTTTTGGCCCTCAAGGGCAAGGTCTATCAACCAATAAGATTCTGTATTTTGCCATGCCTCTTTTGCATATCTGAGTGTCAAACCCTACAAAAACAAGGTTTTTCTAGGAAGAAGGGGGGCATCTCAGATCATAAGGAAGATCCGAGGTCCTCTTCATTAGAGGGGACCCTTTAGTAGACCCTTTAATAAAGTGCTATTGACTCAGAGCTCTGCCTCAGTCTCTTTTATTATAAGATGGACAATTTTAATCCCCACACTAATACATATGAAACCCTTACATAGTTCCACCTCTAAGCCTTCATCCTCAGCTATTCCACATCTCTGCTTTAATACATTTATAATCTAATCTGTTTAAAAATAAGAGGGCATCTAATTTATTAAGCATCTACTATGCATAAGGTGAGAGGTAGTCTAGCTTAGCGGTTAGAGTATGACCCTTGGAGTCAGGAAGACATGATACATACTGGCTATTAGACAAATGACTAATCCTTTCCATGTTCCCTGACAACTCTCCTAAGGCTTTAAGTCAAAAAAGCGTTTGTTGTCTGCATGAGGAAGGGTGGGGAAAGAGTTTGTTTATTGGAAGCTCCTCATGCCAATGAAATCACAGGCCCAGTCTGTACTGGGCCAGACTGTACTAGGTATGGGATCTTTTAACTAGTCAATTCTTAATTATCTCTAAGGAAAGACACTGTGTACTAGCCTTGTAACATGCTACAGTGGTTTCTCCCCCTCAACCCCCCCCCCCAAATCCTTACTACTTGAAAATAAATTTATTTTTATCATGTCCCAGCAATTTTCCTGTTCTTTTGGTTTGAACTGAGGTCTCATGAGCCCTAGACACGCAAAGATGACTAGCCAACTACATGCCTTGTAGATACAGTGTGACCTTTGATTTGCATATGGTTTAATGGCTTTAGGTGCAGGGAGAAAGATTTAGAGACTTGAAAAGGGAGGAAGTTAAGGAACCAAGTAACCTACCTGACACAAAAATGATGGAAAATAGCAGCAACATAAAATGCGGCTTCTTCGAGGTTAGTATGTCTGGCCTCCCACAGAGTAAATCAGGAAGCGGAATATCCTTACTCCTGGAGAGATTCATTTTTCTCTCCGCTTTTCCAATCCCAATGCAAAATCTGATATAATCAGTCACCGTAACTCTATTCCCTGCATACAGCACACAGAAAAAGGGAAATGAGAATTTCCAGGGCCTAAGTAGTTTTCCTTCCCAGACTCACACCATCTAACACATCTCTTCTTACGAATCATAATGTGTATGGGGGTGAATACCTTTCTTCCATCTTCTACCTTATTTCCACCTTCAAGCACTCTTTAAAAACACCCAAATTAGTGTAGAGGGCCAGCTCTGAGAAAGTCTATTCTGAGATAAAGATACAGGCCAGAGGCCTGTTCTTGCCCTTGGGCTAATAACTGGGCCCGTGGGCTCTCCATCCCTCCCGGCATACAAGTGCTGCTCAGGATGAAGGCTCTTCAAGCCTCCTAGGTACACATGCTGTCTCCAAAACCCCCATAGCACATGCGTGCTAAATACCACCTGTGGGCTATTAACACAATATTGTTTAAGCCAAAAGGGGAACAAAAGCAGGAGGAAGTCATGCATTATGCAAATGCCTCACACATGGATTCGTTGATTCTGCTTGCCTAAAAGGTATATAAGCCCTGTCCCTCGGTTAAATAAACAGAGTTGTTCTTTACTCTTCCACCTGGCCCATTTTTCTTTTCACTCTCCACAGCATTTGGCCATCTCCCAACAGCTGCTGGCGGCACATTAGTGTTTGAATGAAGAGGGGTTTCCTTTGGCATCCCCTCTCCCACTTATGAATGTACAAACTCCTCGAGAGTGAAATATTCCCTGTCCCTCTCACATTCCCATCTTCTTCTTCCCCTCCCCATCAACTTCTAAGTCCTTATTGGGGAACAGCAGAGAAGGCTGGAGGGGTCCTGATCAGGGTTTAAAGGATGGGGAGAACTGAGGATAAGGAACAGAACCATCCCATTTTATTTTTCTTGATATCAAGCTATGATCTAAAAAGACCTATGACATACTAAAGTATTCTCAAAAACTTTTTAAAGACACTGTCTTGAGTAGCACAGGTCACCAGCACTTACTTTTCTAATTGTTTAGTCACAGGCCACGGCAGGGGTCTGGGTGGGGGGCGGGAAAGCCAGTAGACAAAACAGACTAGGTCTAATTAACGGTCATTTAGTCATGTAAGCTCTATTTCAAAGTGACACCTAGGTCCCAACATCCTCCCTCCCTCATCTCTCCCCATCCTCCTTCAGCAGAATTTCCTTCTGGCCTTACCCTCATTACCTTTCTCTGAGTGATCTACCAAGATCACCAATATTTCCTTCCAATTCCAAACTGAAGTTGAAATAAAGTGAAGCCCACTCAACAGCACGAGAAAAGAAGCTCAGCTCCACAAGGTCAGTTAACTACAACCTGGTGGCCAACTGACCAGTGCGGAGCTGGCCATCCCCTTGCTTCTCATTGGCTGCTCACCTACCAATCTCCACTCTCATTGGCTCCATGGGCTGTCCCTAACACTGATCCATAAGAACTTTGGAAGCCAAGCTCCAGAGAAGCCCACGTTTGTATTCGCTTCTCTGCCTGGGTCTTCACACAGTCAACGAACTTGACTCATCATCTTACCTTGAACCAACAAACCATATCACAGTATCATAGATGTGAAACTGGGAAGGATTGTAGAAAACGTCTCGTCTGACCACGCCATTTTATAGATGAGGTGATGAGGTGAATTGATTTGCTCAAGGTCACACAGCTAATAAGTTGTCATGTCGAGATTCAAACCTGGATCCCCAGTCTGTAAATCCAGTCCTCCTCCTACTGTACAATAAATACAATTGAAGACAATTATAGGCCTCTGCAAATATGGCTACTCTCCTCTTCTTCAGCCATTTCCCCAACCATCCTTCCATTCTACACTAGAAGCAGGCTCATTTTCACCCCAAGTTGCCTCCACTCTGGCCATCTTCCTTATCCATTTTATCTGCCTCCCATTATGTATGTATGTGTATGTTTGTATGTATGTATAATGTGTATCTGATACATATACATTTATATACACATTTATGTTCATGTGAAATGTTTGTCTTGTATATATACGTGTGTACATATATGTATTGTGTATATGGACATGCATATACACAGGAGTATATTATATTGTACATACACACATAAATGTATATACACGTGTGCATGCACACGTCTTAGATATATCTGTATACACATCTTAGATACACACATATATGCAAATCTAAGACGTGTATATGTTTGTTGTATATATGTGTGTGTACGTGTATATACGCATGTGTGTATATGTATATACATATACATATATACACATATATACATGTTCAGCCCCTAAGTATTGGTGATTTCAGCTACACAAAGATTCACATGAGGTAACAATAGAATCAACTTACCACTTAAATTACAATGGAATTCAATGCCACTTTTGTCTACTGTATGATTCTGGACTCATTAATATGTATAAAATTTTTATTTGTGCTGCACAATTACATTGAAATGTATCAACCTGCAAAAGTTAGAGGGAGACATGATTGGAAGGATAATATTTGATGTAAAAGTAAATTTCTAGGAATTAATTTTCTTATTGTCATCAAAGGACAGAGTATTCTTCCAAAATATGGGTAATGAAGGAAAAATGGAGAGAGAGAGAGAGAGAGAGAGAGAGAGAGAGAGAGAGAGAGAGAGAACAAAGAGTTAGAGACAGAGAGAGACAGAGACAGGAAGATGGGAGTCTTGACCTTATCGAGAACTTGGAGTGTGAAAGAATACCATGCAAAGGAGGAAGAGAAGGAAAAGGATGGGTGTACACTTGAAGTTATAAAATACATCTACAACTCTTGTTGAAGAGTGGGTTGGATGCTCTAGGGAGGTAACAGCTGCCTGTCCTCCAAGGAATGGTATAATAGAACCTTAGGAGCTATGAAGTGAAAGATCATCATTCATTAAGAGCCAGAGGAAGAAGAGAATACTACTGATGACTGATGATTATATGTTCAATGGTACTGAAGTAGCTCTGTTCATCTGCTAACCTGTTGACAATAAAAAGGTTTTTTGTCTTCTTGAGGCATGTATCCAAGATATTAAAGAGAACTTCCCAACACTTGTAAAATGGATAAACTCCACCCAGTTCTGGTGATTCACCTGGGCACAAATTATATTGCCAGAAAGAACCAAAAAAGGATTCCATAAATTCCAAAGTCTTAGCCAAGAAGCCAAAGACCTGGAGGTGTTTTCCTCCCTGGTGTCCACTTAAAGCAAGGGATGTGAAAGAGAAAAATTGACTTCAGAATTGAAGAGCTAGATAAGATTTGTGCACTGTGGCTTAAAAAGGTAACAAACAGTCTCCTAGCCAGGGATGGAGGAGAAGGCACCTGAGAGCACCAGCCTCTCACTTTACAGATGAGAAAACTGAAATCCAGAGGAGGAAATGAACTTGCCCAAGATTACAGATTCCAAATATAAGAGAAGGAATTTGAACATACAAGTCTCTTGACTCAGATCGAATACTCAGTCTGCCATATGACACTGCCTCTCTGTCTTTAAAGTTCAATTTCCAGAGTCAAATGAAAGACTTTATATTTATTTTTATTAAGGTTTACCTTTTGAGTTTTAGTCAACCATTCCAACCAATCAAGACCTTTTCCAATTCTAATTCTGTCATTTAATGTTTTAGCTAACTTTCCTAGATTTAAGTCATTGTCAAATTTTATGGGCTTACTAGCTATGCTTTCATTGAAGCGACTGACAAAAAAAAATACTGACAAGGTCAAGGAACCATTTCTAGGGCACGCAAAGAACTCCTTCCAGGTAGATCGGTGAGTTAATCCTCATTCTTTGGGTCTAGTTAGTCAACCAACCTAAACACATCTCTTGACTTTTTATACAAGAATAACCTGACTTAGTCAAATTCCTTGCTGAAATCCAAATAAACTATGTCTAAGACATTATTCTAATCTGCTGTTATATTAACCTTGTCCAAAAAGAAAATTAATCAAGTCTAGCTTCTTAATAAGACTGTGCTGGGTCATAGTGATCACCCTAAGCCCTCAAAATACATGTGTAATAATTTATTCTAAAATTATTACAGAAATAGTCATCCAGATCGCTAGCCTAAGTCTGAAGCATTCATCTTCTTCCCCTTTTTGAAAATCAGGATATTCGCCAAACCCACATCTTGTGGTATTTCTCCCATTAGCCGTGTTTTCTCAAAGGTCACAAATGGCAGTTTTTCACAAAAGCTTTCAGCACCCTGAGATATAGTTCATACAGGCCAAGTGAGAAACTCATTGAACACAATTTAATACTCTTCTACCACCTACTTGATTTAACTAGGGTTTCAATTTCTTGTTTAACACAAGTTTATGTTTAGCTGTCTAAAGATAAAAGTCCTTGGTGGCAGCGAGAAGAGAACAAGCATTTGTTAAGCACCTTACTATGTGCCAAGTACCATCCTAAGTGTTTTACAATATTGTCTCATTTGATCCTCACAAAAACCCCATGAGGTAGGTGCTATTATGATCCCCATCTTCCCCATCTTACAGATGGGGAAACTGAGGCAAGGAAACAACAACAATCATTCCCCTCCCCATCCCCCAGTCATTTCTTCTCAAAGCTCGCTAGCCTCACCTCCTTCATCTAAACCTTGCAGGCAAGGGCTCACTGTCCTCGTTTCTCAACACCCTTCCCAAAATATGGCACCCCAAAATGAACATTCCAAATAAGATCAGATCCAGAAAGGGTGCAGCAGGATGGTCACCTCATGCAACCTAAAATCAATTGGCTTTCTGGTTGCCAAGTAATCCTGTTCATTCTTACTGACTTGCTGGTCCCTTAAAACCCTCAGATCTTTTAAAGAAAAACTCTTGCCTTTTTTTTTGGCATGACTGCTCCCAACTTGTAAAGTTGATTTTTTTCTTTGACACAAATGTAAGATTTTATATTTATACCTATTCAATTTCATCATATTGGATTGGTGCCAAGATCCTAGTCAGTTAACACCTTTTTGATCCTGCCTCTCATTCAGTGTCTCCCCAGCTTTGTTTATCTGTAAATCTGACAAGCTTGGTATATATGCTTTTACTCACAAGGACAACATGTGACATTATCAACACTTTACTAAACTTTTCCTAATCTACCAGTCTAGTAACTCATTTTTTAAAAAAGGGGAAATTAGAAATAAGGTTATTTTTGCATGGCTTTTTAAAATTAATGTCTTTTGTCCTTTATCCCGCAGCTATTTCCAGATAAGGTCCATCTCCCCACTAAACTCTCCATCATTGTTAACAAAAAAAAAAGGAATTTAGTAAAATCAAATGACCATGACATGGACAACATATGTATTGCAACATTCTACTTCTACCTTCTGCAATCCCCATATCTCAGCTGAGACAAGAAGAGTGTATTTCAACTGCCAGTCAGTCAATAAACTTTTATTAAGCACCTAGTACATGCCAGGCACTGTGCTAAGTGCTAGGAGTACAAAGAAAGATAAAAAATAGTCCCTGCCCTCAAGGAGCTCACAGTCTGATGGAAGAGATGACATGTAAACAATTATTTACAAACAAGCTATAGACAGAATAAATTTGTCTGTCCTCTCACCTCAACGTGGTACTTCAATTAATCTCAGTTTGGGCTGATATTTGGTGTTGTTTTTCATTTATAATTTTATGGTAATCATGTATATTGTTCCCCTGGTTCTGCTTACTTCATTCTGCTTCAATTCATATAGATCTTCCTAGGTTTCTTGAAAGACCTTATATTTGTTTTTTATGATGCAAATAATATTCTACCATATTCATGTAAGGAAATCTGCCTCATTTCTCACCAAAGAGAGCCACATTATTTTCAGTTTCTTAAGACACAAAAACTGCTATGATGAGTATTTTAGTAAACATGAGACTTTTCTTTCTAGCTTTTACTCTCCTGGTGTATGTGGCATTGCCTGTTTTTGATGAAGCTGTACTGGTTTTGAGGGTTCGCGGCTTCCTTTTCCAAATGTTTACTAACAACGACATTGTTAATATATCTTAAAATTTTATTGAGTCAAAATAAAGCTCACTGACCTATGTCAACCAACTATTTACCAAAGGTTTGGTCCAAAGAAACAAACAAAATCAGTTTCCCCCTTAACTGAAGGTTTACCATAAGGACAAAAAGAATGGGGGCTGCCCTTACCAAAGGTTTGTTCAAGAAAAAACAGAATGGGGTTCACCTTACTAAAAGTTTGACCAAGAAACAAACACAATCAAGCTATACATGTGCTATAACATGCTTATTTATTCTCATTAAGCCAGAGAAACATGCATGCAAGGAGTCAGAAAATAATTCTGAACTCAGAGGCAAGCAAACTGAAGGAGACCCCTTTACACACTTAGAGCAATCCTAACTCAAGATGCCTATGTCATCCCAAAACTATAGTCTCCATATGTGTTAACCATAATATAACAAAGGAATTTCTGAATAGGATAGATATATAAGTACAATAAGATAGTAGAAGTGTCAAAATGTCAATTGAAATTTGAGTTTCAGGATGTCTGTGTTTTTATCATTAACATGACAATATATACATGCACACACACATGCACACACGCACACACACACACACATATATATATAGCATAACATGTGTCCATAAAATACCAAGATAAGAAAAGCCCCATTATTCAAGATAGTATCTGGTTCAAGGTATCTTGCCCTAGACAGTCATAAGCAGAAGAATGCTCCTGCCTTGTAGTTTCTGATACAGGAAAGGGTATTTTGGGTCCTCGGAGAGCAAAGCAAAGCATATCTGTAATGCCAGAGAACATAAGGCATTATGGTAGGTTCAGCTCAGAGTGGGCCAAAAATGTCTTTCTCCAGATTGGCCAATCCAGGTTTTAGGCCTTTCTCAGGTGATTGGGGCTCAAAATGGTTGACACTTATAGTTTGTATCCCATATTCTCTGCCCTTAAAAGAAAATCTGGATAATGTTTTTACCTTCTCCAGTTGTAAGCCATTTTTCTCTTTAAAAAGTTTTATTATTGCTTTCTATTTTCACCTCAATTGTTTCCCTTTAACCCTCTCTCTCATTGAACCATCCTTTGCAACAACAAAAAAAGTTTAAGATAAAACAACAGGCCCAGTGGCTATGTCCATAACATTTTTACATCCAGGAATGTCAGAGTCCAACTATTTTTAGTGTTCCTTTTATTTACATTATTGTATAGCTTGGGCATATTGTTCCTTTGGTTCTCTCTACTTTGCTATGCATCAGTTTATAGCTTTCAATATTTTTACAAAGTCCTCATTTGCTGTTTCTTATGGTACAAAAATATCTCATTATAATCATATATCATAATTGTTCAGCCATTCCTTAAATGATGGACGTGCATTTTGTTACTAGTTTTTTACTATTAAAAAATTTGATAGGAATGTTTGGATGGACGAGGGCTTTTCTTTCTATCTCTGGTCTTCTTGGGGTATT
Organism: Phalanger gymnotis; assembly: GCA_028646595.1. Classification (NCBI taxonomy): domain Eukaryota; kingdom Metazoa; phylum Chordata; class Mammalia; order Diprotodontia; family Phalangeridae; genus Phalanger; species Phalanger gymnotis. Next base: position 283,925,015 of record CM053626.1, on the reverse strand, counting down.
TCTGCCTTTCTGACTCTTTATATCTAGTAGTACATATCTTATTGCTATTGTTCAGTCATTTCAGTCATGTCTGCCTCTCCATGACCCCATTTGGGTTTTCTTGGCAAAGATACTGGAGCGAATTGAAATTTCCTTCTCCAGGTCATTTTACAGATGAGGAAACTGAGGCAAGCAGGGTTATTAATTTTCCCAGGGCCACACAGCTAGTAAGTGTCTGAAGCTGGATTTGAATTCAGGTCTTCTTGACTCCAGGTTCTGCATTCTATCCACTGTGCCACCTAGCTGCCCCAGTAGATAAACTACTGGGTACTTTATACTATAAAGTATACAGTTCTTCACAGTACTGTAGATTACACAGTTTATCTCTTGACTTTTGTTAATACTACAGAAGATGCTCATGTTGGGGGAAGGGGAATTTATTTTGTATCCTATTTCTTCTTTTTTCAAATTTTCTTATTGGTCTTTTGAACCATTCTGGGCTTGGTATATGTTCCATAATTTCTCATGGTCCCACAGAACTTGTAGTGTAATTTTCTTTTTTATTTGGGTTTATTTTTCAACTTGTTTTTGTTTCAAAAATCCCTCTTTGCTCTTTTAAAATTAATGTTCTTTATTCTGAACTTTTAAAAATACCTCCAAAATATAAGTATTCCCATAGACAAAGTAGAACATAAAGAGAATAGCATGCTTTAAAAAAAAAGAAAAGTATGTGATACATCCAATCCTCAACTTTCCTAGAGGTAATGTTCTCCCCAAATAGCACAAAGTAAGAAACACAAATGTTGACACATTGAAGCTATGGGAAATAGGAAATTAGGTTCCCTCAACCACCCAAAACTGCAATCTTTTGCAGCTACCAGCAGCTGCAGACATTCCAGCATGAAGTTTATATAATACCTTTACTTTCTCACTAAGCTGTATCATTGATTTTCCATGCTTGGGCTTGGAGCCTAAAGACTTAAAGCTTTGGGGGCATAATTGCAACTCAAAATTTGAGTTTTAAATGCAAACAATGAAAACATGCAACTAATGAATGGGAGCTCTTTACAATAGTAGAGTAAACAAGACCAGTGAAGAGCCTAGTAGGATACCAACCCATCCACAAGGGCATACCATGCCTCTCATTTTTTTTCTCTACTGTGCATAACCATGAATGTGCGCTGTTGCCAATGCGAAAGTAAAAATGAGATCACTAGTCATTCAAATGTTTGAAGTCACAAAATTTAAACCCACAAATGTTGAGGGTTGACTGGACATTCAACACTTTCAAATTACTTTCAAAGCTGTCTCACTTATCTGCACCTCCTTTTGAATTTCCTTCTGCTCTCTTTTGGGCATTTATTTTTGTGTTTCAATGGTCCGTTTTTTTCCTTTTTTTTGAGCATCACTATTGCTAATAACCATCTTCCCCCAAATCCTCCCCATTATAAAAGTTTTTAAAACTCTTGTGACAAATAAGCATGGTCAATCACAACCATGCCACGTAGTTGTCCATATGCGTATATATCTATTTCTGCACCTTAAGTCCATCACCTCTCTGCCGGGAGAGACGGAGTTGTGGCTGGTCATTGTTTTGATTGTGTGTGTGTGTGTGTGTGTGTGTGTGTGTGTGTGTGTGTGTGTGTGTGTGTGATTTGTTCCTTTACAATACTGTTACAAAATTGTTCTCCTGGTCCTGCTTACTTCACCCTACAATTGTTCATACAAGTCTTCCCAGGGCTGATTGAAGTTGTCTATATCATTGCTTCTGGTAGCACTATATTGCACTACATTAATATATCATAATTTGTTCAGTTATCCTAATTAAAAGGGCACTTTTTAATTTACAATTCTTAGTCTTTTTCCCCTTTTAATCTGCTCTGCAAGATCTACCCTATCTAGCTCTTTTTGTGGTGACAAAGAATTAGAAATTGAAGGGATGCCTCCATTGGGAAATGGCTGAACAAGTTGTGGTATATGAATGTAATGGAATATTATTGTTTCAAAAGAAATGATGAGCAGGTAGACTTCAGAAAAACCTGGAAAGACTGAACATGAATTGATGCTCAGTGGAGTAGAACCAGGAGAACATCATACACAGTAACAGCAACATTGTGTGATGACCAACTTTGACAGACTTAGCTCTCGTCAGCAATGCAATGATCTAAGACAATTCCAAACGACTCATGATGGAAAATGCTATCCACATCCAGAGAGAGAACTATGGAGCCTGAGTACAAATCAAAACATACTATTTTCTCTCTCTTTCTCTCATTTCTTCTTTCTTGTGGTTTTTCCCTTTTGTTCTGATTCTTCTTTCACATCATGACTAATGTGAAACTGTTTAATATGATTATACATGTACAGCTTATATTAGATTACATGCTGTCTTGGGGAGAGAGGAAGGGAGAGAGAAAATTTAAAACTCAAAATCTTATAAAAGTGAATGTTAAAAACTAAAAATAAATTTAAATTTTAAAAAAAATCCACCTTAGCCCCCCTCTTAACCTTTCCTCTTCTTATCCCTTCCTATTTCCCTCTTGAATTCAACATTTCTACATCAAATTGTATGTGAGTGCCTGCCCTCTTATGTCTGGTTTTGGTAAGAGGTTCAGCTAATGTCCCCTTTCTCCCACCTCCTGCTCTATGTTTGCATACTCTTCTTGCACTCCCCTCTCCCCACCATTTATAAGAAATAGTAAATTGCAATCCTTTCTTTCTCCTTTCTACATTTTCTTCCTCCTTTCTACACTAGAATATTTCATTTAATTTGCCTTTTCTTTGCTCTCTGAGAATCCTTAGAAGAGAGCCAATCCACCTCCACTTCTGTTTGTCCTATTGAACTCCCTTAAACCAGCTGAAGATGTGATTCTGAAGGGACACTTGTTTTTTCCCCACCCAGTCAGAATGTGAACACTTCATCCTAATATAGTAGCCCCTCCAATTTGCTCAGATAAATTCACCTTTCCAAGATTCTCTTGACCCTTGTCAAAGTTGAGAACTTCCGATCTTTTCAACAGAAACACTTCAAAATTCTCTACTCCACTAATAAGCAATTTTTCCCCTGTAAGATTATACTTACTTTTTCTTAAAATACATGTTCTTTGCAGGATAAGTTATTCTTCATTGTAAGTTTTGTCTTCTGCCTTTTAGAACACCACATTCCAGCTTTAAAGGGGGCGGAGCCAAGATGGCGGCTGGAAAGCAGGGACTAGCGTGAGCTCCCCACCAAGTCCCTCCAAAAACCTATAAAAAAATGGCTCTGAACCAATTCTAGAACTGCAGAACCCACAAAATAGCATAGGGAAGCAGGGCTCTAGCCCAGGACAGCCTGGATGGTCTCTGGGTAAGGTCTATCCCGCACAGAGCTGGGAGCAGAGGGGAGTGGAGCTGAGCGGAGTGGAGCCCAGCGTGGGCAGTGTGGACCAAGCAGACCAGGAGCCGGGCGGAGCGTGTCCTACCGCCCTGAATCAGTGAGCTGTGGCAGTTACCAGACTTCTCAACCCACAAACACCAAGGATAACAGAGTAGGTTAGTGGGAGAAGTTACTGGGGACTGAGATAGAGTTTGTGGTTCAGCTACCGCCCCTGGGGCAGCGGAGGTGGGGCAGCTTTAGAACTACAGCTGCAGTTGCTTCTGGACGCAGGCCCACCTGGTGGGAGGAATTAAGTGGCAGATCAGAGCAGGAGTGAAGAGTCTGCTGAAGATCTAAGTCCAGTCCAGGTTGGGGGTTC
>CM053626.1:283899805-283920802 GCA_028646595.1 Phalanger gymnotis | reverse complement strand
AAAAAAGTTTTTGCATGCAACGAGAAAATAAGATACACAGGCAATGGGGCATAGAAATTTATCTTGCCCTACAAGAAAGAAAGGGAAAAGGGGATGGGAGGGGAGTGGGGTGACAGAAGGGAGGGCTGACTGGGGAATAGGACAACCAAAATATACACCATCTTGGAGTGGCAGAGAGGGTAGAAATGGGGAGAAAATTTGTAATTCAAACTCCTGTGAAAATCAACGCTGAAAACTAAATATATTAAATAATAATAAAAAAAAGAAATGCTTTAAAATTTTTGTAAAAAAAAAAGAATACCACATTCCAAGATCTCTCATTTTTAATAAAAGCTGCTAGGTCTCACGTGATTCTGATCGTGGTTTCTTAGTACTTGGCTCTGGCTGCTTACTGAATATTTTCTTTGACCCAGAAACTCTGGATTTTATCCATAGTATTTCTGGTACTTTTCTTCTTGCAGTTTCTTTCATGAGGTGTTTGGTGGATTCTTTATATTTTTACTTTGTCCTCTGGCTCTAATAGACCTGGACAGTTTTCACTTATGCTTTCTTCAAATAAAGATGTCCAGATTTTTAATACATATAAACATATATACATATATATGCATATATTTTGTTTTCAGGGAGTCCAAACATTCTTCAATTTTCTCTCCTTGACTTGTCTTTAAGGTCTTTTTTTTTTTAGCAAATACATTTTCCTCTATTTTTTCAATATTTTCATCTTGTCCTAATATTTCTTGTCTCATTGAGCCATTGAATTATGTTTGGTCTACTATAATTTTCAGGAAGTCTGTTACTTAATACCTTCTATTCTAATCAAGATATTCTCTTTCCAATTCTTTCCTTCAGGCTTTTAATTTTTTATCTCTTGCTTCATTTCTTTCAGTTATTCATGTAGTTCTTGTGAAAAAAAATCTTTTCCTGAGTCTCTGCTTGCAGTTTTTGTGAAGTTACTCCCCTTCAGTTTCTTCTACTTCCAGCTTTAGTTCTCGAACATGGACGTTTTGCCAGAGCCAACCTCTACCCCTGCTTTTTGGGGGCTGGGGGGTGGGATGGTTAGGTTTTCTTAATCTCAACCTAGATTACCTGGGTTCCTGTGCTATAATAGCACCAATATGTTTTAGGCCCTTCTGTTTGAGGTTTAGGATGTTGGACTATGAGGGCTTTCTATGGTCTCTCAAGTGCTATGGACCTTAGAGCATCTGGATCGGGAGTGTCCTGGTGTGAGCCCTTACTGTACCCAGAATGGTCGCTGCTGCTTCCAGTAGTTCCAAGCTACATGTTGTAGGTTTCCAACTACCTTGGGGCTTTCTAGTGAGAGCCTTTCACTACTAAATACAGATAGATGATAGATAGATAGATAGATAGATAGATAGATAGATAGATAGATAGATAGATAGATAGATAGATAGATAAAAATTAAAGACTACAGATTTCTTTGGCCAATCTCTGGTCATGCTGGGAGGCCTCTGCCTTGTTTGCTGGCATTGGCTTTTTGTTTTTTAGGATTTTTCAAATGTTATTTTTTATTGGAAGGGGTAATTACAAATTTATTTTCAATTCATGGAACATAACAAGCATTTCTATAACAGTACAATAAAAAAGATGATTCCTTATGAAACTTTCAATTCAACATGTGCAACTTACCATCCCCTCCAAATATAGTATGTAAATTTTTTTCATTTTTTCTTACCTCCCTCCCCTCCTGCCATAACAAATGTCTGTGTGTATGTATATGCATTATTTATATATGTAAAATTATTCTATATATACTTGTATTTATCAGTTCTTTCTCTAGATGCAGTTAGCATGTCTTTTTTATATGTCTTTTATTTTTCATTTATGTATTTATAATAGTCAAAATGACTTAGTCATTCTAAGTCATTCTTAAAATAATATTGCCGTCTGCCAGCACTAGCTTTTCTGGTGGACCCCTTTTTCTGTTGCCCAGCTTCTGACTCAACTTTTTGCAGATTTCTGGAGTGGATGGAGTTACTATAGTTTCTCATGTATTGCTTGCTCATTAATCAGTCTGGTGCTATTTTTAGGCTTCTGTGGGAGTGGGTGTTAGGAATTAGCCTGCTTCCATTCAAGTAGCTACTTTAGATGAAAGTCTTGAGGAGTTTCAGGTTATTTACAATTATAGCATAATTTGCATGAGTGTGCATTATAATCTATCCTGGTTTTCTCAGTTTTTCTTCTTTTTTTCATGAGTATCCTTTGTTTTTCCTATTTGAGAGCCTGGCTCCTTCCCAACTTTCTCTGTTAACCATCTTGCCACCGTCCCTTTCTGAGTAGGTACTATTATATGAAGGTTCCACATCATTCAGCCCCTCCCCCAGTCAGCTGTTCTTCAACATTCTCTCCTGTCCACACCACTAGGGCTAGGTGGTTTCAAAGTTCACTTTGCACTGAAGTGGGGGATGACTACATTTGAGTTGGTACCCTCCTTTTCTCTTGCACAGATGATCTCTGCAGTGCTAGGTTTCCTCTCACACACAAAGTTGTTTCTTCTCTCTAGTTAAGGGGACAGGTAAGAACAATACCGGGTCTCTCATTAAGGAGTAGGTAAAGTGAGGGTTTGGGAGCGGGGAGGGGATATCAGATTGGGCTGTAGGAAAAGAGTGATTAGAACCAAACCAGACCTTGAAATGGAGTTCTAGGGGGTCAGACAGGTTGCACAGAGGTGAGGGCATGGGTTTTTCATTGCTCCACTCTCATTTCAATGGGCATTAGGTTGCGTGGAGATGTTTCCCATCTTCTGATAACAAGCTTAATTAGTATATACCAGGCATTTTTCTGACTGATTTGAAATGATGGGGTTTGGGAGCTGTGCTGAGAACAAGCTTACTCTACTATCTTCCTAGTCCTATATCTTTCTCATACTCTTTTGAAGGCTATGGATATCAGCTCAGTATTCACACACAGCTGTTCTTTCAATACTCAGTAGGGCAGCGCATGCGAGCCTAGTGACTTAAAAGAGTAGCAAAATGCTTTGTACTTATCTCTTTACACATATTGGGTTTCAGCTCCCTATTTTTGTTCTGTTTGTTACAGCGCAGTGACGATTCTCCTTGGCAGAGAAAATAGAAGAAAATAAAAGTTTATTGGTTTTGTCCTCTCTTAGTAACAAATTAGCATTGTCCCATCAATCCCAAGTAGCCATCCTATCCAGTCTGAGATTCTTCTCTTTTTGGTGATTTCTAACTAAAAGACAGAAGAAAAAGAAAAAAGTACCTTTTCCTGTCCTTAGCATTCCTTACATTTGGTTCCCACGTAAACCTTGCTTATGACCCATATTTTATATATTTGTATACGGAAAGTTGGAGTTTTATTGCTATTGCTCCTTTCTTGATTTTTTGTCCCCTACGAATTAGTGGTCACACTTATAAAAGGAATCATGTTATAGAAGAGAAATGGCTGGTCTTGAAGTCAAGATGATCTGAGTTCAAAATTAATTACTAGTGGTATGTCCATGAGCAAGCTACATACCCATAAACTTCATACTCCAGCCAATTCTTTTTGGGTTTTTTTGGGTCACTTTCAGTTTTATTGATGTTTTTGTTTTATATTACATACATATTATTACATACATATTATAATACAAATTATTTCTACTTTATGAAAGGTCTCACGACAAAACAGTTAAGCAAAACTAATAATACGATGACCTCATCTAAAAGTTCACCCAGCATTTCACTTTGAAGCAACCTCCAACCCCTGTATTTTAAAAAATTTAATAAAAATGTATTTTCTCATCCTCCCATCCACCATCCCATTGAAAATAAAAGGGAAAAAAATTATTGCAAGAAATATGCATAGTCAAGTCAAACAAATTCCCCTGATGGCTGTACACACAAAAAAAGTCTCATTCTGAACCCCAAATCCATCGGTTCTCTGTACCGGATAGCATGCTTTCATCCTTGGCCCTCTGCAATCATTAATGGTGGCTGTATTGATGACACTTCTTACAGCTCTCAAAGCTTTGTTTTTAAAATGTTGTGGTCACTGCATAAATTGTTCTTCTGGATTTGCTCACTTCATTCATCACCAGATTATAAGTCCTCAAAATTTTTTATTCTTATAGTATTTTTAGGACATTCACCAATTATATGACGCTTTCCACCATCTCTTCTAAGCTGTCAATTTTCCTTTTTTTTCTTTCCTCCCTAACTTTTCCATTCTGTTATTATCTCTTATTTCATTTCTTCCTGCAATCCCTTTGGCTATGACTTTTTTTCTACAAGGCTTTACCTGGACTTATGGGGTTGCTAATCCTCTTAGAGGCTTACCCTGAGCATCTCTCTAAACTTCCTGGTGTTCAGAGTTTTCCTTGGTTTGTTAGGCATGGCATGGCACACGCTTGAGTCATGGTCACATATGGTATGGTCAAGTCCTGCCTGGTCCTGAGTTAAGGCCCTTCTCAGGGCTGCTGTGGTGTGGCACTCTGCCTGGGGGCCCCATTTAGTCACAGGGTTCTGGGACATCTCCCTGCTGGAGGCTCCTCCTGAGGTTCTTTCCCCTTGCTGCAGGGCTCAGGGGCTGCTCCCAAGAAGGGCTCCTGCCACAGGCTTCTGAGTCTGTTAGGGCTGCTTTCCTGAAGCTTTGCTCACACCACTGTTGTGGAACACCCAGAGGCTGCCCTCTCTTCTACACTAGGGTTGGGTTCAGGCATTAGGACTACATTAGTCTCAAACTCTATTTGGTTCAGGTCAAGAGTGTAGATTACCACAAACAAGTCCCACTTCGAGCCTGGCTCAGGCAGCCAGCCACAGAGCTTGGGTAAAGCTTCTTTCTGGAAGTGCTGCAACTTCCTGGAATTCTCCACCTGGGAGCTGGCCTCTGTGTTCCCCCCTTGACCTGACTCAGCTTGTCTGTTCCAGGATCTCTGTAGGACTCTGAGGATCCCTCTGAGGATTCCTGGGTTGGGTGAGGTAGTAGAGAGGGGATTCTACCTCTAAGTCATAGCTGAGTGTTTGCAGTACACATGGAACCCTCTGTGTCCTAGCAAACAACCCTCTTCCCACACATCCAAAATCAACTCTCCTCAAGTCTAGGGTACATATTAAGTTAAGCCCTCTTTAGCTATCCCAGGCTTTAATATGGTTTCTGAGACCAAAAGCTGTTTAATTTTGTCTCTGGATTTCCAGAACCAAGCACATAGTAAATGCTTAACACATGCTCGTGAATTGATCAATCATCCCTAGCTCTAAAATTCTATTTCTTCAACCCACTCCTAAAATTTTTTGATATTTTATGTTATGTAAATAAAACATCTGAATGATTTCTAAACTTTATACTCAGTGTGATGCAGACATAGCCATAAAAACATGTGGTTGCATCGTGCCAGTCTCTTTCCTCTAGAGGTATCCACACAATAGTACTAGTAGTATCCATTGACTGAAAAAAAAATAATAGCAAAATGACAATGCTTGGTGCACGTATGGATTGGCAGCCCCCCCACCCCCACCTCCAAGCTATGGTCTACTGAATACATGTTAGGAACCACTGCTAGATAGACAGATAGGTAGATAGAGAGATAGATAGACAGATACAGACAGACAGACATTCGTGTATATACATACATACAACTTTGGTATACATATACCAAAGAATGTGCTGAATTTATACCCTTGTTGGTATCCACTCTAAAATAATAAAGCATTGTGTATCATCAGCAAATCGTGCAAAAATATGGTTAGTTTAAGAAATGGCACCTGGCATCTCTGCTTCGGTGGGCCAGTAATCGATTATTTTAAAAAGGACTACGATGATGATAAACCACTGGCATTACTAGACAACCAATGTTATCCTTCAAGGCTCTGCAGACATACAGGAGTTGTCTTTATAGACTCTGGGTACTGTCCTTAGGTATAAATACTCTGTGGTTCCCTGTGGTGATTCGTGACTGAAATAGATAGTTGAAGTCAGGAACTCTTGTTTTGTATGCATTCCTTGAAGTGAAGTCATGGAAAAACCACCTGTCTTATCTGCCTGTCATTATGGATTCAAACGACATTAGTATTAGGACAAGCAAACTCAAAGAAAAATGGCCAGTGATCTAATAACTGCTTACTGCATGTTTGATGCTTCCAACAAAGCCTTTCCCCTTCTTGAGGGCATGGTTACTCCAAGGGCCTTGAAAACATTTCAATGCCTACAAGAGCTCTGCTATACGAGAATAAAAAAACATACAATAGATTTGTTTATTTGATATGGATAAAAACCCAAGAAGTCTGTGCTATCAACATGCTACCAGTGTGTAATAAAAGAGCTGTTTTTATTTTGCATTTTAGAAATAACACTATTATCTTAACTTCCATTAGTACTTGAAGGTTTTTCTTTTGGAATGTTAAAAGAAAATGCTTCTTTAAAAATGTATTTATATAAATATACATTCATAAGAAGGTAGAATCATTTGGCACTTTTCGCTGGACCTGGAAGTAAGCAGATTTAACAGAATTTAATTCATTTGCAATGTTAAATTAGCTAAGTCAGTTCAAGAAATAATATCCAAAGGAGAAAAAAGTTAAACGTCCTAACCATAATGAATTATTAATTGAATACAAAGGTTGTAACTATATATGCATCATTCTAAAAAGTTCCCTTTTTTACCTTCGACTTTGAGACCACATTTACCTTATGTTACTCTTATGTCATTTGGGCCCTGACTACCAACCTTATGGACATAGGTACAATTTTGAGAAGATCTAACAAGATCTCTCTGGCCTGAGAAACCCTGGAAATGAATATGTTTTTGGTCTCTGTCTCTCACATATAAAAAAAAAATATTTCCCCACCCAGAGAAACCCTAAGAAAATCAATATTTAGATGATTTTATTTTCCTGAAAAGAACTCTTGGCTCCCTTGCAAGCACTCAGACTAACAAGACATTAAATATAGGGCAAGTTTTATTTAACCTGATAAAGAACTCATACCTGAGTCACCAGGCAATCAAGAAAGCTCTTCCTCCTTCCCATAGGAACCCATATAGTCATTCTGTCTCATAGTACTCTCCTGTGTGACTTAGGTTTGTTAGGAAGTCAATAAACCCTCCCCTGCTAATAGACTTCACCTTTTCGTGTAGGGAGACAATAGGGTTGCTGCAAAGTCAAACTTTCACTTGGATCTACATAGTTTGCATGATTCACAGGACCAGCAAAGGGCAAAGTTTGGGTTTGTTCCTCCACATTACGCTTCTCTGCTTCCTTGATCCTCAGTCCATACAGCTTGTTGCTGGCCATGACCTCCTCCGCTCTGAGTCTGTACTGATGTCCTGCCTTAGGGTTCCATCCCCCTTGCCTCTTTGTCTTATCAAAGCTTCACCTTCTCCGCCACTTGTGCCTAGTTGCCACTTCTCTTGGGGCTGTGTATGTCCCACCACCTTCTTTAGGTCCATGCTTCCAGTAATAAGGAGATGATGGTGCATGAAACACGGACCTGGAGAGAGCAATGGAATTTACAGGGAGAGAGGTATGCAAGTGCTCTCTGCATCACAGAACATATGGTACTTTGGGGATGGCCATACTTGTTAGCAAGTTCTTCTTAACATCATCAGGCTTAAATTTGCCTCTTTGTAATTCTCATCACTGCTCCTGGGTCTGCCTTCTAGGGACAAAAAGAATGAGTCTAATATTTCTTCCATGTGACAACCCTTCAAATATTTTAATAAAACAATCATGTCTGTTACTTTTCTATTCTCTAGGCTAAAAATCCCCAGTTCCTCCCACCAATCCTCAGAAGACTTAGACATGAAGCCTTTCCTCATGCTAGCTACCCTCTGAACAAGGCAAAGTCCAGAGATATGATCACATTGCTCCTAAAAACCATGCCTCCAAGAAGCAGCATGGCATAATGGATAACAACCTGGCATTGTTGCCAGGAAGACCTGGGTTCAAGTCCTATCGCTGACATCTGCTGGCTGTGTGACCCTGGCCAAGTCACTCTCAAGGCTCTAGGAGCCTCTCTAAGACTAATTTGCAGAGAAGGTTCTGCCTTACATTGGCAGAAAGAGTTCTCCAGACCAGTAAAATCACAGGTGCAGTCCTTATTCCTATATCTCTGTAATGTAACCAAAGATAGCATTTGCGGTTTTGTCTGTCACATCGCACTGCTAACTTGTATTAAGCCATGATCCACTAAACATCCCTGATGCTTTTCACATAAATTTCTGTCCATCATGCCCATATCCCACTCCTGTGCCCATCCTGTAATTAGGAAGCAGGAGGTGTTTACTCATCTCTATTGAATTTCACCATATTAGCTTCAACCCAATGCTCTGCCTTGCCAAGACCTTTTTGGATCCTGACTCTGTCATCTAGTGTGTTACCTATTTCTCTCAGCTTTATGTAATCTGAAAAATTGACTAGTATTTCATTTATACCTTTACCCAGGTCACTGATTAAAAGATACTGAATAGCAATGCCAACACAGATTCCTGGGGCACCACTCTACTGGAGACCTCTAGCCATGTTGATATTGCATGGTTAATGACTACCCTGTCTCAAATCTACATCTACACATCTTTTCTATGGGAATAACATGAGAAATTCTATCAAATGCTTTGGTAAAATTAAGGTGGCCTATATATATTGCATTCTCCTAGCATATCCCTTGAGTGACCCTGACAAATTAGAGGAAAAGACTCGCCCGACACAACCAGCCCTTGGAAATCACCGCTTGCTTTGGTAGATGCTCACTAACTGTCTCTGAGCCAGTCTAGAATTTTCCCAGAAATCAAAGTCAAGCTTATAGTTTTCCCTTTCTTTTAAACTCAGGAAAAGATTTACCCTTATCCAGTCCTTTTCCATTCTCCACAATCTTTGGAATACTCTGACAGTGGCTTAGCAATCATAGCTACTAGTTCTTTTGGTCCTCAGTGCTGTCATTCCTCTGGGCCACACGACTAGGTATCTCCTTGCTTATCCTGGGTGGCAACCCCCCCATGAGCCTTTTAATCCATCATTTGCAAAGCAAAGGTCACCAGCAAGTGGCAGTCCTCCACTTAATAAAACCCTTTTTGCTATTATTAGGTTTCCTTGCCAACTTCAACTTATTTTGAGCTTTAGCACTCCTGATACTGTTTTCATAGGAACATATCACGTTCTTATATTTGTGCTTCCATCTTCTATACATATATATATCTTTTAAAAATCTAATTTGGGTGGTGAGTTCCCTGTGGATCCAGATGAGTCTCTTCAGATAACTCTGGTGTTCCCTCCTCATTTGAAAGCTTTCCCTTTGTTCTTCTCAATTTTATTCTTGAGAGCTTCCCATCCCTCCTCAGCTGACTCTCCCCCACCCCCAGCCTAGAATTTTAGTTCATAGGATCCTACCTATCCTTCTTCTGAACCCTTTGAAATCAACTTTCTCCAAATCTCGGCTGCATGTCAGACTCTGCCTGACCTTCCTCTTCTTTTCTGTCACAGATTCAGTGACAGAGTGATCCCTTCTCTTCAGTGTTCCTACCATCTCCACCCCAGGAACCAATTGCTCCTGTTAATGAGAATCAGATCCAGAACAGAATTTTTCTTTGTTAGTTCTTCTACCATTTTTAATTGTTAAAGCAATTAACAATGAACATTTAATTAACAACTAGTTACTCTGTTTTGAGGAGAGCTCAAGCAGATATCTAAATAAATAAAGTCCCCATCACTACTATACGGTGCTTTTGTGTTAGGCTCATGACCTGTTTCCTGAAGTCCTCATCTAAGTTCCTCTTTCTATCTATAGTATACTCCAATAGCACAAAAAAAAAATCTCTTTTCCTTCTCTTTCCATTGGTATCACTCAAATACCTTCCACCATGCTAGTTCTCAGATTTATACTTTCTAGTTCCCAGATTTCCCTTCTCTGGTTCCTGGATTTTTTCACAGAAATATACCTTCCTAATACACAATGTTACCCTCACCTTATCCTCTTTGACCTATCTGGCTTCTTTTGGATAAAGTTTAATCTCCAAGCCATATTCCAGCCATGGGTTTCATCCCACCAAATCTCAGTGATACTTATGAGATCAAATTTGCCTACATGTGTTAATTCCTCTCATTTGCTGCCTAAACTTTGGACATTTGCAGAGATTTGATAATTAAGGCTATCAGTTTTACTACTCTGTGCTTTCTTGAGTTTTGTCTCCTGTGAACTTCTGAGAATTCCAGCTGCTGTACTTCTGTCTTTGTAGCCCCTCTGTAGCTTAAGGGAGATATACAGGCATTTTTATCCATCCCCTATCCTTGGATTTGCAAGATATTGGGCAAATTTTTTTTAACCAACCTTTGTTAGGTGTGCTCTATCCCTGGCCAAGAGTCCAGCATTCCATTATTTTAAACTGTGCTACAGAAATCCAAATCCTACTCTCATCAATCCCTTTCTGAATCAATTCTTCTTTTATGCATTTTTTCCCTTCAGTGGTCAATGATAAGGAAAACACAATCTACATCCTCTGTAGTTTTCAGTTTCTTGCCTAAGACATTGAAATCTTTGGCAATATTTTCTAGGCTCCTTCTAGCAGTCTCACTGTACCCAAATGAATCACCGGAAGTGGAGGGTAGTCATTTGTTTTGACAGCACATAGAACATTCTCTGTTGAGTTCTGGTTATGCCCCTAAGAAGACAAGAGACCTCTTCACTGTTGCTATCAAGTCAAAAATAGCTGTCTCGGTAATCCTGGTAGGAAGTCCTCAACGACCAGCATTATTCTCTTCTTCCTTTGATCCTTCCTGAGTAATCTGCTTCTGTGGTTATACTTCATCATTTCTATGTGGATGAAGAGCTGCTTACCCATCAGAATTTCCAGCACCCCATTCTTCAGAAAGAGTCTCAAATTTATTTTATAGCTCCTAGTGTACATCTGTCCTTTTCCTTCTCCTCCTCCATGTGACATTTTTCCTGACAAGGCTCATATTTCCCCTCTGCCACTTCAATCAATCAATCTTTGTATGAAGCACCTACCATCTACCAGGCACTGTGCTAAGATTCTTTTCCCCCATGGAAGTCCTATTGCTGTCTTTTGTTTTTGTTTTTAGGAACATTTCACTCTTCTTGTCAGTGTGGAGTGTGAAAAGGTGTTCCTTGCACCCCTTCCCCTCTCTTGTAAGAAGAAAACAAATATAATCTTGGAACATACATAAGTCACTTGGCTGTGGCAGAAATACGAACTTGACAGACTCAGTGCAAATCACTGCAAAATTATCCCTGTTCTGATCCTGAGATATTCAGCCTTGTTTTTTAACTGCCCTTGGGTGCTTACACTTCACTTTTATAGCCCAACTTCTGTTTTCAACCACTGTACAATCATACTCCACTTTCTTCCCTTTGTCTCTATAATTCTTAGCCACACCCTACTTCCTTTCCCTTTTCTCACAGACTCCTTAGTTATCTTGTTCATTCCTTTGCCAAATAACTTCTTTACATTCTCCTTTGAGTCCTTCTATTTAGCCCCTTAACCCTCTTCTTTTTTCAGATCCATCCTCATACTGAGTTCTTCTCTTCCTACAACTGAAGATGTTCACTTTCACCTTATTCTCAAGTTCTATCAAATTTCTCCCTTTCAAATTCAGGATCTGGCCTTTTTCACAATCCAAATTCCTCAAAAACACTCTAGAAATTTATTTTTCCTTATTCAGCTTAATTCCTTGTCTACTTTCCCACTCTTCCTGCCACTTTTTCCCACAGGAAATAGAAGTAGCTGGACTTAGAAATGATCTATTTATCCTCAGTTTCTCCCAAATTTCTCCTTCCCAAATTCAGTTTCCAACTTTTATAAATTCAAATTGCTCTAAGTCACCTTCACAATATCCTTGTACTCACCTTTTATTCTTCTGCCACTCTTCCTAAACAAAAGATTTCTTCAGGTAGTTGTTGGAACACTTCTTTCCTATGTTCTATCAATGAATGTGTAAATACCTATTCCCCACTCTGGATCAAGTCATGGCAAGGCTGAGTGAGCTAAGGTTAGTTCATAGTGAAGTAGTCATTTAAAAAAAATAATATTTTATTTTTCCCCCAATTACATGTAAAAACAATTTTTAACATTCTTTTAAGTTTTGGGTTCCAAATTCTATCCCTTCCTTCAGTCCCCCATTCCTGAGACAGCAAGCAACCTAATATAGGTTATACATATACAATCATATAAAATATACTTCCACATTAATCATTTTGTGGGGAAAAAGCTCAAACACCCCCCCCCCCAAAGAAAGAAAGTGAAAAACAGCATGCTTCCATCTGTATTCAGACACCATCAATTCTTTCTCTGGAGATGGATAGCATTTTTCATCATGGGTCCTTTGGGATTGTAATCATTGTAATGCTGAGAATAGCTAAGTCACTCAGAGTTGTTCATTGTACAATATTGCTGTTATTGTGTGCAATGTTCTCTTGAATCTGCTCACTTCACTCTCCACCAGTTCCTGTAAGTCATTCCACATCTTTCTGAAAGCCAACTGCTCGCCATTTCTTATAGCACAAAAATATTCCATTACAATCATATGCCACAGCTGGTTCAGCCATTCCCCAATTGATGGGCATCCCCTCAATTTCCCATTCATAGCCACTACAAAAAAGATCTGCTATAAGTATTTTTGTGCAAATGGGTCCTTTTCCTTTTTTTTTTTTAATCTCTTTGGAATACAGAACTAGTAGTGGTATTGCTGGATCAAAGAGTATGCACAGTTTGATAACCCTCTGGGCAGAGTTCCAAATTGCTTTCCAGAATGGCTGGATCAGTTCACAACTCCACCAACAATGTATTAGTGTCCATTCCAGTTTTTCCACGTCCCCTTCAACAGTTATTTTTCTTTTTGTCATATTAGCCATTCTGCTAGGTGTGAGGTGGTACTTCAGAGTTGTTTGAATTTGCATTTCTCTAATCAGTAGTGATTTAAAGCATTTTTTCATATGACTATAAATGGTGTTGATTTCTTTGTCTAAAAACTGCCTGTTCATATCCTTTGATCATTTATCAATTGGGGAATGACATGTATTCTTATAAATTTGACTCAGCTCTTTAAATATTTGAGAAATGAGGCCTTTATCAGAGATACTTGTCATAAATTTTTCCCCAGTTTTCTGCTTTCCTTCTAATTTTGGTTGCATTGATTTTGTTTGTGCAAAAACCCCTTAATCTTATATAATCAAAATTATCCACTTTATATTTCTTAATTCTCTCTATATCTTGTTTGGTCCTAGATTCTTCCATTAATCCATAGATCTGACAGTTAAACTATTTCATGTTCCCCTAATCTGCTTATATCACCATTTATGTCTAAATCATATACCCATTTTGACCTTATCTTGGCATATGGTGTGAGATGTTGGTCTATACCTGTTTTCTGTCATACTGTTTCCAGTTTTCCCAGTAGTTTTTGGCAAATAATGAGTTTCTGCCCCCAAAACTTGGATCTTTGGGTTTATCAAACACTAAATCACTATGATCATTTACTATAATGTATTGTGTACTTAATCTACTCTAGAAGTAGCCATTTAATTCCTACCTTCCCCAGAATGTGGATAGTGTTGCCTTCCACTCATTTCAGACCCTCCAACTCAGTCTTGTGAGATTTGGAGAATCACACTTACTGGCTTTCCATTTCCCCCCCATCTCCTATCTTTCTCCAGGCCATTTGGGTCAGATTGTGCAAATGACCTCGAGCTGCTTCTTCAAAGATTTCCAAAAGGGAAGGGGTAAGGGGCCAGATACAGTGTTTGGGTTGGGCGGGGCCCCAAAAGACTCAGAAGAAGAGGAGCAGAATCCCCTATTACATATCAAATTAGAATCCAAATATTTTAGAACTAATAGGACATTATAGGTCATTTAATCCAAAGTCTTCCCTTTACATATGAGAACACAAAGGCTCAAAAAGGCTAAATGACTTGTCTAACATCACACAGCAAGTCAGTCAAAGATCCTAGATTAGAATTCAGTTCTTCGGACTCCTACTCCAGTGATATTTCCATTTTAATACACATTATATAAACATGTATATTTATGTTAAATATATATGTTAAACATATATATGTTACATGTTTGTGTGTGTGTGTGTGTGTGTGTATGTGTATAACACTCTCCACCGGCTGACTATTCTAAGATTTTCCAGATCAATGAGTTGTGTAAATGGTTAAAAAAAATAGCACTTGACATCCAGTATGAAATTATGTCAGTGGAATGACATTAATCTTAGTGAAAGCAGGCATCTAAGAGGCTAAGTAAGCTGATACCGTTTATAATAGAGAACTACAACTACTTTTAAACTAATGGATCAATTAGTAATGATAAGGTCAAGGAGTATCTATGACTACAGTTGGTAGTAAAAAGCACTGGGAAATTAGGACAGCTTAAAAATATTTTCCCTTTAGTTTTCATCCTTTCCGGCATTTTCCCACTGAACAGCTCTCCCGTTCAATACTCACGCGGTGTGGCCATTTTCACCAAAATAGGATTCACAAGATCTTCCAGTTGCTGCTTTTGTTCAAGAAGCTCTTCTTTAGTTGTTTCTGCATGGAGCTCAAGCCACTCCATTTTGGCCCGGCAGGCACTGATGAGCAAGTTCTAAAGAGGAAATAGGGACTTTTCATTCCACTTGCTAAAATGTCAACAACACAAGCCCCCATTGTAAACAACCCCAGGAAACCTCCAAATAGTGTTGCCAGGGAAACAGTAGTCCCTCACATAATTTGAGGTGGTAGTGACCTACACCAACTTACAGGTCCACAATAATGACAGCTGACATTTATATAGCGCTTTGAGGTTTGCAAAATACTTTATATTATCTCATTTGATTCCCCACAACAATTCCATAAGTCCTACTATTATTCCTTTTGATAGATGAGGGAAAAGGTTTATAGGGATAAGGGGGAAATTATATAAAGGAGAGAAAACTTCAGAGGCTGAGTGACTTACCCATGGTCATTTATAGAAGTATAAGGGGTGGAATTTGTATCCAGGTCTCTCTGTGGGATACAGACATATTTGCATAGGTGGAGGATGATAGGATGAAATATTGAAGCCCTGCCTTCTCTCTCTTGCCTATTATCACCATCCCATCCACCATGAGTAACCTTCCTTGATTCACCTTTTTTTTTTCAAAAAAAATATTTAAAAGGCTCCTTTTGTTTTGAATTTCGTTGTTCAGTCATTTTCAGTCATGTCTGACTCACTGTGACCCCATTTGGAGTTTTCTTGGCAAACATACTGGAGTGGTTTGCCATTTCCTTCTCCAGCTCATTTTACAGATTGGGAAATTGAGGCAAACAGGGTTAAATGACTTGCCCAAGGTCACACAGCCAGTAAATGTCTGAGGCCAGATTTGAACTCAGGAGGATGAGTCTTCCTGATTCCAGGGCCAGTGCTCTATCCACTGCACCACCAAGCTGCCCATTTTCCCCATTTTGTTATGGGGGATGGGATTAATCAGTCTGTTGAGCCAAACATTTATTAAGCACCGACTACTTGCCAGTCACTATGCTAAACTTGGAGATGATACAAAAAGAACCATTGAGTAAATCAATGAAGTCACACAATCCTCACTCAAAGTAAAAGATAAAATACTCTTATATTATTCCCTACAAAGGTGAGAACAAGTCTTGGTTAATCAGTAAAAAAATTAAATTAAGTGGGAGATGTCTTAGGAAGTACTGGAGCACACAGAAGGAGACTTAATCCTGCTTCGCAGATCCTCTAGAAAATAAAAGGCCAGTTCAGAATCCAGGTCATTAAAAAGCATCTGTCAGAGATTTAGGTTCCAGCAAGCAGCAAATGAGGAGTGTTCCAGCTAAACTCCTTCAAAAGAAGCTGCCTGAAGAAAGAACCCTTGGGCTTTGGCCTTGGTCTCCTCTCTTTCCCTTCCTCCTCTCCCTACCTCCACCTTGACAGAAGAAGCACCTTCCCAACTTCAGAGGTTCTACGGGATTCCTAACTTCCCAGTGGCCTCCTAGCAGGGTCTCTGGAACAACTGAGAGCAACAACTGTACCAAGAGCTAAGGAAAGACTCAATTAAGACTCAGGTCTACAAAGAGCCCAGCAGAAAAACTAAACCATATCTAAAAAGCAATATGTTGAGGATTTCCAGGATCTAAGTTACTCCTTTGGCATACATGCTCTCTAAGTTGAGCCCACTTTCCCCTGGACTCTGTATATATTTGTGGGAGAAAGAGGGCATCGTAAACTTTTGAAGGGATGCTTTATACAAACTTTTCTTACTGCTTTATCTCAATAAATACTCTTTCCTAAAAGCTATTTAAGTCTGTTTGACAAATAGATAATCAAGACAGAAAACCAGTGGGAGCTTGCCACCTATAAAGGAGTGGAAAAAGACATCCTCCAAGGCCTTAGGGGGTACTCTCGTTGTCCCTGAACATGTGAAAATTCAAATCAACAAATACTGTAAAAACAAGTAACACATGCCCAATATGCTGGAGCTGGAAAGGAAATAGAGCAGACAGATACCAGTGCTCTCTGTAATAAAATTACACGTGAAAAGAAGCACTATTCTGTGCTAACACAGAAGGGGAAAATTTAAAGGCATGTATAGATAAATTCACCCCTATTCAATGTCCTTTTCTATTCAACAATTTTGAGTATTTTAGGGATGGGAAGAACAGGAAGTTGTGATTTTAAGAAGGGATTTTATGATGGAAGAATTTTGATGTTTGAGATGAGGAGAGATAAGGACACACAAAGAGTTATTGTTGCTTGGTAATTGAGAAAAAAATGGTACAGAACATAGTTTTACCTTAGTTTCCTATCTTATCCTACAATGCAAATGACAGACAATGTGGTTCTTTCATTAGAAAGCATGGTTTATTATATAAAGGGGTCAAAGAAAGGGGTTTTTTTTGGTCAAAACTATTCATTGCAAAGAATCTGCTGTAACCAGACCCACAAAATTCTCCTATCTATATGCTACTGACCAAGCCATGGAGAAGTCTCATTATACAATGCAATCGTTTCTAGAGTGTGTCATTTGCTCAGGCTTGATACATGCCCTTTGAAGGGGGTGATATCAGACTGTTTCAGGGGAGAGGGGGCTGTTTCAGGTTCTTCTTTCTCACAGAAGTATACACTTTCTAAGGAAAGACTCAGAATTATGGAGAGAAATTCATGAGTTCAAGACCTAAACACAAACACATTTTTGGCAATGAGAGTATGTGTCTCAGGAACATTAAAATCTGTTGTTGCAGAAAGGATCTTTTTGATTTCTTCTCGATATTTGACATATTTCCAAGTCACTCAACAATTATCTATTTTGACCTCACTGAGCTTCTACCTCACCAGAGGTTGTCATGTAATAACAGTAATAATTACAGTTGAGGATCAGAACCCATCTGCAAGATGGAAGAGTCGAGATGTGAGATGGAGACAGGGGTGGTGAAGTCAAAAACTTTGCATTTGGATTCAGGAGGCCTTTGCCAAAATCCCTGCTCTCTTACTGAATGCTACTAACTAATTAAATGTTTAAAATTAATTAATCAATAAGGCAAAAATAATTAATTAAAGCACAGGGCCTGGCACATAGGAGGTGCTTAATAAATGTTCGTTGATTGACTATGTAAATTAGCTACTCTTTTGTCTATTAGCTTTCCTCTTCTTTTAAATGGGCATAATAATACGTAATTTGCACTACCAACCCCATAAGATGACTATCTCATGGATTAAGTGAGGTAAAAAATGATATCATTCTAACAGTAGAAATGACTATCTGCTTTGCTGCTGCACCCATAGGACCTTTCCATCTGACTTCTGGTTGAAACTTTCCATATACATTATCTTCCCCAAGAGAATGTGAGCTCCTTGAAAGCAGGGATTGCCTTCCTATTTAATTTGTGCCTCACCATGACTAGCACAGAGCTTTGCTTAATAAATGCTTTATTCATTCATTTGTTCCTTCATGAAGTAATTCATGAAAAGTACAATAGTCCAGATACATGCTGCTATCATCGAGATCTAGGACCATGGAGGGGTCTCAATAAAAGCCAAGCAAAATACCTTGTCTTCCTTGTTCATCTTTCCTGGTGCCTTCTCTGGATCTGTAATGATTGCCTGGATCTTTGCAATGGACTTTTTCAGAGCCAGGTGAGCAACTGAAAAAATACAAATTAAAAGTGCAATTAAAAAAAAAAAAACTTCCTGTCAAAAATCTACCCTGCTTGCCATGTTGTTCTTTGTGGAATTTCAACAAAGAGACTTGTCAATCAAAAAGAACTTATTTATTCAGCTCAATGCCTCAAATGTTTATTGTCTCCTATGCTCAAGTGCTAGGTCCTAGCAATGCAGGGTTGAAACGAGAGATATAGCCTGTCCCCAAGAAGACTACCATTTCATAGAATACCTACCATATGCCCAGCAGTATTCTAGGGCATCGGCATTACAACCCAAAATGTAAATAAAAGACATGGTCCTTGATCATGAAAAGCTTATAATCTACAAAGATAGTTACTCTTTTTTAAAAAATTAACTTAATAACCAGCAGCGACAAATAGTAATGATAATAATTAATATTTAGATAGCATTTCAGATCTACAAAATGCTTTGTACACATCTTATTTGATCTTTATAACAACCCTGTAAAACAGGCACTATAGACTTACTATCCCTTTTCATAGATTGAGAAGCTGAGAATGAGAGAGAGTAAGGAACTTGAGCATGATCCCACTGTCAATAACTTTCAGGAGGAGGGGACATTTAAGGCCAGGTCTCTACTGACTCCAAATATGTCAAAATAGGAAATAATGGGAAAATCATAAATAAAATTATAAACATAAGATATTATTATATACATTTTAAGAAAGAACACTTGATCCAACTAACAACAAAAAGTTTGTTCTGTGTCCTACAGAAGTCGAGTGTAGGAAGGGACCTTAGCAGCCATCTAGCCCAATCCATACATCAAAGGAATCACCATTGTAACTTACACAACAAATGGTTGTTCAACTTCTTTTTTTTTATTAAGTAATACTTTATTTTCCCCCAATTACTTGTAAGAACAATTTTTAACATTCACTGTTTTTTTGAGTTCCAAATTCTATTTCTTCCTCCCTCCCCTCTTCCCTCCCTGAGATGGTTTGCAATCTTTACAGATGAGGAAACTGAGGATTTGAACAGTTAAGAGATTTGCCCAGTCACACATTTAGTAAGTATCTGAGGTGGTATTTGAATACAGGTCTTCCTGACTCCAAGGCCTGTGCCTTATCTACTATACCATGCTACCTCTAAAGGAGACCTTCTAACTTAAAAGTCAAATAGAGAATTAGGACAAGAATTAGGAGCCTTCTCACAAGAAGAAGTTCAGAAGACAGTATATATGCATCTGGGCTATCTAGCTGTTCTATGTTCCAAAACAGCCTGGCCTCTAGAGGCTAAGACTCTAGGAACTGAGAGCTCACTCTCTTTAAGGAGAAAAAGAACCTTTCTTTCCTCATCCAATGATTGGGAGTAAGAGGTACCTCCCTAACTCCCTGTCTTTGAAAGAGAGTTGAAGCTCTTTTTGGGTTCTAAACTAAAAAAGAGGTGGTAGAAACCACTCCTCCTAAGTGATAGCTGAGGACTCCAGGTGAAGCCCAGTGGGTATCGGCAGAGAGAGATATGATGCAATGCCCAGCGGAAAGCAGGGGTAAAATGATAGTATAAACATCAGTGCCCACTGGGAAGCAGGCCCACAAGGAGCAGCGCACCACTGTAAGACACCACCAGCCCTATAATGTCAAACATGTAAGCTGCCCTCCCACACATGTACCCTGGACACATATATTCCCTAAGTATACACCCCTCCACACGGGAACTGTAGCCACACATATTCCCCCTTTTAGTATCTGTTAGTAATATGTGTCCTGGCCACAAGCACTCCATACATTTGTGTTCCTCACACATGATCACTGTTGACAATGATGGTATATATATTGGTGGGAGTGTCCCAAGTTTGTGGGAGGAATACCCCATTGCTACTATTCTGATTATGTTATTTCATCAAATGCTTTTGCTCCTGACTCCTTCTGACTAGCAAAAGTAAGCAGATTTAGGGGCAGAGGGGAGGGGGCAGAGAAGAGTTCATCAGGGAAGGGGATAAGCATTTATATAACACCTACTAAGTACCAAGCACCTGTTAAACACTTGACAAATATTATCTCATTTGATCTTTGCAACAATTGCTGGGAGGTATGTGCTATGATTATCCCCATTTTTCAGGTGAGGAAACTGAGGGAAACCAAGGTTAAATGACTTGCCCAAGGTCACACAGACAGTAAGTGTCTAAGGTTGGATTTGCACTCAGGTTGTCCTGACTGCAGACCCAGCACTCCATTCAATGAGACACCTCATTGCATCAGCCATAGATTTGAGTAAATGAAGAGTCACAGAACACCTGGATCCTGGCATTGCTCTACTAGGAAGAACATGTGAAAGTAGGAGCACTCGAAGCACTATAACATTATTATATCAATAGATACAGAAAAATCCTTCATTAAAATATAGCACTTATTGGGGCAGGTAGGTGGCACAGTGAGTAGAGCGCCAGCCCTGGAGTCAGGAGGACCTAAGTTTAAATTCGACCTCAGACACTTGACACATGTACTAGCTGTGTGACCTTCGGCAAGTCACTCAACCCCCATTGCCCTGCCAAAAAACCAAACAAAAAAAAATATACAGCACTTATTTATGCTAAACACTAAAAAGTGTAGGAATTTTTTAAGTATAGGAATGAAATAACCTTTCCTTAATATATTCAAAAGAATTTCTATAAAACCTATAAATTCTATAAAAATTTCTATAAAACCAAGAGATAGCATTATCTATGAGGGACAAACTGACAAAATGAAAACATTCCCAGTGAATGTGTAGTGAAGCAAGGATGCCCATGTGTTGTTAAGCAAAATTGTCTCATTAGCATGGCTTTTGTTTCTTTTGAGTGGAAGTACTTTCAGCTGTTAAGTGCTAAGCCCCAGGCCCAGGGCCCTGTCAGGTGTGAAACCTGTGTGGGTGTGGATTGGTGACTTAGGAGGGGCCAGCTC
>CM053626.1:283882022-283899305 GCA_028646595.1 Phalanger gymnotis | reverse complement strand
TGACAGAAGGGAGGGCTGACTGGGGAACAGGGCAACCAGAACATATGCCATCTTGGAGTGGGGAGGAGGGTAGAAATGGGGAGAAAATTTGTAATTCAAACTCTTGTGAAAATCAATGCTGAAAAATAAAAATATTAAATAAATAAATAAATAATAAAAATAAAATTAAAAATAGAGTAATGTAGAGATTTGGGTCTAGCCATAATGAAAGGCTTATAGCCTCAGGCAAATGCCTCACCAAGTGGGAAGATTCAAGGAGAATTCAAGGGGGCTCCCTGATCCTGTACCCCATCACCTCCTAATTCCATCCATTCTGAAAAGAGAGCTTCTTCATACCTCATAGTGGGTTAGCAGAGTATAAACTCTTCTTTATACCTCATTTAAGACCCTAATACTTTTTTGCCTTACCTACCTATCTTCTGTGTTTTTATCAGCTAGGTAGGGGAAACCAATTGATCAAGGGCTTTCTGATCTCTCTCCCCTCTTTCCCCCACACAAATATTACACACTATTTTAAGACATATTTGGTCACATAATACTGCAGTATTAATGGTATATATTTGCGAAAGGACCACAATTAAAATAATTTCAGCTTCTGTGCCAACATGTGTATAAAAAAAAGAGGTAAAGAAATTCTAAAGAGAACTCAATAAAACCCTTCAAATTTAATCAATAAATATATTAACATTTAATCATTTCAATGCAAAAGTGGAAGATATGAACAACAGACTGGAAAATATCATCTGAGTAAAAGAAATTAGGGAAGTAGAAGACAAGCAGTGCTAAAGCCAAATGACTATATATCATGAATGCTTTTTTAAAGGAAAAAAATCAATAGGCAAAAAACACAGAAGAAGCCAAAAATTGGAAGTGATCATACTTTAACTGGCAGGAAATGATTAGTTACAAATGCAGGAAAAATTTCTCACTTGGCAATCTGTATATATTACAGGAAAGATAAAAATCAATACCAAATTAGAGCAAATAGTAAATATGATAAGATATGTCATGTGATTAAGGCAAATCCAAACTAACCTACTTAACACAGCTGACAGAGAAAATGAGAAGTGGACAAAAGTACAGACATCATTCACAGATTTCCTTTTCCTCCTTTGTACAATTTAAAAAGGAAATTAAACTGAAGCAAATCAATTCCTACAACAAGGAGATCAAGAATCTAGAAACAAATGAATTAACTTTTCCATCTGTTGTTTATCTTCCCATTTTAATCTTTAAATGCCCTCGGGATAATTCTGCTGAGTTGAGTCAAGCTTTTCTTTGTTTTTCCTTCAACCTGTCTTGGAATTATGGGGCAATACTTCTCTATAAGATTTTACAAACAAGTTTATTTTCTAAACAAGCATTTCTCTTGACAATCATAGCTCTCTGCTTGGAAGTAGACAGAGTATTTACTGACTGAAGTTATTTGGGAACTCTTTGGTCTCCTTGTTATGACAATTGACATATATCAATTAAGTTTCCAAATAAAATTGCCATAATCAGTTTTGGTATTCTCTCCTCCATTCATTTCTCAGTTTTGAGGGTCAATAACTTCTTCATCATATGCAGTTGTAACTGAATGTCACATCTTTTTCCCATTTTTACTGTTGTTTCTTACTGGTATTCATTTTTCCTTTTGTTCTGCTTAAATTAGTGATCTGACTACACATAGACACCTAATTCAAGAATGACTGCCACATAAGTAACAAACAATTTCCTATACACATTTAATGATCATAACTGTGAATGGAAATGGGATGACCTCACCTATCAAATGAAAAACAATTGTCGAAAGGATAAGAAAGCAGAATCCAAAAATAGGTCTTTTACATGAAATACACAGAAACACAAGGTTCACAGAGTTAAAAGAAGAGGTTAAAGCAAAAGTTATTATGCTTCAGCTAAACTCAAAAAAGCAGGGGTAGACAGCATGATCTGAGAAAAAGCAACAGCAAAAACAGGCTCAATTAAAAGAGATAAATGGTGAAGTTATGCTATACTTAAAGGTATCATAGATAATTAATTAATATCAATACATAATATACAACAAATGACACAGCAACCACATACTTTAAAGAAACATTAGACAAGTTAAAGAAACAAAAAAAAAATCTAAAATAGCTAAGGATCTCAACCAATTAAGAAAAAGAAGTTAAGGACCTGAAAAGAATTTTAGAAAAATTAGTTACATTACATGTCTAGTGATTATTGAATGGAAATAGGAGTATGCATATTTCTCAATAAAGCCAACAACTTAAATGATTAATATTTATAAACATATAAAATTTTAAAGATAAACAGAACAAGCAATAAAGATTTTAAATAGCTTAATCCCAGAAAAAGAAATGAAATTTAAGCCATATATGATCTCCCAAAGGGAAAAATGCAAACAAACCTGGAACCAGGTAGATTTACTAGTGAATTCTATAAAACATTTAAAGAAAAATCAATTACGGTATTATATAAAATGTTTATGAAAATAGAAAAAAGAAAGATCCTGCTATATCCTTTTATGATATAAGTATGGTCTTGATACTTCAACTAAGGAGAGACAAACCAGAGAAAGAAAACTATACACTAATATCCCTAGAGAATATTCATACAAGTTTTTAAATAAAATATTAGCAAAGAGGCCATAACACTTATCCAAAACTTTATACCCTACGACCAGGTTGCATTCATACCAGAAATGTGGGACTGGTTGAATACTAGGAAAATTAAAAACAAATAGTCATAATGATAGCAAAAACATTAAAAATGACATGATTATAGGAATAAACATAATCAGTTTTGCAGAAGTTATTCTTGGTTATAAACTTATCTCTTTTGCCCTTTGGAATATTAAATTCTAAAATCTCTTATTTTTAATACTAGTTGTCAAGTCTTCCATGATCCTGACTACAGGTCCTTGTTACTCGAACTACTAGTACACTAGTAGAGAGGCACATACTTAGAGAGTATAATTGGCAAGGAGAAGGTGCAGACATGCTGGTGCCCTGAAAGCCTCAGGCTAGTCCCCCAGGCTCAGTGTTTCTGATGGCTATGTGCCTCCTCTGGGCTCCTGGGCCTGCTCTTTGTTAGGCCCTGTGTCTCTGACTAGGCAAAATGTCATGATGGATGGTCCAGGGAGGCAGAGAGAAATCACTTACACATACACACATACACAAACACACACACACACACACACACACACACACACACACACACACACACACACATACACACACCCAGTCTTCCTCAACCCTCTGCCAAGAGGCAAGGAGCAATTCTCTCTCAAGAGCTAGGTTCTTCTTCCAAAGCTGGCTCCCTTCTCAGATACTAGAGCTTGTCCCCCTTAGACCTGCTTCCTGCCTTGACAGACTCCTTAGAGAGTGGGTCTTGCTTTTTAAAGGACACCAGGAGCATGGCTAATTCTTTAACCAGGCAAAACTAACCACCCTATAATTCCATTGAATTTAATTAGAAAACTTCTTCACATCTCCTAAAAGAACCAAGAGTATTAACACAAATATAAATACTTCTTTACACTTTAAGACCTTAACTCTTCTTGTCTCTGTTACCTGCCCCTTACATCCTGTAATTTTATCAAGTAGGCTGGAGGAACTCAAAAGAATGGATCTCCTGACCAGTACCTCCACATTATGAAGATAACTGATCCTCTGCCCCAGATAAAAGGGGCGGGTAAATAGGAAAATTCAGTGCATGTGTTAATTTAGTTCCTCCAGAGTGGCCCATTCTTTCAACGAAAACATTTATTTTATTTGTACATTTATTTGTACCTCCTTAAATATTTTTTCCTTTCATAGTTTGATAAGTGTTTATCTTCAACAGATAGGGTGTTTCCAATTTTCTGATACAAGAAAAAGAAGAGTTATGAATATTTTTGTATTGATAGTGCTTCTCTTTCTTTTTATGGCAGTATTCCCTACCCACATTTCCCTAG
Source organism: Phalanger gymnotis (assembly GCA_028646595.1). NCBI lineage: Eukaryota > Metazoa > Chordata > Mammalia > Diprotodontia > Phalangeridae > Phalanger > Phalanger gymnotis. The sequence continues at coordinate 283,895,362 of CM053626.1, read as the reverse complement.
AATACTTTGTTTAGATTTATCCTTTGTCACTGTCACATTCTACCATACATGACAGTGACTTGTATATGTGCTCTATTCACCAACAAGGTTATAAGCTCCTTGATAGAAGGGAAATTGGCAGCTTTCATCTTTGGCAGCTAGGTAGATAGACAGAACAGTGGATAAAGCACTGGGTCTGGGGTCAGGATGACAAGTTCAAATCCGTCCTCAGACACTTCTGAAACTAAGTCTCTTAACCTAGGTTTGCCTCAGTTTCTGCATTTGTACAACAGCACCTGACTCCCAGGTAGTTGTGAGGATAAAATGAGATATTTGGAAAGTATTTCACAAACCTTAGAGCACTATAAAAATGTTAGCTATCATCATTGTTATCTTTGCGTATCCATTTCTTAGCACAGTGCTTTATACACAGTATTTAACAAATATTTGTCGAAATGAATTATTTCCAAATGAAAACAATGTACCATCAAACTAATGCCACAATGGTCTGACTCTAAACTATGCATTTTTCAGACTGCACTCTTTTTCTAAATGCAGCTTGCATAAAGGTTAAGTACGCTTCCTATAAATTGGGTGTTCTTTTTTATGTGTACCCATATGCTCTGTTTCTTTTCTTTTAGAGAGATGTCACTTCAGGTGTGTAGCCCATAATGTATAAATAAAATAAATGATTTTGTTGGAAGAATGGGCCACTCTGCCTGGGCCCAGAGAAACTAGATTAACACATACACCGAATTTACCTATATTTAAGCATTTGCAAACACAAATATCTGCTGAAATTCTGAGAAGCCAAGTAAAAAGCTCCTGCTGTGCCAATTTCCCACTCTATACAAAGCAATGTTCCATGGCTATAGCAAAATTCAGCAGATGACAGAATCCATATCCTGAAAGCACAGTGGTGATTGTGACTATTTTTATTTAATGTGGGTGTAAAAAGTGAACTACAACGTAGACTATTTTAAAGTTCACGAAGCACTTTATCTATATTATCTCATTTGATTTTTGAAACAACCCCATAACATAAGTAACACAAGAATGATTATCCTCAGGACTCAAGCTAGATAGGTTACCCAGGACCACACAACTTATGTTAGAATTGGAATATGAGCTGCCATCTCTCCTAATTCTAAATTCTGTATCCTTTCCTCTACACCAGGGCTGTTCAACCTTAGGTTTTTATTGAAACAATAGACAATATATTTTGATTTGCCATTTTAGTGAGAGCTCTGCGTGTAGCTCAGCTTCATTTACTAAAGCATTTATGTAAATTTCTATGCTTGTAGGCAGGCCACATGCATTTTGGACAGCCCTGCTCTACATCATAGCACCTGCCTCATCATGTACTATCCATCATTCAGATGGAGTGATTGACTCAGTGACACAACCTTTGAATCAATGACTTTCAAGGCAAAAAGAAAAATGCTTATAACTCAGGTCACGGGTACCTGCAAAGTCCAGGTAACCAACACACTCTGTCTGAGAGTACCGAAGAGCCACATCCCGGGCTGTTTCATTTCGGAAGTTCAGTGCTTCGATATCGACTTCCAGATCCACCAATGTCTTTAAAGTTTCCACTTGGCCCCAGGCTGCAGCACAGTGTAAGAGTGTGTAACCTGATAAGGTGAACAAAGGCAATCCAATCAAACACATTTGGATAATTCAGAGTACTTTCTCTGGTGGAAGAGATAAGTCTCTAAAATGCAGCAAGCTGGATCCTTTGGATCAGAGATTTAGAGCTCGAAGGGATCACAAAGACCATCTAGTATGACCTAAGATAAGCTTCCTAAAATATTCCCTAGGCAAGGAGTGTGAAGTATGCCCTCAAATTAATTTTTAAGGGCAAGCTCATGGGAGTATGGCAGCATGGTAGAGAAATGGAAACCTTGGGACAGGAGGCCACTGCTGGGGAGTTACAAGGCAGAAGAAGAAGAAGGAAGAAAAGCTGGGCTAGGCCGGCTGGGGAAGAGCTAGCTGGAGTTACTTAAACAGAAAATATTGTCAGAGCCCTCTAAATTTAGTTTCCAGGGGAGAGGAGAGGGGATTCTGCTCAATTTACCCTAGTTACAGCTCTGAGCTACAAACTCAGGGATCATCATAAAATTCTGTGCCCAAACACTATTGCTACAGTTATGGAAATTACTATTTTCCCAAAGAAATTAGACTGAGAAAGTACTTAAAATGCAACGAGAGAGTTCATATAATCCCCCCTTAATTTTAGTGAAAGTATCAGACAAAAAAAATTGAATAAATATTTCATGATGATAGTGAAAAGGTAACAAAATGTTACTATGACTATATATATTAAATAGGACTAGAAACACTAGGCTGGGAGAAAAAAAAGTGGCCCAGTAAAAAGCTTCTATTTGAGACCAAAGTACTTCTTAGTGCTTAAAGAGGATAAGGCCAGACATAGGGGCCTTTCTGAGAACAATGAATGAATGAGAAACATTTTACAAAGTCTTGCTTAAAGGCTCAGAAGTAAAACCACCACCTCTGTTCTGTACATCAGATCACAGCTCTGGTGCTGGAAGGGACCTCAGAACACATCTAGCCCAACGCTCTCATTTAACAGATGGGAAAACTGAGGTGCAGTTGGGCTAAGCTAATTGGCATCAGAGGCAAGATTTGAATCTAGGTCCTTTGACACCAGTAACAATGCTCTAAGAATTCCATACACAACTACAGAATTACTTTGTAACTTTGGACAGGCACTCTGTCCATTTGTTTTTCCACTTGAAAATGCTATCTAGACACCCCCTACCTTCACAAGAAGACACAATCCATGTCCTGAAAACAACAATGACAGTAGTGACTGTGATTGTATCTATTCAACAAAAAGTATCCGAGAACCAACTGGATAATACCTCATTTTAAAAACTCATTATTTAGGTTTTTAGTATTGAAAATAACAAGCAGACTCACTTTTTGAATCCCCAACACATTTACTTGGGCTGGTTGTTATCTGTTCTCGAAAGGACCAAAATGACATCACTATGTTAGAGTCAAATTTCAGTGTGTCCGACTGTGGCTGATCAGCTCAGATACAAGCTCAGAATGCTCTGCCACAGATCAGACACAAACAGTCCATGTGAACATTTGGGGTAGATTCTCTAAATTTGCCCACCTTGAGTTTCTTTTGAGCTACTTCAATTCTGCTTTGTTCACAGAGCACAGCACCTTCTTTGATGTGGGCACTCCTTGCTGAGTGGTCCTGTGTCAGTGTCTCCCATGTCATACAAATATTCATATGTGTGTGACATAATATGAAAAGGCATATGCACAAATAGGCTCACAAATAAAGCAGAGTACACTGCCCAGTATGTGTTAGAAAACTATTAGCAGTACAAGGATAAAGGGCAGTAGCGTAAATGTACATTCAGTATGGTGTTGAAAGGAAACCCTGCACATATAACGACAAGGTGAGTGTGTTCTCATGCCAAGGCTGATGTCTTTCTTTCAGATATTCCCAAGTAGCTTTCTTGTCTCTATAGATACAGTCATTTACTTAATTAAATCAAGCACCTACCATATGCCAGGTACTCTGTTAAGTGTCAGGAATACAAAGACATAAGAGAAAGGATCCCTACCCTCAAGGAATTTCCATTCTCTCAAAGGGAGACAACATGTACATCTATATGTATGGACAAAATAAATATGAGCTGTTTCAAGGGGGAGGAGCTGGCAGCTGGGAGGATCAGGAAAGGCTTCATATAGAAGGTGATAAGCTGAACTTTGAAGGAAACTGGGAATTCTAAGAGATGGAAGAAAGCACAGAGATAGGAGAAGGAGTGTTATGTGTGAGGAACAGCAGAAACAACATGAGCAAGGTATGCCTGGATAAATTACATATGGGAGATTGTAATGTATAATAACCCTGAAAGGGTAGGCTGAAGCTAGGTTGCAAAAGTCAAATGGAGGAGTTTTTTGTTTTTGCTTTTTAATCCTGGCAGTAATAAAGAGCTGCTGGAATTTCACAAGCAAGAGAGTAACATGATCATACCAGCACTTTAGGAAAATCATTCTGGCAGCTCTGTGAAAAACTGGATTGGTGATAGGATAGACCTGAGATAAGGAGGCCATTTTTTTCTTGTTCAGTTGTTTCAGTCCTATCTGACTCTTTGTGACCCCATTTGGGGTTTTCTTGGCAAAAATACTGGAGTGGCTTGCCATTTCCTTCTCCAGCTCATTTTACAGATGAGGAAACTAAAGCAGAGTTAAGTGACTTGCCCAGGCTCACACAGCTAGTATGAATCTAAGGCTGCATTTGAACTCAGGTCTTCCTGACTCTAGGCTGGACAATCTATTCACTGCACCACCTAGCTGCTCCAAGGAGGCCATTTAGGAGGCTACTATAATATAATAGCCCAAGTAAGTTGTGATAAAGCCTTGAATTAGGCTTTAAAGATGTGTATGAGAGATGCTACAGCAATAAAATTGGTAAGATATGGCAAATGAGTGGGTATGTGGGATAAAGTGAGGGTGAGGGATCAAAGATAACACCAAGGGTGACTGGAAGGATGGTGATACCTTTGATAGAAACAGAAATGGAAAAGTCTGAGAGAAAGAGGAGAAGTTTGAAGGGAAAGACAAAGTTCAGTTTTTAATATGCTGAGTTTAAGATATCTATAGGACAGCCAATTCAAAATATTCAATAGGCAGTCTATGGTGTGAGATTAGAGCTCGAGAGCATAGGGTTAGATATATAAATTTGAGAATGATCTGCATACAGAAGATAATTAAACCCATGACTGCTGTGGGTTTATTCTAGAGCAGGGGTTCTTAACCTGGGGTCTATGAATTTATTTTTAAAACTTTGATGACTTTATCTCAATATAATAGGCTTCTTTTGTAATCTCATGTATTTTATTTTATGCATATAAAAACATTACATTGAGTAGGGGTCCACAGCCTTCACCAAAACTGACAAATGGGTTCAAGACACAAAAAAGTCAAGAATTCCTGTTCTAAGGAGACAAAAAACTTGGTCAGAAAGAGTTGATTTGGAATCTCAGAGCCATTGGAACATGGGCTTCTCCAGCCTGAGGGAAGAGAACTAAAAGAAAGGCATGGGGCCATGTGGGAGGGAATTTCCCTACCCTCACATAATACAATGGTCACTTAAGCTGCATTGCTTCTGGTGACCCCTGTTACCTGTGTATAAATTAAAGGAAAATATAAAAATGGTGGTCAAATTTACTCAATTTTAACTTAAAGATACTAGATTGCTTTGTTAGTTGACTGATTTCATTCCTAATAACACCAAAGAAAAAAAATAGAATACCTCTAGCCGTTTTCCCATTCAGGTTCACACCACATTTTGCCAACATTCTAATCACGTCGCTTTGCCCAACCATGCATGCTGTATACAAGAAGTTCCTACCAACGACATCTTCTTTCAAAACTAGCTGCATAACCTTAGAGTGAGAGGGGTTTTGTGGGTCTTCAAAAATCTTCTTTAGTTTCTCTATGTTTCCTGTAAGAATATGTTGAATAATGGTTTGTAAGCTAGATATATCCTCAGACTCCGTAATGGTTTCTTGTTCTTCTGAGATTTCGGCTTCCTTGGAAAGTTGTGGTTCCAATAATGGAACCATTTTCTTGTGTGACACCTGAGAGAGAAAAATGAGTGATGTAAAAACTGTTCTGAGCAGCCAAGCAATAGATGTTGGGCACTATTTTGGGCCTAGCACAGGCAGTGAGTGCTTTCAGAGTAAGGTTTCAGCCCAAAAGAAACTTTTGGCACAGTGCCTTGCAAACGCTTAAAAACATTTGTTGAACTTAACTGAATTGTTGTTCTTCAGAGAGGACCAATGGCATTACCAGGGTGACGTCTTGACTTGCCCATGAATCAGATTTAAGTGAGGCAGAGCTGCACAAAGCCTTCAGCTTCACTCTTCCCTCCAAGTCACTAAAGTCCAGTGGCAAGACAAAAGTCAATACTGGCAGTGGCACAGAATGCAGTGGATGACCTTGGCCTTTCTAAATAAAGGTCTTTCCCCCGACCTCAGTTTGTCTGAGGCAACTCCCTTTCAAAGACTACCAGGCTGGGTAAGAATTGAGACAAAAGATAGCCTAATTTAACCTCACAAAAACATCAGTCTGAAAGGGAAAGATCCTCTAAGTTTCAGCACCAGAACAGAAAACAATTGCTATTTACACTCATTCTAAGCCAGAGATTCCCAAAATGGGTGATACCACCCCCTGGGGGGCACTGGGTTGACATAGAGGGGCAGTAGTAGCCTCAGGTACAATGGGGGGATGTTGAATAAAAATAATAGGGTGCTGAAAGCATAAGGAAAGAAGAAAAGAAAATATTGAAAAACCATTCATGCATGTTTCATCTGTTGTGTAACAGAGCTAAAATTGTAGAGATTACATTATTTTCCAAATATACACACAAAATGCAAGTTATGACCAGTCAATGGTCAAGACTGCTGACAGATCTAAACAAGCAAATGTTAGCAGGTGAGCATGTCAAGCATTGTTGGGAAATCCAGCACACATTGGCAGGAATATGTGCATGTAATGACTTGTTTGCAATATAATACTATATGGTTGGTTACGTGACACATGTCATCAAAATTTCAATGAAGGAAAAAACCCACAAATTTACAATAAATTATTAAATTTAACATGCGTCTTTTTTAAAATTATATATTTTTTGAAATGACATAATTTTTGTTTAAAAATACTGATAAAGGGTTAAAGATTTCTAGGGGCGTGCTGAGTAATTTTTTTTTAAAAAAGGGGGTGGTAGGCCAAGTAAGTTTGAGAACCTCTGTTCTAAGCCATCAAAACCTAAACAGTGAGCTAGCTATAGAGGCTTGGGTTGGGGCTATTATTTGCCTTTGGGTTATAGCCAGAGTGATGTGGACTTAGGGTATCAGGTAGCTCCATTTGAAAAGCAATGGGCTGGTCCAGAGAATCACCAGACTTTTTAAAAAACCATTACTTTTTTAAAAGCCTGTTTTTTCAGAGCTAGGTTTCAAGAAGTCATAAATGAAAATTGCGCAAGACAAAAAGCAAACTGTCCAAGCTTTTAGAAAGAAATCAGCCCCCAAGCCCTAAATATAAGCAACCAAAAATTATATTCCTATGGACAGAGCACCCACATATTAAGGATATGGTGCCCCAAGTTGAGAAAGGGATCACATATGGTGAGATGCTGTAGTTGTATGTGGCTGCAAGGGAGGCAGAACAGACATCTCTAGCTTCATCTCCCCCCACCCTTCTCCAAGACTTTCATTCCTGCCAGGTGCTTTTATCAGAGTGAGCTTTGGGGGTCTGCAAACCCTTAGTTCTTCCAAGGACAGATGCAGTCAGTGCTCTCCCAGCCTGTGCTCTGGTCTGTAAGGGACCACTCTTCTCTTGCCCGGAACCGTGACCAGGGCCCCCATGCCCCACCCGTAACTAATTCGGCTGATTTTGCAGTTAGAAAGAACTTTGTATACCTCTTAGGAGGTGTAGTAGCCAGGGCCCTAGATCTGAATTCACAGGGGCCTGAAATCCTGCCTGCCTCTGCTACCATCTGTGTACCATCTGTATGTCCTTAGACAAGTTCAAATCCAGCCTCAGCCACTTACTATGAGTGTGACCCTCAACAACTCGCCTAACCTCTCCTTGTCTCAGTTTCCTCACCTGTAAAATGGGTATAACAATAGCACTTAGCTCTCAAGATTGTCGTGAGGATGAAATGAGATGATACTTGCAAAATCACTTATTATCTCATCTGGCACATATGTGAAAAACGGTTATTTCTCTCTTGTATTAATAATTATTGTATTGAGAACAAGGTTTTCCCCCTTTACTGCTTCCTCATCCGGAAATCAATCAGTGTGGGAAATATCTCTCAAAGGCTTACCTAGCAAGGATGGCTAGATCTAATCAAAGACAGTAAAAGAAATTCTAAATTTAGGCTAATAGGTACATTCCTGCTCATTGTGTTTGCTCAGAAACATGGGTTCTTCCTTTTGTCAGACAGGTGATACGGAAATTGACAAGTCTCTTTGACCAAGACTTGGCTGATCCAAGTCACATACACCAAGACTTCATTCTCTCATTAACTGTTAACCAATCACAGTTGATTGCCACCCTCAGGAACATTCATTCTTCCAAAGGCATATAAACTGTGAGCCCGCAGCCATGAGGGGGTCTTTGGCATTCCAGAGTGTCACTGACCTCCTTTTGTTAATAAACATTAATAAATAAAGCCATTATTATTAAAGTGACTACATTATGAAGAAACCATGTCTCTAGGACTTTTTAAACATCATAGCCATAAGGATAGAAGCAACCCAGACTAGAATTTAGTAGGAGGAGAACAGGTAGGATTTCGTTTCTAAAGTGGCCCTCGTAACAAAAAACAAAATGAAACAAAATTTTAGCCCTAATATTTTTTATTTAGTGATATGAACTGTCTCAGAGAATCAAATAGAAGGTGACTCAACTGAATAATCTTTTTAAGGAGAAAAACATATGGAAACAAATTGAAAACATGGAAGCTAATTCATTCTCTTATCAAATATCCATCACTTTCATCCCTGGCCATTTTCTCACCAGCTGCCTTGACACAATTGCAGAATCTACTTCTCCCTACTTTCCAGTTGTGAAACCATAAAAAATAAAATCAATACTGCCATTGCTATTAGAAACCATGTGTAATTCACTCCCTTAAATCAGTTTACCTCTTGATTCTACCTAGTCATTTGTATCTTGTTTCCCCCATTACAATGAGTTCCTTTGGGGCGGTGACTATATTTTGCCTTTCTTTGTGTCTCTAGCACTTAGCAAGCACTTAATAAATAGTGGTTGATCCATTAACCCTGTAATTTTCCCTGTAATTTTATCCCTGTAATGATTATCCCTGTAATTTTCCAAACCCAAGTATCACCACTCCACATTATGTGCTGTCTTCCTCTACTAAAATGTAGGGTCCTTAAAAACAAGGACTTTTATCTTTGTTCAACTCCAGCACTTAGCACAGTGCTTGGCACATAGGAAGCTTTAATAAATGCTTTTATATTCACTAATTCAAGTACCTGCTCCATTAAAAGTACAAATGAAGGATCCCAAAAATCTTGGAGCAAACTTTAAGTTTTGATAGCCTAAAATTGCACTAAGAGTTTTTGAACACCCTGAATAGTACTGCTTTATTTAATTTCTGTACCACTCAAAGATTATTTCCAGGAAAAATTTCAAGAAGTGAATATGACTAGAGCTGGTCCTTAAAAGACAGGTAGGATTTGGATTGCTTCAAGAAAACAGCAAATAATAAAACCTATGTCTTAGATAGTTATACATAAATGCACAAAGTACGAGCAATAGGCAAGATAAACTAGAAACCCTTCATACACACACAGACATACACACAGACACAGACACCCACACAGACACACAGACACAGACATGACCCATTTTGATACACTAGCTTTTGATAGGCCTTCTAGTTCTTTGGGTGCACTCTTTCGACTAAGTCCAAGTTTTACAGAACAAATTCTTTTATTAAGGGGATTTGTTCTGTGAAGTTTAGATTCAGTCAAAGAGCCACACTTGAGGACCTAGAAGGCCACATGTGGCCTCCGGACACAGGTTCCCCACCCTTGAGTTAGATTATCAGCTAAAGCTACTAAAATGAAACTTAACAGGGTTAGTGTAAAATCTTAAACTGAAATTTTAAAAGTGAAAAGTACAAGATAATAATAGCTAATAATAGGTAACATTTATACAGTGCTTACTATGTGCCAAGCACTGTGCTAAGTGCTTTATAATTATTATCTCACTTGATCCTTACAACAGCCTTGGGAGGTAAGAGCTATTATTTTCCCCATTTTACAGATGAGGAAACTGAGACAAATAGAGGTCAAATGACTTGACCAGGGTCACACAGCTAGTAAGAATCTGAGGTCGCATTTGAACTCAAGTCTTCCTGACTCCAGGTCCATCGCTTTACTTATTGCACCATAGTTGCTAGCTTTTTGTCCAAAAAAAAAAATCCATGGGGTTTTAGTGGGCTTCAAGCTCAATGTAAGTCAATAATACAACATGGCAATCAAAACAAGTAATGTGATCGCAGAATCATAGCATACAGAACAAAGGAAGCAATCTTTCTGTTGTACCCTCACCTGGTCACACCATATCTGGAACATTTTGCTTAATTCTCATTGCCACATTTTAGGAAGGAGGCTGATAAACTGGAAAACATCCAAAAGAGGCTGGCAAGGAAGGTAGAAGGTCATCACTTAGTTAAAGCAAAGATCTAAATCAACACCAAATTAAAAGAAAAGAAAAATAAGAAAAGATAATACATATAATTGTAACCGCTCTAACCTGATCCATAATAAGCTGTTGGCTTAAACATTGAAAATAGATAAAAGTAATGATACTAAATGTGCTAATTATCATTGCCTAAAGTTTAACTGATATAAAATGGTCACCACAATGAAACCAAAAAGTCAAAAAACTGCCAGCCAACAGACATTTTATTTCCTTGCCAAGCAAGGATATTTGCAAAACATTACCAAGCAGGAGGAAAAAAAGATGATGAACAAGATCACCCTGCAAAACAGCAAAAAGCAGCAAAAGGGAGCACAATGCTGTAAAAAGCTTAGCATGAGACCTCGTAGCCAGATCATCTCAAAAACATAGATGAAGTAGATAAAATTGCAGAGGACAACATGTAGATATAAAACGAAACAGATCTGCCAGTATTTCTATAGCATGTTATTCTCATTATTGATAATAATAAAACTAGTCATTAGAACTCTAAAAATTCAATACTTAATTGTCATATGAATAAGTGTAATGACATTTAAGAAGAAAAAGTTTGGAAAAGTTGCTGGACCAGATCAAAGACAAACAGAAGGACATGGAGAACTTTAAAGATACTCAGGGAAAGATTTTTAAGACAAGATCTTTCAAGAAAAAGATTCCAAAATAATAGAAAAAAAATCAGACAGTACTGTTACCACAAAAAAAAAAGTAACTGAAAATACATCAGCAACTAGCAAGCCATATGCCTACTTTATCGACTTTATAAAATCTCTAAGGATGGTCCACACATGTATTGAAGTTATCCTTGCTTGTGATGTGAAAGGAGAATAGGTAGGATTTCCTAAATTATTTTCTACAACTGAGCAAAGCAAGTCTTCACAGCCTCACAACTGTCAGAAAGATACAGATGATGATATATGTAAGATTTCACTGTGTTTGTTTCTTAATTACAAAACAAATAAAACTGACTCAGTAGGGCAAAATGCTGCCTCTTAAAGGCTCTACCTCATTCAGGTGTCTCCCTTCCATATAAACGAGCATTATACAAGATTCCTTGATAGATGTTACCACACTTTACTTGATGATTCACTAATTATCAACATCAACTAAAGCATAAAGCACGGAGACCAAATGTATTTGCCACTATTACAGGGAATGTGCTGCATAAAGTCCAAATGGAAGAAATATATTCCCAGTATCAAGAAATGTTTTCCCTTTCCCATATAAATAACTAAATAAAATAAAGTTTCTGCCCTCCATAGGCAACATGAGGTGATGACTGGGGCTCATAAGGAAAAAGTGAGAAAGTGGTAGCAATCAGGAAAGAAGGACTCAGCAGATATTTCTGTCCTCACCTTACACCAGGTAGATGGCATCAAAATATTGGAGGCCGTTGGCTAGTCAGACAGACTGGAATCTTCGTACTTCTGCCAAGATTCGTGAGGACTGTGGGATGAGAGAGTTGCTGAATAAGGGAGAGGGAAGTGGGGAGAGGGAGAGAAACAGAGAAGCAGAGAGACAGACAGACTACCGATGGCGGGGCGGGGTGGGGGGGGGGGAGGGGGGGGTGGAGTGAGTTTGGAAACTACAAATAAGTTTGATGCTCAGAGTTTCAAAGTGAGCCACCAGTACCAAACCCAGTGCTTCTTCATATCTTCTCTTCCAAAACATGCAGCCCAGCTGTGAAAGTGAATATTAGGAATGTGTACTACCTTGGCTGTTATCCCAACTCTCTCACTTTTAGTGTATTGGGATAATTTGTGTGTTTTACAACTTAGACAATGGATGCACGTTTCTGATGCCTTTAGTGCTTTTCTGAACCTCATGTGGGACAGATTATGCAGCTATTGTATGGTGAGCTGTTTGGAGCAATGTGTCTGTGTTTTTTGAAGGTTTCAATGTATATAGCTTTCGGACAAACCCTAAAACTTTCTCCATAAGTTCTGTTTCCTTCTGTATCTCTGTTACAAGGCATATGTGATAATGTAAAATAATAAGGAAAACACTCTTAAATATACAAAACTCTTTTTTTGGTGTGGAGTACATTTTTCCAACCACAGGAATTTCAATTGTTGTGAGAAATGTTTATTTTTGTGGCATTTTATATGTTGAGAAATATTATTATTTAAAGGAATATAAAGGTTAACTTCCATAATAAACACTTCTCCTTGAAGCTACCTTACCAAGAATGAAGAATCATATTGGAAAGAATACCATATGTATATTGTTATATTTTAAAATATATATATGTATCTTAATTATATTTGACAAGTTTTGCATCTAAATTGGCTTATTTATCCAGTTTTGCTTAAAAGCACTGAACAATAAGTAAATGGCCAGTTTCTCCTCATGCAGTTGAAAAAAAGCAAAGATAATTGTGCTCTCTCATAAAGAGTTTAAAGTTATTGTGGAGGTACTCTTTGGTATGTAGGTAGTCAGAATATTACTGCAAAGATTGTTATTTTTATTTCACCTTTTACATACATCTGTGTAGTAGTTGTGTGTGTATGTATGTCTGTGTAATGTTTCTCCATTCCTAAAATGAGCTCCCAAGTAGGGTTTTTTTGTACCACTTATAATTAGGATTTAAACTAATTCAATGAATATGCTCTTTGACTGTACATATTGGATTTTCCACTTTTTGGTTTTTTTTTCATACTGTTTGTGCTGATGGCTTGGCTGAAGATTTCGATGCAGAAATGAAGTCACTGTTGATCAGTGTTACAAGTGGCTTGGCAGCTCTTTGTGAAAGCATATTGGGTTGGAAAGATGTTCGCCTAAGTGTTTCAAATTATTTAATCGATGTATGGTACTATTTACAAGTGGTTGTATCTGAATTTACTGTGGGGATACTACACTGTAATGGGGGAAAAATAACATGAAGCTAATTTCAAAATGGCTTTGCTTTGTATTTTGGTTTAAAAACCCAGCACATGTATGTATGCCCTCTGAGATGCAATAAACACCTTGAACAAAGAAAATGGAAAAAGAAAAAAGAAAAAGAAATTAAGCATCCACTAAATTATCAAAATATGCAGTTCTCTGCAAGGAGTCTAGAAAAAAAAATAGTA